>VXBI01004479.1:380085-466099 GCA_013397375.1 Toxostoma redivivum
TGGTGTGTGGTTCCTTTCATCCTTCCTTCCTTCCTTCCTTCCTTCCTCCCTCTCTCCCTCTCTTTTTAGAGATATATTAATTTTCATCTACATCTCCAGGCCCAGATTCCCACTTGGAAAAATTAAAATTTAGGGCATTCACCATGCATATGAGAGACTAAATTTCCAAGCCCATACCCTGGCTCATGTCATAATTTCCACTTACTCTGGCATGGGCTTCATTGCTGAAGCTGCCCTTTTGACACTCTGCCTAAATATTCTTCAGGAGAGGGAGGTAAGATGTATAAACATGACCCCCTATGTCAGTGATAAGGGCATGCAGGAAAGGGAGGCTCTGGATTTCTGCCCCTCTTTCACTGAAAATGTATGTGTGTTTTAGAACAGGAAGCCAGGGGTAAGTAAGAGTTTGTCTTTGGCAGGAGAGAGATGATGACATCTCGTGGAGAAGAGAGAAGAGCAAAAGCCGCCTTTAGTTCTTAGCATGAATGAGGGAGAAATAATGCTCTGGATAACAGAATTTCAAGGCTTATCTGTTTGTTTTCTGCTCCATGGAGAGCCCTCTTTCAGCACAGGTGTTTTATTTCAAGCACGGGCTGTATCTCATGGAGTCACATCTGTTTTATTCTCCAGTTGCTGATTACAGTTTGGCTTTGTCATATTTATTCTCTCCCAGGGGTCCACACACTGCATGGGGTTTGCATGGCCAGTTTTGGTAGCAGGGGGACTCTAGGGGTGAGGGAGCTGCTGGAAGCTCCCCATGTCCAAGATAACCAATTCCAGGCAGCTCCAAGATGGATGTGCTGTTGGCCAAGGCTGAGCAGGAATGGTGGGGGCACCTCTGCTATAACATTTTTAAGAAGTAAAGAAAGATGTTGTGCAGAGGTGATTGTGGCCAGAGAAGAGAGGAGTGAGATGTGAGAGGAACATCCCTGCAAACAGCTAGAGCAGTGAAGAGGGACACCAGAGCTGGGATTCCCCTGCAGCCCCTGGAGCAGCCCTTGCTGGAGCAGGGGGATGCCCAAAGCATGCTGTGACCTTGTGGGAAGCCCACACTGGGACAGACTCCTGTGGAAAGAGGATCCCAGGCTGGAGAAGATTTGCTGGCACCACTTGTGACCCTGTGGGAGAAACCCAGGCTGGAGCAGGCTGTTCCTGAAGGACTGATCCCCATGGCAGAGACCCAGGAGCAGTTTGTGAGGAACTGCAGAGAGTAGGAAGGACTCATGCTGGAGAAGTTCATGTCCCCCAGGACAGAGATCCCACACTGGAGCAGGGGAGGGACTCCCCTCCTTGAGGAGGAAGAAACAATGTGATGAACTGACCATAACTCCCATTCCCCATCTCCCTGCTCTCCTGAGGGGCAGGATGTAGAGCCCAGGAAGGAGGGAGAGTTAGGGGGAAGTTGTTTATAGAATTTGCTTTACTTCTCATTATCCTACTCTGATTTGACTGGTACATAATTGAACTGATTTCCCCAAGCTGAG
Source organism: Toxostoma redivivum (assembly GCA_013397375.1). NCBI lineage: Eukaryota > Metazoa > Chordata > Aves > Passeriformes > Mimidae > Toxostoma > Toxostoma redivivum. The sequence goes on from VXBI01004479.1 coordinate 381,570, forward strand.
TCTGCTTTGTCCAGGACAGTAACTGGTGACTGATCTCTCCCTGTCTTTATCTCAGTCCATGAGCCTTTTGTTATATTTTCTCTCTACTGTCCATTTGAGCAGGGGAGTGAGAGTGCAGCTTTGGTGTCCATCCAGGGTCAGATGACCACCCACACACACAGAAAATACCCATCCAGCTGCTCCTCATTCCTCCTGTGATCTCATCATCTGCTCTCAGACAGGTACTCAAGCTGTAATTTAGGGCAGACTGTCTCAGGAAAATACACTCTGGTCTTACTGTGTCCTCTGTTTGGGAATACCTATCATCCCCACATGGTTCTCACTCTTGAAGTGCAGCAAGATTTTATATTATCAGCACATAAAAAAGTCCCAACAAACCAGAGGTTTCTGTGATGTGGCTGCTAGGCACAGATTATTTTCTCTGGTGTTTGTCTGCTACTCTGTCTTTTTGCTGAGGAGAAATTTCTGCTCCAGGAAACCTGGAGCTTGAAATAATCAAGATAAATCAGTGGCTGTCCCTAGGACAGCACTCATAGAAACTGTTCATCAGGCATTAAAGAGGTTTTGGCATATGGTACTTTGAGCCATTTAATGTCTGATCTCTGATTTGGGTGCAAAGAATTTCTTTTTACTCTCCATTCTATGCCTTAATGTCAGGACCAGCAGCAGTGTGGCTGAGAGCTCAACAGACCTTGCCTGACCCTAATCCCTGAGAATATAGGGATTTGCTCTAATAAAGGGAGATTAGGGGAAATAGTGCTAAAACCTTATGTTCCTGTTCATACAATCTCACAGCTGTTCTGTAGAGCAGAGGTGACAAAAGCAGAGGGGAAGACACTGGTTGACAAAGATGATTGAACTGCTGAAAGTAACACACCACCTCCATAAAATCACAGATTTGTGAAAGATTTGGGTTGGAAAAAACTTCAAAGATGTTCCAAGCTCCTGCCATGAACAGGAACATCTTCCACTATCCCAGGTTGCTCAGAGCCCCATTCAACCTGGCCTTGGACACTTCCAGGGATGGGGCAGCCACAGCTTCTCTGGGAAACCTGTGCCAGGGCCTCAACACCCTCACAGAGAACAATTCCTTCCCAATATCCAATCTAACCCTGCTCTGTGTCAGTGTGAAGCCATTCCCCTTGCCCTGTCACTCCAGGCCCTTGTCAAGAGTCTCTCTCCATCTTTCCTGTGGGCTCCCTTCAGGTACTGGATGGCCACAATGAGCTCACCCTGAATCCTTCTTTTCTCCAGGCTGAACAATTCCAGTTGTCTCAGCCTTTCCTTGCAACACTCGGAAGAATAGATTTGCACATATCAGTGTTGTTTCTGTCTTTACTTACAGAAGGCCTGAGAGTGACATGCATCAATGTAGGTGAGAGAAATTCTGTATGAGCCATTGAAAACAGCCTTCTTTTTTTTCCACTCATGATGAATAATAGAATATACCAAAGTGGGAAGAATTTTGATGCTTATATGTTTTGTTATGCCAAGTGTCTTTACAGATTATTTCCTGTTTGTCTGTGTTCTCCTTGGATCCCAGATTCTGGGAATTTGGCTCTGGGAACTGATACCTCTTTGTTTAGGGAGAGGATAGGAACTGTCTCCTGGAAACAGAGCAGGCTGGGTTCACTAACCTCAGGATTTAGTCCTTAGACACCAGGAACATCTAGGTCTTTGCTTTTAGAAGTTTTTCTGCTCCCTGCCGTGTTTCTCCATTCATGTTTTAGTGTGAGATTAAGAAAAATGTGTGTTGATTTAAAGCAGGATGGGATTTACCAACTATGTGAGTCAAAGTCCCTAAAACACCACTTTTTGGGGACATTTTGTCTGCCAAACAAGTGTTAGAACTATGTGTACCAACGACAAGGCTCCTGGGGTGACAATCTCCTTTTGAACACATTTACTATTAAGGAGATTACTTCAGCTCAGCTCAGAGGCTTAGTCTGGAGTGCCTATGTTTGGAAATTTGTGTACAAAAACCAGAATATGTTGGAAAATTGTGTACCAAACGAGAATAAGTTAGAACATGAAAGCGTTGGAGCGAGTCCAGAGGAGGCCACAAAGGTAACAAGGGGACTGGAGCACCTTCCCTATGGAGACAGTCTGGGAAAATTTGGGCTATTCAGCCTGGAGAAGGGAACGATGCATGGTGGCCTCACAGCACCTCCTGATATCTGAAAGGGCTACAGGGAAGCTGGAGAGTGACTGCCCAGAGGAGCTGTGGCTGCCCCATCCCTGGAAGTGTCCAAGGCCAGGCTGGATGGGGCTTTGAGAAACCTGGGATAGGGGAAGATGTCTGGAGGTTGGAACTGGAAAATCTTTAAGGTCCGTTCCAATCAAGGCCATTCTATGACTCTGTGGTTCTAAGATTTTGAGTTTCAGAGGTATGTGAGACTTTAGGCACGAGAAACACCCGTGTAAGGTCTTAACATGAGATCTCAGTCCTGGCCCAGATCCCAGATGGGAGCTGGAAACCACAACTGGGCTGCCAGCAACCTGGATCCCCCTCATCCTGGAGGAGGACCTGCTGTTTTCAGAGTAAAACAGTGCTCACAGGAGCAGGTGTGGAGGTGTCAGCCTGCTGTGTTTTATACAGCAAAGACATTTGGTTGCATGTTTATTTGTTTTAGAAACTGAACTCAATCCATTTGCAGAGACATACTTTTGTGCTGACTTGACAGGAGCCACTGAGTGAAAAGTTGGCAGGTGGGAGATGTGATTTAGCCTCCTTGTTGATGTCCCTTCAACTCAGGTGGTGATTTTGTTGCCAGAAGAAAGATTTACCATGTTTTCTAATAATCTCTGAAGAAATCTTTCACAGATCTCAGATCCAACTCTTAATTCTTCATTACCTTGCCACTCTTGTTACCAATTCCCTCACCCAGGGGTGAATAACTGATTGCTATCAGTCCTGTCAATCCCCCTCATCATGGTGAGATTCCTCATCACAGGAATAGCTTCTGCTTTGGAGGCAGATCAATACCAGTTTCATAATGGAGGGAGTAGGTCTTGGAAATGGGAGTTGAACACACCTTAATCAAGAGAGAAAATGTAAAAGCACCACTCTTGGCTTTATTCCTCTATTAGTCTCAAATCTGGAGCTTTTCCAAAATGAGACACTTAAATTTTAAGCTATTGTTCTAAATAAGTCTGAATAATTACTCAGTTTTTATCTGAAAAAACCTACTAAGATTTTTTTGGACCCAGTGGGGATATTCCCACTTTTTCTGCTAGATTCTGCTGAAAATTCAGAGCAGGGAGTTGGGGTACTTCTTGTTTCTTTCCATCTAGTTAAAATACCAAGCATTTGAAAGCAATTTAAAATCAGGATTCCCACCTAAAAACATAGTGGGAAGAAGAAACTGTCCTCACATCTTTTGGGGAGGAAGTATATTTCCACTATACCAATTTAAACTGGAGATCCTACAAAATCAAATCATGGAGTTTATATTAAGGCTCACTAGACTCGAGCTGGATTGCCTGAGAAACTTATAAACATAAACACATACTTCATGCAAAGATATTGTTTCAGCTCTTTTTTGATCACCTAACATTACATATTTTATTATTTTATTTCTTTGTTTGAAAATTTAGTTGGATTTGCAAATACAATACATCAAGCTCTTGCTGCTTGGTTTGATGTTTGAATACTGAATCCTCACTTTCTACTTTTTTTTTTTAGAATTTACAGTCTACAATGACAGCAAAGTGGATATCTCCATATCTAGGGATTGGAGCAAAGTTTGGGAATTAGTGGAAAAGTTTAAATATACATGTTTAGAAAATAAACTATAAAATGACAACCCTTCAAAATAATTTAATATATATTCTTAGATCTGGCTTGGAAAGTAAGACTGATAAATAGGTCAAGTTTGAATTTTACCGTTTCAGCTGCCTTTGAATAATGCCAGAAAAGTTAAATTAGAAAGCCAAGTAAGTTAAGAGCAAACCTAATCTTACCATACAATGCAGCACCAAAAGTAATTTTCACAAATGTCCTGGAGAAAAATAAAACATGAATTCTAAATTTTGACAAACTGCTGTGGAAAAACTTTCTTGTAATACATCAACAATAGGAAAAGAGTGTTTCAAAATGAGATAATAATAGTGCTTTTAAGAAGCAAATTGAAATGCTATAAAATGTTGGTGGTTTGGAATTTTTTGTTCACGATAGCTATTTTAAAAACTCTCATTGCATTTTAAATTTATTTTCTAACCATAAGAGAAGTTTGCTAAGCTCTTAAAGTTGGGAGTCATCCTCTTGTTGATTTCAGGATCTCTGCCAGGCACTGTTTTCAGTGACGAAAGGAAAAGGTCTGAGTCCCTGGACTCCTGTAGGAGGGCTAGAAAATGAGGTGACTAAGCCTGACCTCTCCTCTAGTTCAGATTCACCTCCTTGTCCTACCTTGTGCTCCCAAGGAAAATATTTTTAAATGCTTGGAGTTCTGAGCACCTCCTGTTGAGTTAGGATAGCTCTACCCACCAGCACAATAAAAGATTTAATCACCCACTCATAAACACATTTTCCTTCTTGTTGCTGTTTTTATTTTTTATGTAATGACAGAATTTCCCCAGCATGCAAACTGTGAAGCTGGGAACCAAACCCAGAAAGGTTTGTCTGGGCAGAAATCATTGCAATCTTCAAATCTCCTGAGGAACTGTTTTTTTCCAGCACTCCCCAGCTTTTCTAGTCTTCTCAGAATTATCAAGGACTCTGCAGAATTGCTGTGGTTTGGAAACCAAGGGCAAATCTCTCTGCATTTACATGTGTGGAGAGTTAAGAGCTGAGAGGAGGAATAGAAAAGGCAGCAAGTTCAATGTGCCTGTGGCACAGCACATCCTAGGAAAACTTGGTTTCCTCAATGGAGAAAATAGAGGTGGAATGCCTCAGCAATGGAGGGAGGAAAACCACCAAATTTGAGGACTCCTCCCTGATTTAAGCTGTTCTGAGCAGCATGAATGGTGTTGAGACTTATCCCCTGTCCAGAATGACTTATTAAACCAGGACATCCAGAATAGCTAAACTATTGTGAAATAGTTAAGGAAAAACCTAAAAGATGTGCACATTAGAACACTTTTCCCTGCTGCTGTTAATTAAATAGATTCTTACTATTTGCCATCTTTGAAAACTGAAATTTGGGGTTCTGTACACTAGAACTAATTTGATTTACCTTTTTTATTTTAATGAAGAGTGTCAGGGTTCAAATTAACAATGCCAAGGCTAGAACATAATATCTGTATCGAGCTGTAGTAAATGCAGGGTATAAAGAAAACACTTTGCAGTGGTTTCACATACAGCTGATTGTAATATGTAAATCCTGATGCCAGCCAGACCGCTGCTAGATTCCTGCTAAATTCCCAATCCCTGCAGCAGGGCAATCAGCTAATCTTGTAATCCTGCTCCCTTGGGGAAGGGATTGAGATCAGCCAGCAATTCTTAACACAGGCTGTGCCCTCGGAGCCAAGGCTGGAGTGGCTCCCACGGAGAAACAGCTCTGGCACATGGATGTATTGCCAATGGCATCTCTGTCCTAAAATGGGGACATTGTAGGTGCTAAGGGGGTCAAGATCGGCCATGTAGAGAAGGCAAAGTAAACCAAGTCAAACAAGCCTCATTAGCATGGAAAATCAGCAGGGTCTTCGTGGGGTCTTTCCAATGGCACATCTGGAAACCACAGAGGGATTTGTTTCCTTTTCCCAGTCTCCTAAGTCTTGTTAAAGCTAAAGAAAGCCTGATCAGATAAAAGGACCACAAGGGAGATCAAACACTGGAACAGGTTCCCAGAGTGATTATAAAGTCACTGTCCTTGGAGCTGTTAAAAATTTGACTGCATACAGCCCTGAGCAAGGGCTCAAATTCAATATTTACTAATGGTCTGCTCAGGGGCCACAGGTTTTTCCAACCTAAATTATTTTGTGATTTTATACCAGCTTCTGAAAGACTTTGTGCATTGAGCTACATGCAGGTGTAATAAATGGGGAAAAAGTTTAGAAGAATCCCTCCTTCTTCCTTGTTGCACCTGTTAATGTCCAGGAAAAGAGAGGAAAGGCAGAAATTTACTTGTGATGGGCATTGCCAACAACCTCAAAGTATTTTTGGGGGGATAGGAGGAGAAAACCAGATCAAAACCACAGCAGGACCAATGTGTGAGTGCTTCATCCAGGAACAAGGGGAAACATCTTTTTCCACAAACCACTGGAGCTCTCCTTCGGTATAGTGTGCTTGGAAGCCACCACAATTGCAAGGATGTGTGATCCCTCCTCTATACTGTGGCAGGCCTCATGTATATAAAAGCTTTAACTGATCCTTAATTTGCTGTTTCCTACTGACTCTGAAAAGGCCATGAAATACAGTGGTTACTGGCAACCTCCGAGCTCTTGACTCAGTGAAAGTGAATCATTCTATTTATGTTACTACAAGGGAGTGGAGTCTGGCAGAGGCCCTGTTTGGAATGATTTAATGAAGTAACTCCTTTAGAAGGGATTATTTTTTCTTGGATTGTTGGCTTTTTCTTCAGGGGATTCTTATTATCTTTTTTTCTCTCCTCTCCTCTCCCATTGAGATCTTGATCTGTTGTGTGGCACAATATTTGTTGTGTTTACAAATGGTTATGAATATGCATATGAATATTCAATTTTTTTCTGAGTTGGATTAAATTTTTGGCTTCTCTGCCTCTTAGTTTCCCACTGTACTTTAGCCTCACATTGTGTTTTTAGAGCTTTTGACACTTTGAAACTTCCTGCATCTAAATATCATTAGATACCCATCATTATTTTGTTATGGACTACCACGAACAATATAATCACATAATTAATTATTTTTCAAATATGCTTGAAACATCTTATACATGCCCTTCATCTCAGTTGAACATTTCCAGGTGTTTCAATTTCTCTTTGGACTTTTCTAACATGGGGTAGTTGTCTTACACCTCATATGAGATAAGGCAAAAAACTGTTTCTCTGAGATCTCTTTGCCAGATATTTTACTGCCTATAGGAAAGGAAAATCCCTCAGTTGAGCCAGTGGTGGGCAGAGCAGACCCTGCTATGTCTCAGTGAGTGAAACACAATTTAATCCAGCTGTAAATGCAGGGGACTGGGCCTTAGACAGATTGTTGTTATTTTAATGTGAGTTTTTTTCCCACCTGTTCCATATTAACTCCAGTGATAGTCCCTAAACATGCTTCTGTCCAGAACTGTGTGGCTACTTGTCAGCATTGTAAAAATGTGGAAAAATGGAGCAGGGAAGAAGTAGCTCTGGAAACGAGAAAGGAGGCAAAGAATGCAGGACACAAGGGATGGAACAAGAAGAACTAGGAAAAAAATATTTCCAGTTGGAAAAAGTTGTGTAAGTTAATGAAAGATTTAATGAAAGATAGATGGATTCCCATGTTGCACACAAATGTTGAGGGAAACTATTTTCTCTTTCTAATACTTTATAAAACCTCCTCTTTTCCAGAATCAGACTGATGTCCTTGCTGGGATTAGCTTAGTTTTGCTTTGTTTTTAACACAGTCCACCTGTCTTGAAGGTCATGGTGTGGAACTGATTTCAATAAAACACAGGAAATTAACTTAATGATCCTGATCCCCTCCCCTGAAGTGATAGAATCTTCTGTGGGAGGCCAGGGCTTTTCCAGCTCCAGCCAGACTTTGGGAATGCCTTGTCAGGAGCCAATAAACTCAGTGTGATGCTCTTCCTTCCCTGGATCCCAGTGCTAAGGTTACACCCAGTAAAAATCAGCTGACTTATGCAGGCTATCCTTTGTCCCAGCTTGGAATGTGCTGTCCCTCTTATCTGTTCCTGGATACTCTTTATCTCCCTGCTGAGGTGGCACTGGTGAAAATAAAATTGTTATAGCTAAGGAAGAGGGATATACTGAGTAGTGTGGCTCACATGTTCACTTCTTTTTTGACAACCTTCTTTTGAAAAGGCAGTCTAAAGGGTCAGTTCAGCCTGGCAGAGAATATTTGATCTGATAAAAATTGTCTTTGCAACAGATCCTGAATTAAGGCAAAAAAATAAATAAATAAAGGAAGAGAGGAAGAAGACCCACCTCATAAAAAGAAATCTGAGTACAGAGTAAAAGCAATACATAGAATTCAACAAGAAAATATAGAAATCTTGTATTTGCCACAGAATCATCAAGTTTTGGAAAGACCTCCAAGAACATCAAGTCCAAGTTTTGACCAATCCCCACCTTGTCAGCTAAACCAGAGCACTGAGGGCCACATCCAGTCATTTCTTCATGGATGGGGACTCCACCAGATCCCTGGACAGCCCGTTCCAGTTCCTGGCCACCCTTTCAGTGAAGAACTCAAAGTCTTTTAGTAGTGACAGGCCCAGAACTGGACACAGGATTCGAGGTGTGGTCTCACCAGTCCCCAGAATAGAGGAACAATCACTGCCCTGCTCCTGCTGGCCACACCATTGCTGAGCCAGATTCTTATATTAATTTCTTTGTCAAAGCACCTTGATGAAGAAATTACAGATTTAAGCAAATTGTTCTGAGAGGGGAAAAAAGAGATCTTGGAAGAGAAAACAGGTTATTTGATTATAAAGGGAGGGGTAGAATTGGTACTGACACAAAAATATCTTAAAAATCTACCAGTGAGATGCCATAGAGAATGTAATGAAATACTCAGAAAAAAAAACACAAAGAAAAAAGAAAGAACACATTTTTCCCTAAGAGAAGAAAAGCAATGATTGGAAAAGGAGCATAAGTCCTCACCTTCATCAGTCCATAAGCTGTGGTACCAAGTAATTGAAATTATTTCACTCTCATCTTCTAATGGAACTTTTCATTACGAGTCTTAGTTCATAGGATTTAGGCAATCAGCATAGTGGCCCTCTCCATGGGCTGCAGGGAATCTCTGCTTGGGTGCCTGGAGCACTGCCTCTCCCTCCTGCTCTCTCACCTTGTGTCTGCTGGATATTTCTCACATATTTTCCTCACTCCTTTCTGCCCACAAGGCATTTTTGCCCTTCTTTAAAGATGTTTTGCTTGGCTTACAGTTTATTCTAACAATATTCCAAGAAGTAGCATAAGAAGCTAGGATACTGATTGTTGGGAGTTTTATTTATCTGATAAGTGGTTCTTATGTCCAGTGTAGCTACCTAGAGGAGCATCAGTGTTTTGTCTCATTCTGGACTAAATCTTTCAATATCAATTGAATAATTGCTATTAACTAAAAAGGGAGCAGGGCCTGCTTTAGTTTGCTATCTGAAAAAAGTGCAGGCCATGACAAATGCCCACATTTCCTGGAAAACCAAGTACATCTCCAAAGGCCATTTTGAACTTGTAGCTCATTAGTTTCTTTTTTCTACCAGCTGCAAAAAGCCAGGGAAGTTTGGACCCTGGAAGGGTTTCAGTTGCTGACAGCTTTTCTGTGAAGCAGGAAGAGTCCCAGTGCCACATCATCAGCCAAGCTCCAAAAGGAAAACCCAGGCCCTTTCTCTTGGTCTTGATACCTTGTCTTTCTATCCATATTCAGTTCTCACACCTCACCTGTCCTTTGTGTGTTTTCACATCCCCTGCCAGTGGATGTCTGTCCTCAATCCTTTTTTCCTCTTCTCTAGGAATTTTCTTTCCCTGTTGAGTTTTTGTTTCCTTAATGCCTCTTCTCTACTTCTTGCCCAAGTCTCTGAATTTGTTTTCTTTCCCTTGCATCACACACACATGACCAGACCTGCTCCTTGCTCTCAGTTTTGTTATTTTTCAGTCAGTGTATGATAACCTTTTAATGAGAATTTTGAACAATAACAAGGATTTTGAACTCTCCTTGTACAGTAGGGTAAACAATATTATCCTTAATAAGGATTTCCAAATATATTGTGAAATTAGCCATTTCTCAAGCAGTAGGACTACTGAAGCATGATTCCTACTGGCTTTGTGCCATCAGGCTCAACTGGGCAGGATCTCTGAAGCCTAATAAAAAGTCATCTTAGTATTTTCCCCCAAAGGGCACCTCGAGGGATCTCTTGTCTTTCCCCAGATGCCATTTATTAGTGTCTGTATTATGTCCCAATGATCATTACCCCTTATCATAGGAGAGATGTCAGTCCCTGTTTGTGCAAGACAGAGTTTTTCTGGGATTTAACTCTTGGCTCCCTGGTGGGATGGAACAGGGCAGGCACACAGATGTGTGTCCCCAGCCTGCCACATGGGGCCAAAGCTTGCAGCTGGACCATTAGCACGGCTCTGGAAAGGAAATCTTTGAAAACTGCATTTCATACATTAATTTGGCTTTTGACAAGGACACAAGATTGTGGCTGAAGACACCTGGACATCTTGTGCAACTTTTAAATGGCAAAAAGCAAGTTTATTTATTTAATTATTTTATAATTACTGGATGCTTCATTGGTCAGTGTTGACACATGGGTGGTTGTGCAATAATTAGTGCAGAGCTCTGTGCCTGTGGTGATGGGGTTCACTGAAGCATTCTGGCTCATGGCAAGAGCAGAAGAAGGAACAAAACTGACCATCACCTTTTGGTAAATCTTCTTCAGAAGATTCCCTAATGAAGGGAGCAGAAATTAACCAGACATGTCAAATTAATTACAAAATGCTGGCTTAACTAATTCATGCAGGACAGCAAAGTGAAATGGATGGACTGACATGTGACAACAACAAAACTGTGACTCTGTCAGCAGTGCTGAAATGCAACGACCTTGCTTTGAATGATGTGATGGGAACCTGAAAATGGGATGGTGATTTGGATCAGTACTGCAGTAAATAATGGGTTATTATACCAGTTTGCCACTGCCAAACCTTAGAAACAATATATACTTCATCACAGAGCAGAACCCAGTTAAAGCTCTATTAACTTTTGCTATCATTTACTATTTCTTGAAGTTTGAGGGGTTTTCCTTTTTCTTTCCAAACTCTGATTTTAGGCAAAAAACCCCCACGTATTATGTGGAATTCAAGAAAGCACACGCCACAGGAATGTCATCCTGCCCTTAGGCAAATAGCTGAGCAAACCCCAAACACCAGACTTTCAAAAGCAAACTTGTAAGCAGATTTCTGCAACCTCCTCTATATGAGCAGGCACGAATTCAAAATGCTTATCCCTCCCATGGCTTTGCTGAGGCAACAGTTGTTGTACAAGAACAAAACTACCTAGAGGGATAGGAGCTCGAGTGTCAGGTAATAAACCCTTCCTGTTCTCAGTCAATTTTTATTTTTAATAATGCCAAAACCTAGGACACTTTGCTTCCTACAGATTATTTTTTGTTTAACCCTGAAGGACATATTGCTGATGAGAACCAAGCATGGAAAGTGTCTGATATTTGGCTGCATTAATACAATTAGTGATAATTCTGGGTTAGCAGCTGAGACTATCTAAGACAAAAGAAAAAAAAAAAACGAAAAAGAGGAAAATAACAACAATAAAGTGCCTTTGCTACAGTTATTCCTGGCTTATGTTGTACTGAACTAGCCAGCAATAAAGGGGACTCTTGATGATATTAAGGACATTATTTTGGCACTCATTTTTCTGGGCAAATCTTTCTATTTGATTCTTGAGATGTCAATATATTATAAAGGATTGCTCCACAAGAGCTTAAGTGACTTTCATCACTTACTTGGCTGTCCCTTATGAGCCTCCAGAACCCTGGAATGCTTCTCTCAAGGCGCTGGAGTGACAGATATTCCTGCCACTAGAGGGTATGATGTCTCCATCATTTATACCTGGCCAGCCCTCACTCATCGTGGATGCAGCAACACCTGGCTTTTCAGGAGGTTCAAAACTGAGGCCAAGCTCCTCAGGGAAGTCTGAAAGAATTAAGGGTTCTTTGGGATAGGAGCATCTCCCTTCTGCTGCCTGCTTTGTGGGTCTCAGCCCAAGAATAATTTTCAGAAACCTGCAAGTGTGAGTGAGAGCTGATCAGTGGAGCTAAATGGAAATGTAATTACCAGGATTTGTGGGAAAAATTAATTTAAAAAGTGCATAACCAGAGCAGTTGAGCAACAGTGGTAGATCCCAGCCTGTCATCCCAGGCTGAGCATGGCAGGCTGACATACAAACCCATTCATCATGTTCCCTTGTACTTGGGTGGTAGGACCTCTCAGCAGCCAAAAGAAAGGTTCTGAAGGCTGAGAAGAAGCCCTGGATAAAAACACAACTGAAGAGATCCCTGACTGATAATCCTGAGAAGGGAAGGGCTCGTTCTCACTCCACTGAGGTAACAAGCTCTGTGCCAATGCAGCAGCCCTCAAGCAGAACAGAGAGTACCATAGCACCAGCCAAAGATAAAGATTGGGCCATGACAGCCCTTCTTTACAGCACTTGGGATCCTTCAGGGAAAAAAACCTTTGTGTTCAGCTCTAGGAATCCTTCTGCCAGGTGACAAATGCATTTTTTTCTACTTCCAGCTAGTGAGAAAACTGAGCTTTGAGAGAAAAGTTACTTGTGAACTGTTAGAAGACTCCATGCAATTAATCATGCTAATCTCTAGTGTTTGGGAGCAAGATGTACCTTTGATTGTCTGTCTTGCTGTACTGCAGGTTGAAAATCTGAGTATCTGAATAACAAGCCCAGTGAAGAAATTGCAGTCTAAATTAAACATGTGAAAGTTCCTTATCTTTTAGAAAAAGGGGAAAGTCACTATTTTCTCAGTCCAGCCCCTCTCTGCTTTGTGATCTCTCACAGAGAGGTGAAATAAGAAAAATCACTTAAATTCGTAGATGTTGCAGATGAAAAAAATATTCTTTTAAAGAGCAGGAGATACAAACCCTTTGGAAAGGTCAAGACATACACAGAGATATGCAGCCAAGCACTGCCTTTAGGTAACCAAAATGTCACTTCAACAGCCTCCAAGTCCCCTTGGACCAAGGGCACTTAGGTGGCACCTGAGTTTGAGCACAAAAACGCCAGTGCCAAGTTCCAGATTCGCCATAGTTGGGTCTTGCAGAGCAAAGCCATCAGGCAGACTCAGAAGTATTTGCTCTGCTAATCTGGATTACATTTAATGGCTATCAGATAACCCCACCGTGGTGATTGCTATGCTGCTGCTGTCCCCAGCCAGTGGCAGTGCAGATGGCCAAGCAGCAGGGCTGCCTTTATGGAGACATGGGTCAGTGCTGGATTGGTGGGCAGACTTGCTGGTCTAAGAGGTTTTTTCCAACCATAATTATTCTATGTTATATTGTGAAATATTTTTATATTGTGACATATTGTTATATTGTGTTATTGTTATATTGTGCTATATATACTCCTGAGGGACTAGGGAATTTAGGGGTCATAAGTGAGAGACAGAGAAGCTGGACCTGCAGGAGCAGAAATGCCAGACAAGAGAAATTTTGATGCCTTGAAATAAGGGCCAGATTCAAAGCTAGAAAAGATAGGATCCTTGTTTGTGCATTTAAAAATTATGTATACCAGGCCCAGCTGCTCTTTACTAGCATAACTAAGAGCTGTCCTGTGCAGGGCCAGGAGTGTGATTTCAATATTCCTTGTGAGTCCCTTCCAACTCAGGATATTCTATGAAATTAATTTACTATTAATTATTGAAAGCATTATGTCATTTCATTTCCCCAAACCACATGTATACAGATGAAATAGGAGGATTCTCTGCAGAAACCACCCCACAGGTTTTGATGGAAGGAATGAGGTGTTCAGAACCGATGATTACTGCACCAATAAAATATGTACAGTCCATGAAAAAAAAGAAAATTACTTGCAAAAAGAAGTTTTAAGAGGATTATTCTGACAATGAAGAAGATAAAGACACAGGTTGGTATATTCTGCCAAAAGAACAGGGACTTGCCATGATTCTGCATTGCAATAGAAGTGTGAATTTTGTGGATACTGTGAGTCTGAAAAAGGCCTTGGAATTAGTACAACTCCATGCATTCTGTTATCAGTGCTTATTATATGGCATAATACCCAAATTCTGGTGGGTCCATTTCAATTCCTGGAGTTTAAACTGGCATTCAATTTGAGTACCAGGCACATGTCACAGGAGAGTTTCAGAGCTGTTATTAGCAGCTGTGGAAATTCAGAGTTGAAAGATGTGCTGGTTTTGTCAGGGATAGAGTTAATTTCCCTCTCAGTAGTTGGTGTGGAGCTGGAAACAGGGTAGGTGACACTGGGATGTTTAATTCTGGCTGCACTGAGGTCTTTTCTGCTTCTCCCCCCACCCCATCAGCAAGGAGGGTGCACAACGAGTTCTGAGGGGACACAGCCAGGACAGGTGGCCCCAACTGGCCAAAGGGACATTCCAGACCCTTTGGCATCATGCTCAGCTTATAAAACTGATGGGGAGAAGAAGGAGGTGGGGTAAGTTTGAAGTGATGGCATTTTTTTCCCAGGTCTGTGTGATGGAGCCCTGTTCTCCTGGGGATGGCTGAACACCTGCCTGCCTATGGGAAGGGGTGAAACAATTCCTTGTTTTGCTTTCCTGGCTTGCCTGGCTTTTGCTTTCCCTATTAAACTGTCCTTATCTCAACCTGTGGGTTTTCTGGCTTTCACCCAGCCAATTCCAGCTTTTTTCCTTCCCAGTGGGTCCGGGAAGAGTGAGTGGATGTGTGGGGTTAAACCACAACAAAGTAATTTACAGTTCTCAGGTTTGAGGTTGCCTCCTGAAGCTACACTTTACTCTGCCCCATCATGGGTTTTACCTCCTGTGGGTTACCACATCTCAGCTGTGCAGGCTGGGTGGATTCCTGTGGAAGACAGAGTTATGTGATGGTTGGTTCATGGATTTAGATAAAGCAGCCACACAACAAATTTATCTCCTTTGTCCATTTGTAAATGTCTTTGAACCTGAAGATATCAATTGGGTGTAAATAAGGGCATATTTCCTTTGGCTTAAAAATAAACTCACTTAAGTGGATTGCTCCAAAAACACTAAACATAGTCTTTGCTAGAAATCAAGAGATTTGTAATTTTAGGGCATTTTTGAAAAGAAGAACAAAATACTAAAATTAGTCTCCATACCCACTTGCAAACTTCTGAATGTTTTTCAAATGTATTGCTACTTTACAGAGGTATGATACAATACTGCTTATTATGGGATTGCATTCTGCCAATTCCTTCTTGGCCTTGTAGACCACAAGCATGACCCATGTGTGCATACTGAAACTAGAAATACCTAACAGAAGACCTAGCATAGCTTTCATGGTTCAAAAATGCAGAGTTCTTAACACTGCCAATGTTTACAGATGTGTCACCTGAGGAGGTGGCCATGGGCAGGGACACCTTCCACTATCCCAGGTTGCTCAGAGCCCCATCCAGCCTGGCCTGGGACACTGCCAGGGGCAGCCACAGCTTCTCTGGGAAACCTGTGCCAGGCCTCACCATCCTCACAGGGAACAATTCCTTCCCAATATCCAATCTAACCCTGCTCTCTGTCAGTGTGAAGCCATTCCCCCTTGTCCTGTCACTCCAGGCCCTTCTCAAGAGTCTCTCTCCATCTTTCCTGTGGGCTCCCTTCAGGCACTGGAAGGCCACAATGAGCTCACCCCAAAGCCTTCTCTCCAGGCTGAACAATCCCAATTCTCTCAGCCTTTCCTCCCAGCAGAGCTGCTCCATCCCTCTGATCCCTTGCTGTCCCTGCTCTGTCCTGGCTCCAGCAGCTCCCTGTCCTTCCTGTGCTGGCCCAGGGCTGGGTGCAGCCCTGCAGGGGGGTCTCAGCAGAGCGGGGCAGAGGGGCAGAATCCCCCCTCCCCTGCTGCCCTGGGGCTCTGGGTGCAGCCCAGAAATTTCCCTCTTTCCTCCTCAGGGAGACTTTTGGAAGGCTGTTTCCTTTCCCTTTGCTCCCTGAAGGACTGGGCTGTCATTCCCTACCCTCTCCCTACTGATTGCTGTATCTGCTGTACTTCAGTTTCCCAGTTTATCTCACTGTCTCTTTGGCCACTGCGTGTGATTTCATTTGTGCTCCAACATTTGCTTTTCCAAGTGCTCCAACTCCTGCCCTGCCTATCACAAAGGCAAATGGGAGTATTTTCTCTCAAGATTTTGTGCAAACACAGATGCTGGCAGCTCAAAACTAAATACATATTTGGTATGCACATACTTTTTAATTTGGATAAAGGGGATTCGTAAGATTAATGATGCCCAGAATTACTGATTATTAATTATAAACAAGTCTGGAGTAGACAAACTGAAATGGACTCTTATATAAGGACAGGGAAATCCCACCTGGTGCATCTGTGCATTAGAAAATAAGAATCTTACAAACTGTACTGTGCTGCTTATAGGAAATAATCCTCCCCATTAAAAAAGCAATTAGATTTCCTCAGTTTGCAATACTGCAACTTGCTACTATTGTTACATTAACCAATGTTTCTAGATGTGAAGTCTTCCTTTTCATGGAAAGCATGAAGAAAAAAAATGTTTCAGTGACATATTTCTACAGGGAAAGCCCTTATGCATTTTTCCAGTTAATCGTTGTAGTTCTAATGAGGTTCCTTTGAAACGTTTTGGAATTCTTTGTCAAAATAAAAATAATTGTCCTTAATGTGTTGTCTTTGAGTATCCCTGTAAAGTATACTCTGCCAAGTTCCCAAGATGGATTTTCTAACAGTAAAAGGAAACCAAGTTAAAGGCATTGTTTTCCTTCCAGCCTTTATCTTGTTGAGTTTGTGGCTAATTTTGTATTTGTCTTGTGATTCTTAAAATTCCTTCAATTTTTTCTTTACCTTCTGTGTTACGTCTTGAGACCATAATTTAATATACCCCAAAATTTTCAGAAGAACAGTCTTGTAAAGAAGACAGAATGATTACAATATGTTTTCTGCTCTTTTTTTGGCAGATACATTTGGCAATAGGGAAGATTTAAGAAAATTCATAAATACAGTAAAATACACCAATACTTTAGATAGACAGAAGCAATGTTTGTGGTGTATATTTAAAAAATTTTAAAAGGGTAGGTGGCTGCTACCATGCTGTCCCTCCACATTCATGTTAACAAAAAGGTGCAGTAGGGCAGTAAAAAGACATTTCTCTGCTTAAACAGGAATAAGAGGACAAGCAAAGCATCCAGAGTGGGCTCTGCATGACACTTCAGTCAGTGCAGGAGGAAGTGCTGCAAACTAAGCAAGGACTCACTGTGGTGTCCTCCTCGAAGGGGAGGATCCTAAGATCCACACATGCTCCTGGTCAAAAGGAATAACAAAAGTGAGAGGGTCTGCGAAAATTTGTAAAGTTTTATGGGCAAATCACACACCTGCCATGCAAATCTGTGTGAGTTTGTCCCTGATCTCCAAGTACAAGCATGTGGTGGTGGGTTTGGAACAAAAGGGTGGGGTGGAAGGGAAGAGAGAGGGATCAAAGTGGGGGAAAAAGGAAAGGGAAAGGGAAAGGAACACCAGTATTGATCCAGCTGAGGGGGTACCCAGGGTCCTGGGGCTCCTGTGTGCCCAAGCTGTGTGGGGATAGCTTTTCGTAAGTTTCCTCATTCTGGAGATAAGTTTCTTGTTTTCTATGCAAGTTACTTGCAGAGCATCACAGAATCAGTGGGGTTGGAAAAGACTTCTGAGCTCATCGAGTCCAACCTGTGACCAATCCCCACCATGTCAACCAGCCCAGAGCACTGAGTGCCACATCCAATGGTTTCTTGAACACCACCAGGGATGGGGACTCCACCCTGGGCAGCCTGTTCCAATGTTTCACAACCCTTTCCAAGAAGAAACTGCTCCTTATGTCCAGCCTGAACCTCCCCTTGTGCATCCTGAGGCCATTTCCTCTTGTCCTGTCACTACTTGCTTAGGAGAAGAGACCAGCTCCCACCCTGCTACAACCTCCTCTGGAAGTGCAAAGCCAAACCCTGTTTGGTTGTGGCATTGTCCCAAGGCAGGAGCAGTTTGCAGAGTCTAATTTCTGCCCCCACAGTCTGAAAGGTTCAGTAAGCATGGCACAGGAGCAGTATCCCATTGGATCACCAGCCATCCCTGTATCCTTTCTCTTGCTGTGCCCTGCACTAGGCAGCTCATTTTCAGGAAGCTGCTAATTGAACCTTGATGACTAAAAGGGAATTGGTTCCTTTATGCTTCATTTGGAGGGGAGATTATACTGTAAACCATCAGGCTTTGTTTTTCCTTCCAGCAACTCTTGGATGTATTTTCTTTCCCCCACTTCTTCCTGATGTAACTGTAGCTGTTGATCTTTATATGATTCATTATGTAAGTGTCCAGTCCCTTTTTCACTTTTGACAAGTGCTTAACCTCAAAGCCACTCACTGGCTGATTAATCCCACACTAAATGGCACTGATATCCTGGGTGGGCCACAGGAATGGCTATGCAGGGGGTGCATTTGCATCCTTGTCAGGTGAGTTCTCCCTCTCCCATTAGCCTGAGGTAAACATTAGCACGGTACATAGTTCCTACATCTGTCAGCATGGTCTATTCATATTAAGGGACCAAAATCCTTGATGCTAAACCACATCACAGGAATGAAGGTTATTTTGAAATCTGGAGTGTTTTTTAGTTCTGCTTCCCTCCTACAGAGTTGAGAAAAACAAATTGTGTTCACTTTTTGAGGTCTCATTTTGATATGCTTAGATCTGTTTAGTTTTATGATATTCAAAGTTTGCTCCAACAGGAAAAAAAATTACAATTTATAAAAAATAATAATAAAAAAATCATGCCCACTGTCTTTAGGAATGTTGAGGAAAGCCACCAGGATAAGAGGCACAGAAAATGTTAGAGATGTCCAAGAAGCAAAGTTATTCTCTCTGCACTGAGCACAAAATGCTGAAAGATGTGAAGAGTGAGGGGAGCATGTGATGCCAAACACAAATTTGAGGTGGATGATTTCCTGCTTCTTTATGGGACCCAGCAGTGTTATTGCAGCCACATTTACACTGCTGCTGCTCCATCTGGGTCAGTATTTCCTTTGGAAATCCCTATTTTCAGGGCTTTAGAAACTGCCCATAAAAAGCCTTAATGGGCAGAAATCTTGGCAGCCCTGCTCCCAGTATGGGAGAAAGCCATTGAGTTTTAAGAGGGTTTATTTCCCTCTAAGTTGTAACTCAAATTACTTCATGGGCTTTGCTTAGAGGAAAGTTTTCAGACTATCTGTGTCCTCTTGTGGCCTGGACTAAGGAAGTCTTGTTGCTGAACATGAATAACACCTGTTGCCCAGTGAGGAAATCCAAGGATGAGTCTCTTGGGTCACTTTTGCCCAGACCTCCCAGCTGTAATGTAGTCCTGGAAATTCGTGTATGGAAGAGGGGAGAGCAGATAAAACTGAGGGATAATTCAGGACCCTTTCCCCACCCCCACCCCAATACATTCCTGGTACCAAATATAGAAGATTCATATCCTGACCAGTTTCTTCCCATTTGTGGAGGCCATAAGCCAGGCACATATATTTTTTTTTTTTCCCCAGTTCAGAGTTTAATTTCACGCCTTGGGCCTTCTTATTTATCCCCCAGCCCTTTTAGGCAGTATGAACACATCAAGGCATGATTAAGAATGCATAAAGGTTATTGACACTTGTTTTATGGGCCCTTTGAACTGTTCAAGTGATATAAAGGGAACACAAAATAATAGGAAACAGAGGCAGCAGTGTGTCAGTAATAGAAAGAATAGGAAAAAAACTTCTCAGACTGGTGGAGATCTAAATGGTTTGCTTCATTCTTACTCCACCAGTCCTGACTAAGTCTATTTGCAGTGGTCAGATGCCCTGTTCCTCCTCTCTGTGGGCTGTCCACTGAGGAAATCACTTCTGATCTCCACAGGAGCCTTGGAGTTACTGCATTAAGTTCATGCTATGCCATGACAGCACTACCCCCAGGACAATTTTGCAGTTTGGTGGCTGGAATTGCAGTTCTGGGTGGTTGGAAGTAAAGCCTCACCTCCTTGTGCACCTCTTACACAGGGCTGGAAGACCCAGGAAGGATTTGTGTGTCTGGTGATGAGCCAATACAGCTCTCCAGGACATTTCCATTTCTTACCACCATTGACTTGCATGCCTTGAGAAATCACATTAAACAAATAAAGGAGTGTGAGAACTTCAACAATCCCTTCTGTAGCCACACCTGATTGTGAAGAAAGTACAACACCCCTCACTCCCTTCTTCAATGCATAGATAACTTAATTCTCTGCTCAAAAATGAAGGAGGACTCGGTCCTTCTGTCAATGAATGACCTCTGAATGCATAATTCAGTGGGATTTATCTTTTCTTGGTGTCACAAATTCATGTCATTGATGCTCTGTCAGTCAGAGTTATTCCCATATTTTTGGTAGCACTTCTGCCTGGGAATTATCTCCTTCTTTAAAAGTATTTGCTCCATCTTATTTGTATCACTTTGTGCTTGGCTTTCCTGAGAATGTTTTTGTTTATCTTGGACTGGTTTGCCAGTTTTTCAAGATCTTTTAGATTCTGATCAAATTCTCCAAAGCACTTAGAATTTTCTTTCTCTCTACATGATATTCAAATCTTTATGAAAGCCATTAAGCACTTACCCTCAGTTAATACTTTGTGCAAATAATGAACTTTTCAGTTCTTGGTCCAAACAAACAAAACTTTTAGCCTTGATCATAAGTGATTTCTTCTTTTTCCTCTTAGAGAAGCGAATCTCTTCCTACTCAGCATATTTTGTGATTCTGTGAAAAAAAAGTCATTATGAGTCAATAGAAATATTTTTGTTTTCATTGCTGACAATTCTAATAAAAGCAAAGTACTGGAATGAAAAGCTTTATTAGGCAACACTGAAAAATAACAAAGAAATGCCACTCTTTCTACCTAACCCAGTGCTTTAAGCTGCTTACCCAAAGTACCAGAGATTTAGATTCACTGCCTTCTCCCGTGGAGAAGTATCAAATCCCCAGCTCTCAGAATGCCCTGGCCTCCTAACTCTGCCAGATCTGGACAGCTTTTCAGTCTCCCTTTTGAAGCACTTTCACAATAAGCTGAAGTGATCACTGGCAGAGGGACAAGAACCAGGGTATTCCCTTTTCCAGGTGAGAATCCCAACCACTACAGAGAGAGCACCGAACTCCAGCTGCTCTTTCTTGGACAGTGCTGTTCTTGGGAAGTGATCCTTTATGAGCAGCGGCCAGCAGAGGAACGTTCTCCCACCACTCTAAACCATAATATCCTTAATGTGGATATGGATAATAATGTGGAATAGGACAAGGGTAACCAATTCTTCACATCTAAAGGGTCCCTCTCATCCGAAACGGTGTCCTCATAAAAAGGAATAAAGCTCCTTGCTCCACTTGAGCAACCCAAACAGTTTCTTCTTACAAAAATTTTCTGAAAAGCTTTTCCAAAATCCCTGAATCATTTCAGGCCAACCCCAAACTTGTTATTCAGTGAGCAGGACATAGCAAGCACATTCTCTGAGTGACACTCACGTGTGACAACATGGGACAAGTGTCTGTCTGTACCCAGGAGGATCCAACACTGACTCCTTCCAAAACAAATAAGAGGATCTCAAGCAGATTTTACTGAAAGTATCTGAAGAAAAATTTTTGTGGCTTTGGGAAGCTCAACATGACGTTATGGTGCCACAAGACTAACAATAAATAGGTTTGAACTGTTCCCTCTTTAGGTAATGTTACTCTAAGCTCCCAGATGTTGCCAAGCAGAACAGTCTGTGCTGCTCTGTTCTCAGCTGCCATGTGGAACTGCTCCCCAGCCTAAACCACACCAAGATTGAGATAGTTAGAGAACATAATACAGAAACAGGCATGGTTTAGTTTGAAATTCATTAGTAACAAATGCTGTACAAGATCCTTGCTGCTAAACTACTCATCAAATAGTAAAGCCTGAGGAAGCCAGAGCTGGTGATAGACTGGGGTGGTAAAGAAAGTGCTGGTTCCATCAGCCTGCTGAGCTCTATATTCTCAACAGAATAGAAAGCTTTGTGCACACTGAAATTGTGGGGAAAGAAAACCTAGACCTCTAGCAAAAATCAGTGTCTGGTAAGGCCCTTGCTCAGTGCCATGTTTGGGTGAGGATTACAAGGTTTATTTTCAATTTTTATGTTTGGAGTGTAACCGCTGAAGAATATTGTGTTGGAGATGTTCCAATGCCCATAGCAAGTTTCTTGTCAAATGACAACACTCCAAGAAAGGAATGCAGAAGCCCCAGCTGAGAGGGACCCTCAGCCCTGGGTGTCCCTGTGTGCAGGGAGGGCTCCGAGCAGGGCCCAGCAATGGCACCAGAGCCACGGGCAGGGACTGAGCCCAGGGGGTTCCACCTGCACAGGAGGCACAACTTCTTCCCTGGGCACTGAACAGAGACCAGAGAGGGTGTGGAGTCTCCTCACTGGGGATATTCCAGACCACTCTGGACACAATCCTGTGCCCTGAGAAATTCATGGCACACTGCTACAGCAAACCAATGGCTCACCATGTGGCCTCGAGAACCAGGATTTCTCAACATTAGCAGGGTAAGAACATCCTAAGCAAATAGCCAAAGTTTTCTATACATGTCCTTTTTTCTATAGGACATTCTGCACTGAGCAAAGCTTTTTATCTATACCCATCACAGATGACTTATATTTCACACTGAATTTTCAGAGGTTCAAGAAAAGTTTCCCAAAGCTAGCTTTAGTGCAAAAGATCAATCTGTATCTACCATTCAGGTATTTATAAAGACTTTAATTAATATTCATCATTATTTGCTCTTATTTGCTCTTTATAGGAGCAATCCTGAAGGACAGAAAAGCAGCAAAAGGGAACAAAGCATTCCCAGCTGGCACTGATTTCTTATTCAGCTTCCTCTGTAGGATTTTATATGTATCTTTCTGTAGATTTGGCACTGGCCAGGAGCAGAAAAGAGAGAAGAGTAGAAAAGTGGTGCAGTTCAGAACTACAGTTTTCATGCAACTTTATTATCAAATTGTTTATGACAATGCTGAACTCATATATAAATTTAACCTAAAAATCTTAGGATATTTTCAAGCCTCCAAGAAAAGCTAACATCTTTAGCAATACCAAGGACACAAACCCATTATTTGAGTTTAAAAGTATATCTGAAGAAGAATGTTGTGGAGACTATTTATATTGAATATTTCAACCAAAATTTTTACATTCTTATATTCTTAAATGTTCATGGGTTTGGGCTATGAAGTATGAGACTTTTTCAGTTGTGATGTATATAATACAGCTTTGGATGCTGCAAAGCTGCCAGCATTCTTGGGGAGATGCATCTAAGAAATGCTTTCTAGAGCTTTTAACAGTAATAACTCTCATTTCAGTCCCTCACTCTGCTATGGCAGTTTTATTCCTGGGAGGTGCTAAGATGTTCTGCTGCTTGCTAGGTTTTGCTCTGCACTGCTCACAGCAGGTTTGAGAGGCACAAATGAGAGGTCTCACCATACTGTGGCATGTGATCTCAGTAGCTGCAACTCATTCAGGAAGCACAGGTGGAGATGGATCACCATGGTATTCCATGGTGAGTTCCAGTGTGCACAAACATGTCAGGTTGTCTCCATCAGCAGAGAGCTGGAGATGATCTGAAGGAGCCTAGAGAGATGTGGCATCCAGCAGCTGCCTGATTTCTTTCTCTGCTCAGCAATGTTTGCATGTGCAGTCTTAAACTGAGCCCTGTGTCCCAGAAGAGAAATGACCCAGGATCCAGGTTCCACTTTTTTATTAGAACTGATGCTTTTGGAAACAACTTTGGAAATGTTCTGGGCAGAATTTTGTCCTTGTTCCACACACAGAAGCAGATGCTGTGCAGAATTTTGTCCCTGTCCTGCACACAGAAGCAGATTTTTCTTTCCCATTTATCTTTTGTTTCCACACTTTCTCTTCTGTATCGTCTCTCTGTTTTTTTCTCTGTGCCTCAGACAAACAATAGGGGCCTAGAAAGGAAGGGTGTGCTTTCTGGATGTACCATTTGAATGGATTTGAAATACATGGATCTGGATACACCTCTACTCCTCAGCATCTTAAGTGTCTAATAATTTTCATCACTACTTCCAGTTAGGAGTAAATTCTACATTAACAAATTTGAAATTGGACAGTGCAAAAGGCTTCTTCCCCTCTGCCCGCAGTACCTTCAAAATTATTATTTGTTTCTCTCCTTAATAAAAACAATTAAACAGGGGCATCTCACAGCCATAATGAATGGGAGGAAAGTGTACTTAGTTGTGTGCTGCTCTGGAAAACCATGGCCACAGCTCAGCAAAAGACTCTACAGTTTTCAAAATTTCTTCCTTACAGTCTAATTAAAGTGATCAAAACTAATTTTTCTTAAAAATAAAAGATGTACAAGCCTCAATGAGCATAAATTTTAGCAAACTGGCATGAACAAGAAAAGTCTTTAGTATATATGAACAGATGTAGAGAAATTTGAATTTTAGAGCTGTATTTTAGCAGATTTCAGTGGGACCACACTAGACTCAGGGAAAAGAAATCAGAAGGACACTATCCTAAGCCAAATACGTGGAATTTTCACTGTAATGGGACATTTTTATGCTCAGAACAAGGGTTCTGTCCTTCATTTGCATAGCATGATAATGCCATGGTGGGAGACACACAGGTATAAAGGACAGGGAAAATAAGTGCTTTTTTCTCTCCTCTTGGGCCATTTCCTTTGTGGCTTAATTGCAGAAAAAAGTCCAGTAGAGAGAAGTCTAAATTTAGTTTACCCTTGGTGAAACAACACAATTTCAATATTTGTTGGCAATATTTCAATATTGCAATAAGTGGCAAATTCTTTGGAGGTGGTTTTGTAGCCACTGAAATCAAACTCAAATATCCCAGTGACATTTTGGTAGCAAAAGTAAAGGTCCTTTACTTTTGTCATACTTTAGGCCCTCTAAATACTTCAGAAATCCTTTTGGCTGCTAAAATAAAAGGCGTTGTGACATTTGTTTGCAAATCTGCACCCTTAAGGAAGATTTGGATTGACTTCTTGACTCGGTGGGGCAGCAGAATTCCACTAAATGGAAATGTCTTAGTCAGACTTTTAACTTAAAATGCTAACACTTTTGTTTTACATCTTAATGCTGCACTAACACTGAATTAAAATGGAGTCCCAATGGTAATGTGCAATATCTGAATCAATACCACACGATTAGTGTCATGAAAATGAATATTAAATTATATAATAGCAGTGGGACTCACCAAACAAGAAGGGATTTTTAAGGGAATAAAGCCTTTGGTGTCCATTAACTCATGCCTGACTAATGCTAAATTATAATAAAATATCTGGAAAATACTAGTGAGAGCTTCACTATTGCCCACAAAATGTATCCTAATTAATGCTACTGTGATAAATTCTGAAAGAATTCATTATGGCTCAGTACTTCTAATAGATAGTTACCCATAAATTTCATCTCAACAAACTCTGGCATTACCACAGCCCCAGTGATTAGTCCCACAGAGATGCTCTGGTGGACTGTGTCCAAACTCTCTATTTAAAGACTACCAAGGACTGCTTTTTCTGTTTGACATATTTCAACTTTGGAGCTTTCTGCCATGACTGGGAATCAACATCCTGCCTCGTTTTGTGGCTTCATGGTCAGTGCAATGCCTCTGTCCACTTGGTCTCCACTGGACAGGCTGATGTGGATGTGACAACAGGAGGAGCACAAAGAGGGGTGTGATTTCAGCCTGTCCAATCTCACTTTAAATAAATATTAAATTAATTTGCTGGACAACAGAACTGCTTGATTCAGATTCTATCAGGCACCAGATACATGGATTTTTTGAGGTTGTTCCCTGCTCACATGGAATCTCCCACATCTGTCCCACTCTAGATCATGGCAGGACCTGATCCCAACACCTTCAATACATCAGGAACCTGGTTTGTATTCTCTGCATGTAAAACAACACATTCTCTATGAAACTTTCCCTGCAAAACTAAACTCCCTAATAAGCAAAGTGTTCTTTAATATCTCAAACATGAAAGCCATTTACAATTTATCCTGGCAAATTATTACAGACATACTTAAGCATGGACCAATTCCAAAGGCATAGGAACAATATAAATTTAAATTAAACTGTTGTAACTTTGTGAAAATTGCAGATAACTCTTTCAAGTTCTCCTCTTCCTTTTAGTTGGATCTGCTCTCTGAAAATTTAATGTAAATGCTGCTGATTTCACCCAAAACACATGTCCAGCCAGGACAGGGCTTCTGAGCATATGCTTTGCTCGATTGATGCTTGGATTAAATCCAGAGAAGCCCAGTGTGTTCTTCTAAGCAGGACTGCCTCCATACATGCTTATATGATTTCCTAAATCAAAGCCTTTTTTTTTTTTACACTGCTCAAAAACTTCCTCCCCATTTACCCTTCATATTTATTGACTAAAAAAGGATTTGCCAAAGTAAAAAATATAACTCAGGAGTCAGGGCACAGTTCCACCAAGTTTATTATCCATGTAGCCAGTAGACAAATGAGCAACAGATAGTCTGTTGTATGTCTGACAATTTGCCTGTTTTTAATAGTTAATGGTCACCATTTGTGTATACATTGTTTATGTCACTTATAAATTAATTCAGTAAAATTTAAAAATACTGATTTACTTGATTTTCCCAGAGCTAAATAAAAATTGGATGCTACATTTTGATTTTCAGGGGAAAAAAAATGCAGTGGGTCAGAATCATCTCTATTGTGTGCCAGAGATTAATTTGACCTCGTGATAGATTTGGACATAATAAAATATGCTTCTACTCTGAAAACACGCCACATTAAATGGCAGCTTATACCAATCAGTCCCACATTCTGAGCAGAGTCTAAATTGCTGACTTCAATGACAAAGTGATTTTTTTACTGCTTTTTTTCCCCAAAGTACATGATTGAGATTGTAACTGAAGAATGTGCTTCTGCATATGGTTGAATTAAAAATATTTAGATGGCAATGCAAGCTTGCCTTGAGCATGTCCTAAAGTGCAGCCCCTAAAAAAAGAGACTTGCCTGCACAGAATAGGGTGAGGTAGCCAACTTTTGCTCCATCCAATAATTTAGCAGGTCAGGAAGTAGATCTTTTATTCTGAAGGAAAATATAAAGGATCTTCATGCAAGGCACTACCACCAACACCACCATTGTTTGTTTGTTTGTTTGTTTGTTTGTTTTATTTTATAACTGACACCCTCAATCAGCTCTTCTCTCCTTCTCCTCTGATGCTGTAGTGCTTCTTTCTCATTATCTTAACACTGCTATTAGAATTCTCTACATCTAAACTTTCCTCAAATCTTTCAGGGAGCCTTGAGTAATGAATCTGTAGTCCAAGCTGGGAATCATGCTTTTCTTTCAAGGAGAGACATCAGAAGTCCCTGATTTCCACAAAGAAAAACAATTTCTGCATATTTACTTCAAGGCTTGCTTGACCTTTTGTGTACATCCACAGGTGCACGTGTGTTCAAGCACTCACATGAAAATCAGACCCTGATTTTGCTCTCTTGAAGCACCACTTTGGTTTTCTCATTTTCCTGTGAATGCTTGGACTAGAGATTCCTCCTACCCCACATAATGGACCTTTAACTACGAACTCAAAGTACCTTTGTGCACTCAGCTCTTGTGAGAAATTGAATTATCCTGTGTTGAAGGTGGAAAGGGAGTGACATTTCAATCAGCCAAGAGAGGTCTGCAGGAACTCCAGCCATCCCTTAGGTTCTCCTCCTCATGGAATTGGAGGTCCAGGCTGCAAGGAATGCTGTATTCCTGCCAGGCTTTATTTTCACAAGATCAAAACCATTTAGACTGTTAAAACATGAACAACTCCTACATATCACCTTTATCTCAGGTAATCCTCAAGCTGGTTATTAGAGACTGGAAGAGTATTCTGGGGGAGTGTCACTTGAGATTTACTTGATTCTCATCTGTTTCCCATGGAATGTGATATTTAAATTTCCATGGGCCAGGATGCTGAGCTTGGTGGACTTTCACCCTGGACTTCTGCTGTTCTTGCATCCAAGTTGAATCTACAACCAACCCATCCTTATTCAAGACATGGAGTTATGAATAAACAGCACAGTAACTCAGGTAAACTGGTATTTATTACTTTGCTATTATTAAATAAGCAAATCACT
The DNA here is from genome assembly GCA_013397375.1 of Toxostoma redivivum. NCBI lineage: Eukaryota > Metazoa > Chordata > Aves > Passeriformes > Mimidae > Toxostoma > Toxostoma redivivum. The sequence goes on from VXBI01004479.1 coordinate 409,516, forward strand.
CAAAAACCTGCCTGGCCTGGGAACTGAAGCCCATGGGGCTGACTGTCCCTCAGAGCTGTCAATTCCAGCTGGAAGAGGAGAGGCAGGAACTGGGGCAGGATTAGTCCTACTGAGAATCAGCTCTCTGAAAATTGGATGTCTGGCTCAAGCTGCTCATGTGGGGCTCTGCCTCAAGCACCTCGAGGGAGTGATTCATCTCTCTCATCTGAGAGATTAAACTAAGTGAGGACAGCTAAATGTGGGGGAAATCAATCTTGTTCTTAGTTTTACCCTCTCTTGTCTTTCCATCCCCTTAAGTTTTTTCACCCCACTGATTATATTCTAAACAACTGGATAATGATATATAGCAAGCTTAATAAAGCTTATCAAATTAAAAAAAAAAAAAAAAAGGATTCTTAAAACCATTTGAGGCTGCCGAGGAATAACAAAAAGATGTTTCGCATATTTTCTTCCCAGAGTCTGAGGGACACACAGACATTTTTGTTCCCATAAGTAAAGAAAACAATGCCAATAATATTAATTTCAAGGGGTTTGCTTTGCTTTATTTTGTCCAGGTTAAGCCCAATCTTTTCCACTTTCTGCAAAGAAAAGTTTCCATTTTCTGTTGAAAACTTATTTCTACAATTACTAAACAAAAACAAGGGTTAAGAATATGAATAGCCAAGAGTTTTCAGGAGGGAAATTATCTGAAATTCCATTTTCCTCTGGTATTCAGAATTTTCTGTGTGCTTTCGGTTCAGTCTAGAAGGAAAAACATTTTGAACAGTCAAAAAACCAATGTTCTTTCACAACTGGTCCTGCTTTCAGTTTCTTGCAGAGGACTCTGCCTGGTTGCAAATAATTAAGAAGTGTTTCCAGAGCTGTCCATACATATATGCCCATTTCCTCAAACCAAAAATGGGCTTTTGTGTCTGAGCAATGACTTCCAGGCCAGATTTAATTATTTCAGAAAAAAATATCCCCTGATGCTGCCAGCAGCACCTGTAAGAGAGGATGCATGTCTGTATGGGATGCTTCCTGCATTCAGACCTTTGTCTTCATCTGTGCTATAATTTCATTTGCCTGCCAATGGGGATGGTATTTACATTAACCTCACAGAGGTGTTGTAAGGTTCACTTCATTAAAATTTGCCAAATGTCAGGTCCTTGGAAGCAAGATGGGATGGAATTATAAAGAAGTTATTTTTAGTATTCAGAAATAATCTTTTAACCTGCCAGAACAGATGCTCTGTGCCTTTCTCTGTGCCCTCCAGGTTGCTGAACTCTGGTGAATCATGAACAGAAATTAGCTGTAGACTTTGCCTGCAGACAGGGTAAGGATTGCATCAGACCCTGTGGAAATAAAAATATGTTCTCAAAGACCTGTTGGAGTCCTTTTGAATGTGAAGATTGTGTTGGACAACTTCACAGATGATTCTGCAGCTCTCAAATCCAAATTTTTTCTGTTGGAAAGGCCTTGTCTAGAAAGTGACAACTGTTTAGGCCACTGAAATTCAGATTTGTCTTCTGAAATCTGCTGATTTTCCATAATTTCCTCTCTGTTGGGAATTAGTAATTGTCAAAATTGCAGTTTTCAAATTAAAAAAGTAAAACTATAGGAATGCCATTAAAAAGTAGTTAGGACCAACAATGAAACAAAATTTAAGAAAAATTTAAAGAACTAAAAACCAGCTATGGCCTGGAAACTGAAAAATAAGGCGAAAAAGGAGATTGCTAAGGCTTAGAATATCTGGACTGGAAAAAGGCATAAAGAGTAAAAAGGAGAAGATGATTTATTTAAGCTTCAGGCTTTTTTTCTTAATTGTGTTTTAAGAATGCTTCATTTTAATTATCAACATGAATGGTTCAGTAACTCAGTTCTACAGACCTCAGCAATTACTGCTCCTCCCACTAGCTTTCCCTCTGATACTTAACCACTGCTGCTGCTGTATTTTAGTTGAGACTGCGTGACCAAAAATGGGAATGTTAGGGAGAAAAATGCCTGCAAACACTCCCATTCCCTTTGGTGCACCATGAAAAATGCCACACCACCAGTCCCTCACTGCACTGGTCTCCCTGCAGAGAACAGCTCTGCAGGGAAATCCTGTGGGCCTCATTGCTTCAAGCTGTCCAAGCTTCCAGCTTTGGGAGAATCTGCCCAAGAGCTTGTCAGGATGATGGGATCTGAAATAACAGCACTGTGGCCTTGTCATTTTTCACACTTTTTGCCACTGGCCTCAATCAGTGGCTTTGGACTAACAGAAAATAGTTTAGATTGGATATTAGAAAATAATTCTTCCTTTGAGGGTCGTAAGGCACTAGCACAGGTTTCTGAGAGACTGGAATATTAATGGGTAATGACTCAAAACAATCTGCCACTTGCAGAGGTGCTTAAGTGCTATTTTTATGCTTTTATATTGCTTTATTACTGTATATAATCATAACCAAAATGGCTACAAACCTGTTTCCCATTGCAAACAAACTTTTCTAAAACAAAGGTTTTATGTATATATATATATTTATAAACACAGTCATTCTTGTTTCACTTTAACCCATCCCAAGGGATCTGTTAGCAAGAACCTGGGATATCCTTGCCTTCAGGGGCAGCTCATGACACTTGCCCAGAGTAGCTGTGGCTGCTCCATCCCTGGAAGTGTTCCAGGCCACTTTGGATGGGGCTCTGAGCAACCTGGGCTAGTGGAAGGTGTCCCTGCCCATGTCAAGGGTTGGGAATGAAATGGACTTTAAGGTGCCTTGCAAAAGCAAAGTCAAATCATTCTATAATTCCATGATCTAGACATGGGGTGATCTGATCCAGTCTATCTGCAGCTGCACAGCCCCAGAATTGGGAGCACTGTGAAGGGATGAGTGAAGCCCAAAGCTGGGACAAGGCTGTGGCACTGCCAGGGTCACTTCAGTCCTCAAGGCGAGTTAATGCCTCTGTGTGGTGTCTCTGCAGCAGACAGACCCAGCAGCCAGCTCAGGACTGGCTTCACACAATCACGGAATCATTTAGGCTGGAAAAGACTTCCCAGATTGTTGAGTCCATCCTTGACTGAGCACCACCTTATCAACCAGACCAGAGCATTGAGTCATTTCTTGAGTACCTCCAGGGATGGGGACCCCACCACTCCCCTGGGCAGCCTGTTCTAGCTCTTTACCACCCTTTCCATGACAGAATTCTTCCTCATGTCCAACCTGAACCTGTCCTGGTGCAGCTTGAGGCCATTTCCTATTGTCCAGTCCCTTGTTCCCTGGGAGAAGACCCTGACCCCACCTGGCTGCACCCTCCTGTAGGGACTTGTAGAGAGTGAAAAAGTCCCCTTTGAGCCTCCTTTTGTCCAAGCTGAGCCCCTCAGCTCCCTCAGCTGCTCCTCACAGGACTGACTGTCTTGATGTAATCAGAGTACAGAGCTTGAAGATGCACAGGAGTGCATGCAAACACCGACAGCTGCAGAGTTACCATGGAACAGAACCAGCCAGGCATTTCAGGTACAAAGAGATAATGGAGACATGGTTCAGAGGACTGAATCATCTCATTTGGGCTGCTAAAATGCTGCTAATAAAATGTGATGACAGCCTCAGCGTTAATAACATGTGCGCTATCTCTGTGATCAGCACAATGTTTATTCTAAAGAACGGTGTTTATTCCTTCCATTGCCTGTCCTCGTCATTCAAGGCTGAACAAAAGATCTTTTGTGTAGCACAGAGCCGGGCTTAACCCTACAAAGGGCTAAGCATTCTTGCAGCAGTGGACTTAGTCACATGCTTAACTTTAAGCATGTCAACAGCCCCAATGAAATTGGCAAGACTAATTATGTCCTCAGAGTTAAGCAAGGGCTTAAGTGCACTTTTGGACCACAGCCAGAGTACTTAGCACCTTTGCAAGGCTGATCTGCCAGTGACCAAATTTTGGTTTGGAAGAATTTATATTCAAAGAAAGTAAAATGACCCTCCAAAAAAAAAATCCCCTTGCATCTTTCTGTAGGTATTATCAAATTGGATCCAGGCCAAAATTTTACCATTCCCACCAGCACATGCAGCTGTTCTCTGAGAAAAGGGTGTAATTCCAACCCCTGGATAAAAGTGTACATTTCAGTGCATTTGCCATAAGGACAGGCTTGCCGTTTTTCACAGTTAAAGCAACTTTTCCTGGTTGGTGGTAGTTTCCTTGTCTCCAGTGAAAACTGCCTCAATTTCCTATGGAATGTTTACAGGCAGAACAGGAAACAGTTTCATTTTATTGCAACCCCAGAGCGTATTTCCCATTTCATCAAGCCCATGAAGAATGTCTTCCAACCCTGCAGGCTGAGCTGTGGCTTGGAGAACCCCAGGGGAGAGTTTTCAGGTATTGCAGGACCTTTAACAAGACTTCAACCACCTGAAAAGAACACTTTGTGTCTCCAGAGAAGGATAAGGTGAGATGAAGTGCCATTGCTACATCTTCATCTCATTCCAGACCATTGCTACCATTGACACGAGCCCGAGTAGAAGTCACTCTCTTCCCTCAGTAATCCACACAGTGAAACACATCCCTGGGAAACACTGATTCCTCACTTCACATCTTGCCATCTCCTCCAGGATGAATCCAGCCTGAAATTACTGCTCAGCTGTATTTATTTTTTTCCACTTGCATACTTGTTTTCCCCACTGGACACCTCAATTTTTCACCAGATTATTTAAATTTTCAGCTTCTCTCCTACTACTTAGTGCTGCCTCTTCCTGTTCCCTTCTACCTCTGGAAGTGAATGCATCCCAGCCAACAATTTCTCATGCATGAAATAAAAGAACTGCTCCTGAGGAGAGGAAACGGCAGGAGGGAGGGAAGCAGGAAAGAGGTAAGTCCCTGAGCTTTGAGCTTTGCAGACACCAGTGCTTTTCTAGCAATGCCCTCCCAACTTGCCAGAACCTGTCAGTCTAGCCTTCCTGTTATCACTTCTACTTTGAATTTCTGCTGGAATGTACTCATTTGTTGATTTCCTGTTTGCTATTTGGTGAGGTTCATAAGGAGCAGCTGCAGTACCTGTCCTAACTCCTTCATTTCTCCTCCTCCCCTCCTCTTTTCAAACCAGTCACCAAAATACAGCTGCTCTGGCTTGGAGACCCTACACAGAGCTTGCAAGCAGTGTTTGTTAAACAGATCTTCAATTAGCTCTAAGCTCCCCAGGTTTAGCTCTGGAAACACTCAACTTAGCAGCTGACCTTTCAGTTCAGTAACCTATCAACTGGACTCATTTTTAAACCCCAGTCTTTACCTAAATTCTTGGCACTGAAAGAAGGGTTTTGCTTCCTTCATCTACCTTTGTTAAAACACACAAGAGTGCATGAGGTGACATTTTATGTTTACTAAGAGGCTAAAAGAAGATTTTGTTATATTTTGTTCAGTTCTGCTTTTAATTCTTGCCATCTTCAGGTTCAAGTGACTCCAGAATTTATCCCTATCCATCATCTATCCAAATCATTCCATTAGGCCCATCACAGTGGTACAGGAGAAATGATGTAACTTTCCTGGAAGGATAGTAACTGCTGATTTATTTAATTAAAAAAAGGATAATCTGTAAGCACAGCAAGCTGCAGAATGGAGTGGGATGGTGTGAGGGCCTCCTTCTGCTTATTGGATATTCCAGAATCCCAGGATGGGCCAGGCTGGAAGGGACCACAGTGGGTCACTGGTGCCACCTCCCTGCTCCAGCAGAGCCATCCCAGAGCACAGGGCACAGGATTGTGTCCAGAGGGGTCTGAAATAGCCCCAGTGAGGAGACTCCACACCCTCTCTGGTCTCTGTTCAGTGCCCAGGGAAGAAGTTGTGCCTCCTGTGCAGGTGGAACCCCCTAGGCTCAGTCCCTGCCCATGGCTCTGGTGCCTCTGTTCAGCACCACCAGCCTGGCTCCATCCTCTTGGCACCCTCCCTTCTTCATTTCAAATGCCAGTGATTACTTGGTTTTTTCCTTCAGAAAATCTCTTTTGCTCATTCATTTCTTGTATGTGACAGCACTAAAAGGAAAATCCAAAGCTCGTGTTTGTATGACTGCATTCAAGATTTTACTCTGTTGCTGTGTCCAAGTATAGGTCCTCTCCAGTCCCACAGAATTATTTAAACATGGAGCACAAATTCAAGCAGTCTGGAAAAAGCAGCACTTTGGCAGAGTAAAATGTTACAGAATGTTGAGAGCAAAAGGCAAACAAATCAGGTAGCAAAGGCAAACTTGCTGTAAGACAGCAATTTTGAGATATTTACTTTCACAAATGCTGGCTGGCAAAGGTTTTGTCATTAGAAAATAAACACTGAAAATACTTCTAGAGGCTACATCTATTTAAGTTGCACAGACTTTCTAGACACTAACACTGCTAATGCTGTTTCCTGCAAACTCTGAGACATTGCTGTTACTTCTATCCTGTTCAGCAGTAGAAGTAATAATAACACTGTCAATTTTTAGACCATCTGCAAGAACAGCAGCAGCAATCTGCACATTTTTAATGGAACAAGCATCTGAAATCATGCTTTGTTGTAATGAATATTTTCTTCTAAGATTCTCCATGCTCCCTTCTCATGCTAAGCGAGGTAAAACCCTTGTAGTTCCTGAGGAGCAGATCCACATGGCATGCAAATGTCATGGGATATCTGAGATAGCCAAAGCTTATTTTAAAAAAAATAGAAAAAGGGGAGTAATCATGAGAAATGTCTATTTACTTCTCACTGGAGGAATTTGAGACAGTTCTGAGGAAGTAGCACTTAATAACAGTGCAACATTTTTGCAGTCACTGTGACAAGAACTCCCTTTTTACTGAGAAATTGCACAGTTTGTGCAATGAGAGACAATATTACTTTTCCTAGTCAGAAAACAGCACTTTTTGGTATGACAGAACTGCTGTATCACAGGAATCTTCTTAAAGCAGAGGGGATCTTTGAACAGTTGGAGTGAGGAAAATCAATCTATTTCATTATGAAAGAGCAACAGTCATGGGATCAAATATTTTAGGACTCTAAACCAGAGTATATTCCATCAGTTCCTGCCTGTTCCTCTTGTGCTGAGGAGCAGAGCCTGGGCCCTGCTCGGAGCCCTCCCTGCACACAGGGACACCCAGGGCTGAGGGCCCCTCTCAGCTGGGGCTCCTCTCCAGCCTGGACAGCCCCAGCTCCCTCAGCCTTTACCTGCCAGAGATGCTCCAGGCCCTAAATCATCTCTGCAGCCTCTGCTGGCCCCGCTCCAGGAGCTCCCTGTGCCTCCTGTGCTGATGACCCCAGAGCTGGACACAGCTGTCCAGATGTGCCTCCAGGCCTGGGCAGAGGGGCAGGATCTTCTGGGAATTCTCTTCCCAAGGCATCCCAGGATTTCTGATCATTCCAGGAGCTGCTAACCCCTGTGAAAGGATGCTGGAGGTTGAAAATGCAGTTACAGGGGTGCCTGGTGCCTCTGTGCATGCAGCAACCCTTGCCTGTGGCTCCCAAACTCCCTCTCTGTGAGAGCCTTCATCAGCATCTCTAAACTAACTGATCAGTGAAAGGCCAGCCCAGGCTCTGCTGCAGGATCTGGGTTAAATGCTGTATGGCAAACAGTGACATTCCACTTGGGCTTTCCACATCTGGGCAGAAGATCTGAAGCACTGAAATACTGAACTGAAACAATAAGCAGGAAAAAAGGTTTCGTTATATAAAGCTACAGCTACACATACTACAGGGATTGCAAGTCTTACCTCTCTCTGTTAGTCACCTTTCAAAACTTTCTTTGGTACACATGAAAATGGTATTTTGAGACAAGAACTGGAAAACTGATAGTGGGGTAAATGGATCAGGACTATCCAAATCAGATCCAAGTGCTATTTCATTCTCTGATTTAGAAGATGAATCACATTTTTCACTGGATGACCAAGTTGAGCTGTAAAACCCTGGCCCATGTTAGAGTAGTCTGATTTGAGGCCAACCTTTTTTTCTCATCAAAATGAGGGCTTAGATAATACACAGAAAAGTAGCTTTTGACAGTATTTAGCAGCTGGCGAGTAAATAAATCATAACAATCAGTTCTATTAATATAATGTATTAGAAATCTTGGTAAAGATAACCTCTTCCTAATGACAGACTATGAAACATCACCACTTTGTGGTTGGAAATAAGTGTGAAGATTGGCCATGAGTCTGAAGGAATATGACATCTGCAGAAAGCATGTTAAGTGTCTATTTCTCCTTTTTTTTTTTCCTTCACTTTTACTATGAGTGGTAAATCAGATCTGGTTTATCCTTGTCCTTGGCTCTTGTATTTTTTCCCACGTTCTCACTGTGTCTGTGAGCCTCTACAAAATTTCTCAGAGAAAATTAGGAATGACTTGAAATAAACATATAATTCATATAAATGTGTATATACACATAATTATAAATATTTATTATTATGAGTCTTTCTTTCCTGAGGAAGACCAGGCCATTTGTAGGCACTGCAGTCAGGAAGGAGTAAGAATTGTGCAAGCCAAGGGCAACTCAGGTTCTAGAATTTATTCATGCAGTAAGGCTGTCATTAGCCATTGTCAGAATAATTTATTTCAAGTGTTGTAATTATTGTGTGTCAGGAAAACTTTGGGATGGGGAAACCATGATGGTTTTGTACTCAGTTCCTGAAAGGAATTTAGTCTGGTATTGGCCAAAGAACTAAAAATTAGTATCTCAGGAAATGAATTGGATAAGATCATTAATCTGTCAGGCAACATAAGAAATCCATCTCCCATTGATTTTGGAATATCTATAAATGGAGGTTTGCTATTCTGAGTAGTGCTGAATAATAACCATTTGAATTATTCACTGTGTTGATTCCCAGACTGATATATGATACTGCCAGGCTGGTAAACTGGCAGAACCTCATGCCCCAATGCTACAACTCAAAAAAAGTATTAGAGAAAGGGGAGGAAGACTCAAGATGAAGCCAGAATCCCAGGTGTATACAATAAGAAGAAAATGGTACAACATGTGAGCATTAAAGAGATTTTCTGTAACTCAAGGAAAGCAATTCAAGGGAAAAAAAAATAATTGTTTGGGGGTTTTTTAAGGAAAAAAACAAAGCAGAACAAACCAAAGCAACCTTTACATTCTAATTAAAACCTGGGCAGTTTGGTTGTGCAGATAGAGCTATCAAGAATGCAGGCACAAACCTTCATTCAAGAAAGATGACTGAAGTCTTAAAGACAAAGTCATAGGAGTGAGAAGAAAAGTGGACGCTAGGGAAAGACCAGAAGGAAGGACTACATGACTCCCAAGGCATTTTCAACACAGATGAAATGCCTGGCACTATTTTCCAAACCTCATTAAGTGGGGGAATTTCCCAATGCACTGACAGGAGCAGATCTTTCAGCAGGCAGGGCCTTATCTTATCAATTTAAGCTACATTGCTGTATATTGATTTGCTGACTCTAATCAGGATGTTCTTCTAAGCAATTAGATCTTGTCTGAAAATGTAGGAGTTGCTGCTTGCCTCCACTAATCCTGAGATTTCAATCAATACTCACAAGATTCAACCAGTACCAGCCAGAATGTGGCGTGACTGTCCGTTTGGATGGAATCTCCATCCAGGGTAGGGCATCTCTACAGTATTTCAAACTCATGTCTTCCACCGCAGCCTCCTGCCTTGAATCATGCTCTGGAGGATCCTGGCCTCCTCCCCTGACTCCAAAGGCAATCTGCACTGACTAGTCTCTGATTCCAGAGCTCACTTGGCTCTTAGTCAGGCCTCCCCTTTCTTGCCCCTGGTCAGACTGCCCAGAACAAGTCCACATGGACAGTGAGGAGGAGGAAACTTTCATTCCCTTGGCTTCTGCAGCATGGTGGGAATATTACAATTTACATCTCCAAGGCACCAGCAGAACATCAGTACCTCCCCTGGCCAGAGGAAGGGGAGGGAGACACTGTGACTCAATCCCTCAGCTGAATCACCATCCTGGCAGCAGCAATTTGGGTGGTGCCACTGTCACCACCCTCCTCCCTCAGAACAGCACTTGTACTCACTCCCTATCTGAATGAGACCCTTCTTGCCAGGGACTGAGCTACCTGCCCTGGTGCACCTGATTTCAAAATTTGGATGACACTCTCCAAGCCATGGAATAAATGTGAAAGCATTCCTTTGAAAGTAAAAAGAAACCATACTCATCAAAGCCTTCTAAAATACCCAAGTCAGCCTTTAAGCTGAGTCTGGCAAGACTTTAGGCATTAAAATAAACATTTCTGCATGCCAAATGATCCCCTTTCAAGTTGGAAAGAGGAATTTATTGAAATTGTTAAAATATCCAAGAACAATACAGAGTAGGAGTTCCAAACTGTCCTTTCCCTTTCTCACATCAGAAGCAGAGAGTGACAGTGATATTCTTAGACACCAAAATAAAGACCAAGCAGGTGGTCTTCTTCTACAGTATTTAATCCTTATCTCAAACTTCCCAGAAGAGCATCTTAATCACCCTCACACCTCCTACAGCGGCGTGTGCCACAGATAAATCAGTTCTCATAGTAATTACAGGCAAGAATTCTTACAAGCATCCATTGGACTTTATTTTATTTTCAGGCTGAGGAAAGTTCAAAACCATTTAAAAGCTATAAGCCAGGCATGAAGGACACTAAATTACCTTAAAAACAGCACTGTTTTTCAGCATTTGTGAGCAAACCTGGGGAGGACTCAGACTTGTATCCAACCCATGAAGGTGTGAGTTACATGTAATGCAAGATATTCCCATCTGCCACTGCTCTCCAGGCATTCAGACCCCTACACAGAGTTCTTCACTTACCACTTCTCTAGAGCCCTAAGACCCACAGCTTTGTATCAAGATCAGAAGATTGGCAGCAGTGCTCTTGTAGGAAATGGATTTAATTCTGCCCTAGAACTGCTGTGTGCTTTCTGAGACATGAACGGGAAAGGGAAAACACTTTCATAAGCACTTCTTGGTCAGTAATTTTCTCTGTTTTCACTGAAAACTTCCTTTAGGAATTTACATGAATAATTTTAGTTAGTCAGCCATTACCACATTAAGGCTTTATGATGGTAAAGCTTTTTTTCTCTCACAATTTGAAATAGTCCTGAACAAAGACAATCAAGAGGAAGTAAATTAAAAATAGAAATTCTGATAAGATAACAAAGGTAATTTATGATGCATGAAAAAATGCTGCATGGAACTGAAATATTTTGCTTCATCAAATTACTTTTTCTTCATTGCCTGTGTTGCTGCTGGCATGGGATGGGAAAGAAAGTGTAAAATAAGTTCAGGTTTCTTGTTGCATCACTATCTTCAGAGTCTTTATGCTTGGCTCTTCCAAGCTATAAATGTGTGCAACCACATTTAGAGCTAGGCCATCCCTGAAATGTGTATTTACATAGCTGCTCCTTTTCCCTTTCTTTTTTTTTTCTTTTGGAACAATGTAAGTTCCCACACTAAGAATGTGAAAAGAAGCATCAGCAGATGGATCCATGTTTGTGCCTTTTGGACCCAATCACCTGAAGATGATCTTTATGCACCTGAGGGATGATGTGAAATGTTTATCCTGCTGAGGGTCACAGATCATGATCCGCTTAGGAAGCCTTGCTGGAGCATAGGAGATGCTCAGGGGTGTCAGAGCTGACACCAGACATCCTGCTTGGTGTCCCTGTCACCAGCGGTGCTGGGAGGGGAGGTTCACTCCATCCTGAGAGCCGTGTCCCCATGGCAGGGTCAAACTGGGCTGTACCCATGGCACTTGTCTTGCCAGGGGGGTTTTGCAGCACAGCCAACTCATTCCAGCTCTGGATTCCCACCAGGCACAGGGGGTTTAGGAATTTCTGCAGGGCACTCAGCAGGAGGGGAATATGAATCCTTGTTGATTGTCACCAGGAACATCAATTCAGGCTAGATAAGGATCAGGCTTGGGACATGCACTTGGAAAACAGGACCCTTGTCAAGCAACTGGTGAGTCAAAATTCCAGACAAACCATAGAGGGGGATCTGGGCAGGCTAGGAAGTCTGTATCAGATCATATCTGTATTCCTCCCAGTTCAATGTTCTATTTCTGACTGCAGGCAGTGCCAGTTATTTCAAAAGAGATTCAGCTGTAGACTATTGCAGTTTATCCCCAGGGAAAGCCTGGTTTTATATTTATGGCCTGTGTCTTGAACAGAAGATTTATATCAATTTGAAAAAAAAATGTTGATAAACATTTAGTCTTTTGGACAAGACACTCTCCAGCCCTAGGGGAGAAGCATTTTGACAAACCCTGGGAGGGGTGATAGGGGCCTCAGACACTTTTTTAAGACTCAAGCCTTGGGGCTGTGGGAGGAGCTCATGCAAGAGTAAAGTCACTTTAGGCTTTGCAGGCTTAGGCTACAAATTTCCAGGGAGATCCAAAATTCATATCCATGCCATGTGAAAGGAAAATGCCTCTTTCAGACAGCACTTACCCCACCTGAAACTGAGGACTGAAAACCCACCTCAGTCCCCACTGTGAGGCGCTTTGCCCTTCCCAGGGAATACCCAGCAGCTTTTAGGAAGTTTGGATCATCATTCCTCTGTGCCCTGCCAAACCCCAGGTGTCCCTGTAAAGCAGCAAACCCATCTAACCCACAGCTGGATGAACAGGGATACAACTCAGCTGAATCTCCAAAGCTGTTTCTCCCTTCAGAAGCACTCAGCTGACTCAAGATTTACTGGGCTGTCAGGACCAAACAAGGCATTCAGAAGCCCCTCCTGATCCCATCTTCAATCTCATTAACTTCCTGCCTTCCCCAGTGCCCTGGTGGCCGTGTGGTAACGAAGGGCTGTAATTGGTAAATGAAATTGATTACACAACTCCTTGAATGAGGCAAATTGTCCATCTCTGGAGAAAAGGTAGCATTTTCTGCTGTGCATAAATCAAATTAAAGTCTCTTAAAAGCCCTAGATAAGTAGAGAGCATTTCAAATAGGCTACAAAGTGCTGGACAAAGCATTGGCAGAAGGAAGGGCAGGGACAAAAATGACCTTAGTGGCTCTTTCCTATCCCCAGTTTCTGTGATTCTATGAATTTTAATTCTGAGCTGCACAGTTTAATTACCACTTGCAAAGAGCCGCTGAAAATAGACTCATTTTCTGCTGTGTGCAGATCTGTCCTGTCATCTGTCTGCTGTTAGGGTGCTGAATTGTTGCTACAGAAATGTGGGCATAAAATTGATCCATGTCTATCCGAAGGACTGGACGTTGGGGCATCACAGCTGGAAAAAGCTGCCAGAGGTTGTCCTAAAAGCCCCAAACCCCTCTTCAGTAAAACAGTCTGAACTCTGCCATGTTGCATGACCACTCAATATCTTGTCATTTAATCATGTTAATATTTTCATATATCTGGTTTTGAATTGCTGCAGAGTAAAGGAATCAATGCCTTTACTCTCTTACTCCTTTTATAGTAGCCATTTTACTAATGCAGAGCTTGGCCTTTTCCATCTTAGAGGAGAAATGTATTTCTAGCTATTCTGGGAAACAAGGAATAATTCCCTTTCTTTGTGAGATGTCCTTGTCACATTAATATCACCCTTTCAACTCTCTGTAATCCTTAAAGGAGCCCTCCAAGCCTGGTGTCAGTTTTGTTCTGAATATTCTTCATTTATACAGTCGCTCCTGAAGCAGTAATGACCACAGAGACAAACAGATCTCAGTGTCTGGCCATATAAATATAAATTATGAGCCTGTGTATTCATACTATCATAGAATCATAGAATGGGCTGAGTCAGAAGGGACCACAGGAATCATCTCTTTCCAGCCTCTCTGCAGGGACACCTTCCACTAGACTGAGAGGCTCATTCCTAGGTCAGACAACCTGTGGGACAGGTGTCATAATTTAACATTTCTTGTGCATAAATATGCACCCTATTCTCAGGCTAAGCATGGCCAGTTTCATGTCCCAAATTCTGTTATTGCAGGAATTAAGGAACAGGTGGCACAATTTGGGGAGTTTGCCTGTGCTGGTTTTAAGAGAGCAGAATGCTCTGGGAGGAGTAGTGATGGATGTTCTTTCATTCACTTAACTGAAAGCCTCTCACTTGTGCCAGCTGTGAGTTAGTTTTACAGATCAGATCATACCTCCAATTATTACCTTATTTTTCCCAAGTGGAGATGTTGTTCTTAAGTGATTAACCTGCGCTTAACCTGCAACAGTTTCTTGAACTGTGCTTTTTTGACCATTTTTCCTCTTGTCTGCATTGAATTGATTTATTTATGTAGACGTTGATGTGTTATAAACCCTAAAATAATCCTAGACATCAAGTCTCTTCTCAGGGGAGACCTTATCTCACTGCTGAAGGCCTGATTTATTTGACTCGCTGCAGAAAAACCCTGTTTTCTGTGATGTGCCGAATTATGAATTCTCCCTAAAAACCTGCTGTGCCAGACAAATAAACATTTTAGCCATGGGAAGGTAGAAGCAGAAAGGTGTTGAGACTTGCTGAAAGCCACACAGGGTGTTACTGTCAGAGGCCAGATTAGGATTTTGCAAGTCACTCATCAGCAACCTCACTTGATTTGGTATCTGGGAGTTACAAAGAAACTTGGCAAACTTCACCAGCTCTCCTACCACTGGCACTGGCACGGAGATAGGATCCCAGGAAAAGCTCATGTAGGATTAAGGTTCTGCCACAGCTTCCCTTCCCTGTCATGTGTGTGCGTGTGTGAAGACAAAAAGGATCTGGCAGAAAGGTGCCAAAAACTGTGGGTAGAAGCCGTAGCATCCATTCTGTGACACTGTGAAGTTGTGATGGGTGGTTTACTGACAAATCCCTAAATCCCTGTGAGCAGGGAGGTGGCCCTGCAATATGAGACTGCCACCACCCAGTTGGTTTGTTCTCTTTTTTGGAGAGGTTCAGAAAATGGATCTCCAGGATCCATCTGAAAAAGGCAAAGCTTGCCAAGTGCCAGTCACTCTTAATCTCTTCATATCCAATTTAGCAATACAGTTCCTGTCTCTGATACCACTTCTGTGTTTGGGACATCCACGCCCTATTTCCCTTCAGGAAGACTCACTGATCTAGGCTTCCTGGATTGGTTCCTCAGATAATTCCCTCAAACAAGAGAGAACCACACAAATGGACTGTTGGGGTTGTTTGTTTGTTTGCTTGCTTTAATTACTGTCTTTAAGGATTGTGTCCCATATGAAATAATAAAGATTTACTAAATTATAGAATCATAGAATCATAGAATGGCCTGAGTTGGAAGAGGCCCAAAAGATAATCTGGATCCAACCCCCTGCCATGGGCAGGGACACCTTGCACTATCCCAGGGTGCTCCAAGCCCTGTCTAACTTGGCCTGGAACACTTCCAGGGGTGAGGCAAATGGAGGATGGTACACACTCACCTTCACACACATGTACCAGACCATTCCTAGAAGACTGTTAGGAATAGGATGAAGAAAAATAGTGCTAAAATTCATGAGTATTTCTACTCCCCTTCATAATTCTGGTAACTATCACCTGTGGATTTTGCTCAGTATTTTCGAGAAAAAAGACAAAGTTTCTTTTACTGTTCACTCTCCAGCATTTCCTAACAGTTCAATTCTTGCAGCTGAAGGACATATGACATTTTTAATGTCTATTGCAATGCCATTTTTCTCCACATGCTGCAAAAGTTTGTTTTCCCCAGATCCTTCTCTGGAGAAGGGGGCAAAGATGGATACAGGACTTTGAGACCTACTCAATAAATAATTTAATTCACAATAATAGCAACATCTAAAACAATCTTCCCTACCACAAGTGGAAATCATAGCTGGACACAGACATATTCCCCCAGCTGCACAATTCCCACAAAAAATACTGTTTAAAACTGATGGGTCAAAAACATTCCAGGTGTAATTCTCCTGAAAATGATAGTGTGAATCAATCTGAAATTCAGTAAGTGGTGCCTAGACCCTTTCTTGCCATGGGCAAGCAAAGCCTGGGAGGGATCAACAAGTGGAACAAGTGTGAAATAAAAGCAGTGATGGGAGTGTTAGAGAAGAAAGTCTAAATGATGAAAATCTAAGCCTGAGCAGAATTTTTCTTTGTGGCCCAGGAGGTCTAGTCACACATATATTGCACATTTGTATTATAAATGCATATATAGAGTGCAATTATGCTGTTGCACATAAATATTTGGAGGAACTTTTGTTTTATTTCAAAGGTTTCCAAAGTGCAAACTTGGGAAATATTACAGATATATCAGCAGATTGGGAGCCACCTTAATTTTCAAAATCATTGCAAATGCCTTTTTGAGAGATTATTTTAGTTAGGTTAGGTCAAGAGCCATGAGAGAGATGTAGAGATGGAAGCAAAGTCTATACATTCCCATGTGTTCCATTTTTCAATTCCCATTATTTTTTAGCTTGGATTTCAATCTTCAAAGCTGGTACATACATGAGTTGTTCCCTCTGGGCATTTGAAAGTAGAATAATTACCCGTGTAGGTTGATTGGTAGTAGATACGTGATGTGTTGTCACAGAAATCAAGATGTGCATCAGAAAACAGGGAAGGAGAAGAGCAAAACCAGCCCAGGACACATCAGGCTGTAAAACACAGAGTTTCCAGTGAATTTAGATCTCTGCCAAGTCTCTGCTTAAATATTTGGTCCTATAATCTTGGCCTACCTTGGGAAGTGTTTGTTGTTAGGAAAACTCTCTATCATCCAACTGCCTTGTTCCTTCAGGTCTTTTATTTCGCTGCTCCAGCCAAAGTTGATTTTAATTTAATTGTGATCAACATAACAAGCCCTTTCATGAAATGTTAGAGGTCAACTGCAACCCTCATTTTGTTTAGTGTATGTTTCTTTACTTCATTTAAAAGAAGAATAGCAAAACCACAAACTGAAACCCAATATCACCAACCACTGAAAACAAAAGGGTGCTTACGGGATTGGAGTGCTGGGAAAAAAACCCCACCATTTTATTTTGCAAAGCATCTGGCAAAGTACATTTGATCTTCTTATTTCATTCTTTGGTGCCTGATATTTCAGCCATCCAACCTGGGCTTAATTCTGTGTGGTCCTACCAGCAAATGTGGGGTTTGTTCCTGGTGTTACTTCTCACCTACTGTGTGACATGGGCTGAAGCACATCTATACCCTTGTGGTGCCTAAAGACACCTGGATGTAAAGTGGTATATTTAATTTATATTTGTGAATTATATTTATAGATTATATTTAATTTAGCTTGGTTCCAGAAGGCTTAATCATAAAGAGTCTCCTACCCAGAGTACCTAAATGAGTGCTCTCTCATGTCTCTCTCTGTTCTCTTCAGTGTTTTGTACATCCACTCTTCCTAAATATAGCATATTTATTTGTTTGAATTTTGTCATGCTAATATTTTTGCTAATACTTTTAAATTTAATTTCTATCTTTTTTACAGTCTCCAGTTCTGGAATGTCCTTTGGAACCATTCCTGTGGGAAGGACTGCAGGACTGTGCTTTCTTTCACATCATGAGCCTCTAGCAAAAAAAGCTACTGCATAAATCAGTAAAACAAATAAATAAGAGGAAAGATTTTTTTGCTATAACTGTAATTTACATGATTTCCCTTGTTAGATGATCTTCAGTTTTAATTTGTGATGCTTTATATGCATTTCTATACTTTATATATTCCAGACAGGGACATTGATGAGTTTACTCATCATTTTACTGCTGTGTTGAACTTTTAATAATATGACATGCATTCATAAACGTTCATATTTCAAATGTTAAAATACCTTCATTTTAAAAAATATAGCTTTTTATGCTTCTTATGAGAAGTATATCTTTAAAAAACAGAAACATATTAATTTCCAGTATGCTGCTCCCTAATCAGAGGGAGTGGGAACATTAAAAGGAGAAGGATAAATCTGATTTCAGTGCTTTGCTGAGTGAACATGTATGTTATATTCACAGAACGAAAAAGCTTTTTTTACTTGCAACTGGAAATAAGAAACATGAACATGGATAACATGATAAATAGAAATAAGAAAGATGAACATAGATAACACAATAAATAGCACATTGATTGGGAAGCCTGTTATTACAGCAATAAAAACACAAAAGCTGCATCTCTAAATAGGATAAAATACATTTGTGTGTTTGTGTGTGTGTGTGTAACATTAAAGCAAACCTAGACAGAGCTAATAAATATATTTGACAGCGAGAGGAAAGTTAGTAAATCACATATATAACATATGTGGACTTTGATGTCACATGTTAATAAACAAAATAGCACCTCTTATTATTTGAGTCTACAAATATTGCTTTAAAAGCTTCTGAAAGAGCAACTATTTCAGTCTAATACTTCAGTCTCCCTTTCATTTTGTGTTAAATTATGTCTGTGTGTATTTCTGCATGAATTTTTAAGTATTAAAATGCACTGTTCTAATTTATGTGCCACCTGTGCATTTTCTTTTCTTTTTTTCTTACATTTTGTTCCATTCCCACTGTTTGGAAAGGGAATCTCACAGAATGGCAAGACACGGGGTTCCTGCCATGCTCTGTTTTTCCCTGGAAAAGGAGGATCTGCCCCATCAAGCAGGATTAGAGTACCAGAGGCATTTAGAATTGACTTTAGGAAGGGTGTGTACAGGTATGCTTTTATGAACCTGATTTCAATGGGACAAGTTCATGTGCAGGATTATATTGGATTCAAAGCAGGACTTGAATATCCTCATATTTCAGTCTTTCAAAACCCCCACAGATCATTTCCTACTGCACAGCTCTGATAAAAACAGCTAAATATGGCTGGAATGTAACAGATGAGTTGTTTTTTAAAGGCTGCTTGCTATAGGTTAAGTGGGAGAACAGCAGTTTTTCATTTATTCCTCTGTAGATCTGCAGCAAAGAATTCCAGAGAAGGATATAGATGAAGCAACAAACAGATTAAGCAGTTGGGATTTCTTGCTCTAGTGATATTTTGCAAGAATTCTTTTAAAAATGGAGGCGTTTGTTCCAGATCCTTATCCAAACATTTATTTGTTTCAGCAGTTTCCACAGTAATTGGCCATTGCAAACACCCAGAGTGTTTTAGGGCTGGCATAATGGGCCTGCTCTTAATTTATAAAAATAAATCACAACTTAGATGTCACTTTGCAGTTTCATGTAGTAAACTGATAGCCAGCTGGAGAATCGTAACAATATGGTAGTTTGTATTTTGGTTTTTTTTTCTTCGAGCAGTGGCAATGAAATTACTTTATCAAAGTTGACCAAACCCCCGAGACAACATGATAACATCAAGACTGGCCAGCACAAGTCAATTCTTTGGGTTGTCATTGCCAGTGTGGAAAATGGCTTTTGGTGAGCTGTACATCACAGAAGTCTTCAAATTACACCAACACATGCACAGATGCCATATGATTCATATCTTTCCAATGTGAAGTTATTCCCTGCTGTTAATGTCCTGAAGCTGTATGAACATCTTCCCCAAAACTGGTACCAGGCAGCAGATAGAGCTGACTGGAAGACAAGAATTTCCATTTTTATTAACATCTTGGGGACTTCAACATTTGTTTTGTCCTGGAATAATAATAAAAAATAATGGAATAATAATGTCCTGGAATAAAAAAAAATGCATACTGGAATAAAAATATAAAAATTGCACTGGAACAAAATCTTTTTGCCTTTGGAGAAATGAGAAATCCCAGCCCTAAAATCGTGATACACACTTACATATTTGAGGGACAGATAGCACAGCTTTGACACTGAAATACACCAAGGTTGTGTCCCCTGCTTTGTCTCCTTTGGCCACCTGGATGACTGCTGTGGCTTCTGGGCTACAAAAGGGTAGAACCATAGACTGTGCTGAGTTGGAAGGAACCACAAGGACCATCCAGCCCAGCTCCTGGCCCTGCACAGACACCCAACAATCCCACCCTGTGCATCCCTGGGAGCGTTGTCCAAACACTCCTGGAGCTCTGGCAGCCTTGGAGCTGTGACCATTCCCTGGGGAGCCTGGTCAGTGCCCCACACCCTCTGAGGGGAGAACCTTTCCCTGATATCCACCCTGACCCTGCCCTGACACAGCTCCAGCCGTTCTCTGGGTCCTGTCCCTGTCACACAGAGCAGAGATCAGAGCTGTCCCTCACGAGGGAGTTGAAGAGCACAGTGAGCTCTGCCCTCCGTGAGCTCTGCCCTCAGTCTCCTCCAGATGAACAGACCCAGTGCCCTCAGCTGCTCCTCACATGGCCTCCCCTCCAGACCCTTCCCCATCCTGGTGGCCTCCTTGGACACTCTCTAGCAGCTTTAGATCTTTCTTATATTGCAGCACCCAAAACCACACACAATACTGGAGGTGAGGCCACCCCAGCCCAGAGCAGAGCGGGACAATCCCTCCCCGGCCTGGCCGGCCATGCTGGGCCTGGTGCCCCAGGACAGGGATGTCCCTCCTGGCTCCAGGCACTGCTGGCTCATGTCCAGCTGGCACAGCCTGCAGCCCCCAGGTCCCTTTCCCTGGCACTGCTCTCCAGCCTCTCATGCCCAGTCTGTCCATACAGCCAGAGCTGCCCCACCCCAGGGGCAGAATCCAGCCCTTGTCTTTGCAAAACTTCACGCAGTTGGTGATTGCCCAGGCCTGTCCTTTATCCCGGGCTCTCTGCAGGCCCCTTCTGCCTTCCAGGGAGTCAACAGCTCCTCCCAATTTAGGGTCACCTGCAAACTAACTCACTATTCCTTCCAGACCTGCATCCAAGTCCTTTATGAGGTTCTTGAAGAGCACAGGGCCAAAGATGGAGCTCTGCAGAACCCCACCAGTGACAGGTCCCTAGTCTGATGTCACCACAGCCACTGCCACTCTTTGTGCCCAGCCTAGGACCCAGTTATTTGCCCAGCACATGATGTTTTATCCAGCTGTGGGCTGGACAAAATCAACCTGTTGTCCTCATTAATAGACTCTAAATTATTTTTATACCATCAAAATCAACGACCATCAAAACAGACACTGTTTGTTGTAGTAACGCTTTCCAAACCCACTGAAAAACCTCCAGGACAACAGCAAGTATCAGTTCCTCACACCAGAACCATGATCTCTGTATTCATTGCATCAAAAGTTAGACAAAAAAAAAATTTAAAAATCTTTTGCACCTGGATGAACTTTTCAATAGAGGATGAAGGATAGGAACAATCATTCCTGTCATTTTTCACTCAATAATAATTCTATTTCTGAGCTGACAGAGATGTTTTTGCAGGGAAGCAAACCTTTAGAATGTACACCTGGAAAAAGGACATTTTTTTTTGTTCTATTAGCTACTGAAGCACACTGACCTGATACAGATACAAGTTTTATAGCTGATTACAATCTTATCGCTCACATACTCCTCCAAAACATTAGGCTACTCTTTTTCATCTCAATTCAAATGGAATAACGTTAGACCTTTAAAAACTTGCATTAACTTTATATTTTATGTTTTGATAGACCTAGTTTTATGAGGGGTTTTCAGTAGCTTGTTTCTCTTTTCCAGACTAAGTTGGTATTATATTTCCCTATATAGCACTTGCTTCTGTTTCTCCTCAGAATTTTACTTACTCCTACTGTTAAGTTGTATTCTTCAAGTTTCATTTCAATTTCTGATTGTTAACAAGGAAGGTGAAACCTATTTTTTAAGCCAATTATTCTGCATCATCCTCCTGAGAGGACTTTTCAAAGCTTTCCCACCTCTATTGGTGGATGCTGTCACATTTAAGATACCAGAATATGCCATATATAACCTGTCTTCCATGTAACTCTTATGTGCTTAGATGACTCAAATTGTCCAAAAAACTCAACCTAAACCCATCTGCCATTCTGCTGGTGCTCCAAAGGTTCTGCTCTCAGCTGTCTCTCCTCCTCTCACTGTCTGGGACATGCTCTTGCTTGAAAGACACTCAGCCAACAGCAAATTTTGACCCCCAGACAGACAATAGGACACCTGCAAGCCAGACTGGGAATAGCAGGTCCGTGGATTTGAGAGAGGTGAATGAAAAGGGATGTACCAGTAAAGACTGGCATAATGCAAAGTTTTGTTTATTTTGACCTACAGTTCAAAAGCAGAGTGAAAGCAGTTGAATCCAAAGTCAGTAGATTTAAAACTGATAAAAGTGAAAGGATATTTCAGCCAAAGTCTAATTAGCTATTTTGTATCTGTATCTATTATACACAGGGGGAAAAAAAAAGAGTAAAAATCAGTAACAGAGTACTGCATTATTTTCACATTAGAAAATATAACCAAATATATACCCCAGTAGAATCTATCTTGGATAAAAATGTCAGACTCATATTGTTACTTTAAAGCTTATTAAGCTACGTATTAATAAAATAATTCAATTTTTAAAATATGAATAAGTATTTAAAAATATATCTTGCACATTTTATAGTTGCTATGAAGTGAAAACCTTAAATCTAATATAGTCTTTAAAGTCACTTGTTTCTGAACATAAAATTCTTAGAATAATAAACAGTCAGGATAATAATCAGTCAGGATAAGGAATTGATGTGTATATAAGGAGGAAAACTGTGTATGAGAAACAGATTAGGCCCCATTCACTTTAATTTTTTTTTTAATATTCAAAATCATGTTTTTAAACAATGGTAGAAAAAATCCACTAAAAAGTAGGCTGCCACAGATTTTAAAAGTCACCCAGTCCATTTTTCTACCCTGGGCAGGGTTATATATAAGCAAACTTCAGTCTCATAACTCACCTGGCAAATGTTTGTCTAAATCGTTCTTTAAGCCTCTACAAATTCTTTGAGCAAGCTAATCCAACCCTTCACTATCTTGCCATTAAAAAGCTGCTTTTTTTTTCCCTAATTCCCACCCTCTTTCTGTTGAGGCAATTCAAACACATCATGTCTTGTTCTGCTCCTGGTGGCTGTTATCATGTCTCTGCACATTCTTCCCTTCCCTAGACTAAACAAACCCAGCTTCTTCGCTCTTGTCTCACAAGCTGTGTTTTCTGGACCTCTAATAATTCTTGGTGCTCTTCTCTGGGTTTGTGCCAGTTGGCAAGGGGCATTTCTCCAGCTGTTACCTGCACTTAGCTGGACACAGGATCCCAGATGGGGCTTTATCCATATGGGATAAAGGTATTCCATACCTTCTGTAGCACCCCTCATTTATAGGGGATTCCTTTGTTCATTAGGATGGATATGCTGACTCACAAATTCCCTTTTGTAGATTGCTGCCTACTCAGTTGTTCCACACCTTGTATTTGTCTCCTTGACTCTTAGAAATTGTTGTTTTGTCTTGTTTTTTAAATTTGAAAGTTCAAAAGATGAGAAGCTCCCATTCAAGAGAGGAATTGTACATATGTTTACCATGATGGGAAAGGAAAAAGGAACTTTGCTTATGAAACTAAATTTGTTTTCACTACTCCACGGTAACCATTTGTAGTCTCTAATCTTCTGTTGTAAGTGGTGACCATAAAGTGATCTCTGGTACAAATTACTTCATTCTGGCAACTTTTGTATTTTGATGCAATTAAAAAAAAAAAAAAAAAAAAAAAAAAAAAATTTTTTCTAAAAATTCAAAAAAAAAAAAAAGAAGTTCTTACTTAACATTCATAAATAAAAAGAAAAAAGTATGAGATCATTAGGGAAATGAATGAATAGAAAGACTTCAGAAAAAAAAGGTGAAGGGATGTGTGGGATTTCCAGTGTTGTCTAGAAAATTCAGGAAAAGAACAGCATTTTCTTAAAATTCTTTTAATTTTTTCAGACTAAAATTTGTCATTCTCTTCAAATAAGGAAATGAGAAAAAGTCTGTATCTACAAAGAAGTATTTCATTCACAAATCTTCCCCTTTCCTAGGAATGTGAATCATCCCATGATCAGCACAACACCTGAAGTCTGACATCTTGCTGTTCCAGGTTTTGTGGCTGAGCTCTCCTCTGAATATCAATTTCTGGCCAAGCCTTGCTTCAAGACTAGAACACTTCCATTGCCTTGCTGCTCTGGTTCCTGATCACATATTTGAGTTTCTGCTGCAACTTTTCCCTCAGGAAAGACTTGTTTGGATCTTCTTCTGTTCCAGACACCAATTTATTGAAATTTGCAGTTTAGTTCCTCTGAAAACTGAAGTCATCTGTCAGATGTAGCAGAAATTGGAAAAGGGTTTTGAGATTATGAAGAGAAAGGACAATATTAGACAACAAACATTTTGTTAACATCAATCTTATCCCCACAGAAAATCAAGCCAAAGAGCCTTGCTCTCTAAGCACTATCGCACATCTTCCTACAAAAAAACCTTCTTTGTTCAGGATTTCTAGAAATAAATGGCAACAAAAAAGAAACTATAATTCTTGCTATAAAAGAAACTTCTTGAGGGTCTGGGTGTGAGAGAAAACCAAGGAAAAGTTTTCCATTGGCCAGAGAGAGTTTTGGTGAAGCTTTCATGAGCACTGACAAAAGGGATAAAAGGAAAACCAAAATTTCATGCTTCATTGCAGCTGGCATCACTAACATCCCCTCCTAATTCACTCTGCAGAAACAGCAAAGACATGATATTATTTATTATATCAGCAAAGACATCACTATCATTTAGATATCAGTGATGATACTGCAGAAGAATGGACAGGATAGAATTCGAGCTTGTCAAAGATTGATTTTATCTCTTAGACTTTAAATAACTTGAACATTTTTGTCATTTTTCCCCTCTTCATTTAAAGCTATTGAGAGGTCTCAGGCATCAAAAGCAAGCTGTGGAAAACACTGTGAAAATTTAGAGATCTCAACCTGGATGTTTTCTGTGTTCATGCATCTGAAAAGTGAAGCAATAACTTGTTTGTCAATTTTCAGATGCAATGTATTTTATTTTTCAAAATAAACAAAACCCAGTCCTCATTTCTATACTTCCCAACCAAGGAACTTACGGAGTCATAATTAGATGTATTTCCACTTAAACATTTATTCCAGAGAAAAATGTTTTTTAAAAAGAGAGAGGAGAAATAAATTAGCAGAAGTATCTTTGATCTGTTTTGAACTTGATCATTAAATTGATAATTTTTCCTACCTTCTTGTTTTGCCAAGGTCTCCTCTGTCTTTGCTTCAGAAATTCCTTGCATTATTTCAACAGCAGTTCCTAGTTTATTAATTCAGGCTTAAGCATCCAGCTCCTTTAAAACAGGGTTCCCTCAATAATTTTTCTGGTCAGGCAAGTAACCTTCTTCTCAAATAGTATTTTTTCTTCCTCTCCAAAGCAAATCCACCAGTATTACATTTCCCTATCAGAGAACAAATACCCGAATTACAAATTCTTCCTCCCCCCCCCCCCCCCGCCTCCAACAGCCCATTGATTTCATGCACGCTTTCCCAGAAAATCCAAGCGGCTTCACATTTTCCCTGCCCCCAGATCCATCAGGTTTCCCATTCCCACAGTCTGCTCCAGCCCCTCTGAATGGAGCACACTTGTGATTCCCAAGGACTCCATAAGAAGCCCAGGAGTGAGGTGTCCTCCCTGGCAGCTCTGCTGTGTCACAGCAGCAGCGTGACAGTGGCAGCAGATGGGCTGCCTTCAAGCTGCTGTTAACAGCGTGATGTCTCAACCCAGCCCTCCCGTGGGGATCCAATTTTTGGCTCCTTGGCAAGCTGGGAAGGAGGAAGAATCCGACCTCCCTCACTCCTGTGCGTGAGCCATGAAACAAAAGCCTTCTCCTGCCTCACTGATTTCAGGCTGGCTCAAGTCCTTCACATGGTGCAGGCAGCACAGACTGCCCCATCCTCCTTTTCTGAAGGTAAATGAGTGATTTATATTCCTAATATTGTTATATGGATATCAGTTCAGGCAGGTTCATACAAGGCAAGACAATAGCTGTTAGGGAATTTGATTGAAAAGTAAAGGTGATTTCATTTACCATCAGGGCAGAAACAAAATCATGATTTGCAAAGTTACTTCAGGGAACAACTCCCAGGAGCTGCCCTTTAATACCCTCTCATTTATTATGAGACTTCTTATTTGATCACCCAAAGATGGCATATGGAAATCCATAATAAACCTAGGATGCTGCATTTTCTTAATAAATATAACTTAATTAGCTTTTTCATCCCTGTAACACTAAATACCTACACACAAAAAATTATTTGCTTGGAATTGTATCATGAAATAAAAGTAATTGATTTCTCACAAATACCAATTTGCTGTCTCCTCTCTCTTCTTGGGAAACACCCTTCAGTTCTGATAAACTGACAGAGCATAAAAAAGTTACAAGCTAATCCTTGTGGACTGAGAACTCCCAAGATTTTTTGTTCCCCTCCCCCTTGGCAAGAATTAAAGACTTCCTCTTTCACATGGCAAATCTGCCTTTTCCCACATATTTGGTGTCAGAGCTGTGTTTCACTAGGCCTTGCATATCCAAATTCCTTCAGGTCTTTTTTTCCTTCAGTGAAATCCATACTTACAGGCAACGGGAGTAGCAAGAATATCCATTCTCTTCCTCCTCCTGTCCTTCTCTTTCAAGGCAGTCAGATCCTTTCCTTGCATGGACACAGGTCAAGAATTTCCTGGTAATAGGTCCCATCCTTTTCCCTCATTTGTCACCACTCCCATTGCACATTCATAATTCTCCAACTGGCTCCTTTAAAAAACAAATGATGCACAAATCTATGTAGCTGAATTCTATGAATTCAAATCTCTGTAAAATCAGTCATGGTGTTTTGGTGGGTTTTGGTAAAAGTTGCTGTCAAATTAGTCCTAGCTGGACTATGCTACTTTAGCTGATTCCAAATGCCAGTCCTCATGTGGAACCAGCCTTGCCTTAAGGCTGCAATTGTTTTGCAGAGGCAAAGCTTGCCTCTCTTCCAGGCTGCAATTCACCTCTTCAATAAACATTTTTGAACAGGACAGACCAGGAATTAACTGCACTTCTTTCAGAATGGGTTGTCCTGTCTGAGCTGGCAATGTTTTCCTGGGAGAAACTGCCTCATATCCCACCTTCTGCATTTATACCCTTACAGCTGTCAGCTTTACAAAATCATCAAATTACAGAATTGTTAATGCTGGAAAAGACCTTCAAGGTCATCAAGCCCAACCTGTGACCAATCCCCACCTTGTCAACCAGACCAGAGCACTGATTGCTATGTCTGGCAGTTCCTTGGATACCACCAGGGATGGGGATTCACAAAGTCCCTGGGCAGCCCCCTTCCAGTGTCCTGTTTCTTTCAGTGAAGAAATTCTTCCTGATGTCTTCCTGACCCTCCCCTGGTGCAGCTTGAGGCTGTTTCCTCTCATCCTGTCCCTGTTCCCTGGGAGCAGAGCCTGACCCCCCCAGCTGTCCCCTCCTGTCAGGAGCTGTGCAGAGCCAGAAGGTTCCCCCTGAGCCTCCTTTTCTGCAGGCTGAGCCCCTTTCCCAGCTCTCTCAGCCCCTCCTGGTGCTCCAGCCCCTTCCCCAGCTCCGTTCCCTTCCCTGGACATGCTCCAGCCCCTCAGTGTCCATCTTGCAGTTACAGGCACAGAACTGGACACAGGATTTGAGGTGTGGCTTCACCACTGCACCTCAAAGCTCCACCTGGCTGCTCTGTCACTCCAGAGCAGCTCTTTGATGTTCCCTGCTATGTGCAAAACCTTCTCTCTGGACTGTGAGTGACCTGTGATGGAAAGGCATTGGCAGAGAAAATCTTCCATTGCTCTTCTTAAAGCACCATGGCTGTGCCAGAGCAGGAGCCTTGAAATGGAGCACACAGTTTAATCTGCCTCTGACATGTTTGTTTTTAGCCCAGTTGTTTCTTATTAGAAAGCACTTTCATTTCTTCTATGATGAATTTCTTCATTCATCAGCACTTCTGTGTGAGCACAGTGTTTAATAAAACAATCTGACCATCACCTTCAGACATCAGCTTTTCTTCCATTAAGAAAAGATCCTTCCTTGTTGAAATAAATGGTGAGATGTCTGAATTTGGAGGATATATTTTTAAAAGGCGCATTTGGTGTTACGTAATTTTATGTGCCAAAATCACATGCCCCCTGATTTTACCACATTTATTATAGTATTTATACATATGTGTAAGGAAAAAGAAACAAACCCTACCTCTACAGTGTGTGTTTCATGCAAGTCTGCTACTCCCTGGCACACTTTTGGCTCAGGCCAGCTATCCTTGGGGTGGTTCAGGGAAGCTCATACCCCTAAAACTGCATTCAGTAGGGATGCAGCCACTCTTTTCCAGGGAGGAAGTTCAAGCCCATATAGACAAAGAACCAGATCATGGCACTAGACCCATGAGCCAGGGCTGGGGCACCAGTCTGAGGCTGGGGTTTTTGGCAGTACAGGCCAAATCTGCCTCTTTTGTAATGTGGTTTTGTATTACTTCTGTGAAAAAATAAAATATTGAGATAGGTGACTTTGATTAAAGGACATTTACAACACTGCACCTAACTGTGTTCATTTGGTTGCATTTTTCCTCTACTCGCTTTTGGAGAATTTTTTTTTTTGCTGGAAGATTTAGCAGTGCCAGCAATTCACAGCATTTTTGGACAGTGTAGGGCGAGTTCTGCGCTGATTTACTGCAGAATGTGGAATCCATTGGTGTTAGTCAGGTGACACAAGATCACAGAACTTAGAACCTGTATATTCTTATTGTCTGTTATCTATTAGTTTGCTTAATGTCCTTAATGCTGTTAAAATAAATAGCTTTTTTGTTTTAAACCCCTTGTGTCCAATTGGATAAGAATATTTTACCTTCAGATATTATATAATAACATTTTATATGCAATTTATGAATGTGAGAGAATCAATTATTCCATTAAGTAATATTTTTCTGTGGTTCCGAGTTTTTTTATTTTCTGTTTGTTTGAGAAAGTTCACTGGACAAAATCTTTTGAATACAACGCATGACCATATATTTAACCTTTTCTGCAAAAAAATAAAAAAAAAAAGGACTTTGGAGAAATAATACTTGGATAGAAGGAAAGTCCTTTGTAATGATAGCTTGTGAGTTCTAAACTTTCCTTTTTCTGTTTTTATGCTTGGTCTAACAAAAACATCCTCTGCCCCTGCAAGGTTTGCTTGTCACTGTAACAGCAGAGCTGATAGACACTGCACACTTTAACTAAAAACTGTCATTGCCAGATCAATATGATGGCTGACATGAGAATAATTCAGACCTAAACTATCCATGCCTAGGATTTAGAATGACTAATGGCTTTGAAATAAAAAAGTCAATTAATTCTACAAACATGTCAGGCAGTCGCCAGAATTTCACCTTCTGGTTTTGGTAGGAAACAAATCTGGCATGGTTCAGGTTGATGCAGAATCCAGTTTTATTTTCACTGATTCCAGTCTCAAAACTGAGCCATGAACCCTATAAAAACCCAGGCCTTACTGCTGTGGTTGTCAGATTAGTAAGGACTTATACAGATGTGGATCAGGCTGCTTTTGCAGGTTGGTGCAGACATTGAGAAGATAATAATCTAAAGATATAATTCAGGCAAGATTTAAAACTCTGCTTGATTTTACATGTGTAGGCAGTCTCAGGGAGATCAATGGGATTACCCATGTACATAAAGTTAAATGCACACATAAATCTTTGTGAAGCTGTGACCCAAGGGTCCAGCTTTGTATTTATCTTCAATATGGATTTTAGTTCTAGAGGCAATTTCATTGATGACTTAAATATGCTCACACACAGCAATGTCTCACATTCATGACTGCATATATTGGATTGATCAGGTCCTTAGATATTGTGAGGAATAGCAGAAAAGAGAATTTTATTTTCAATCTGTTCACTTTCAGTATTGTAACTCCAACCAGCTTTAAATCCTTCTCTTTCCTTGCATTTTTACTCTGAAAAGACAGAAGATGTTCATTAGTGCTAAGTTAATATGTTTTTTCAGTCTCCATCGGGATTTCCAATTCCAACACATATGGTTCTTTAGTTTATAATTAGATTACTAGTGATAAATTGGTCTCCCCCTTACCCAAGTTTGGATTAAAACATATTTGATTTTTTTATTATTATTTTTATTATGACAGGTTTAGTGTTCCCTTTCCAGTAGAAATTTCCTTCCCCTTTCTATTTCCCTTGGAAAATGTGATTTACCCTCATGTAACTGCTGTGGTTTTGACCCTTTGACACTCACTGATTTCTATTTAAGAATCTTCAATTAAATGTAACTGGGCTCAGCGGAGTACTGACCCCTTATTTTTACACCTGTATCACAATTTCTTCTCCACAAGAATTTCAAATTGTATTTTTTAGCATTCGTCACTTCTCCTAAAAGATATATCAGAAAAATAATTTTTATACTTATTGGGGATCTCTGAAGCATACACACATCTGCCTTAAAATTCTGGAATATCTTCTATGTTTATTAAATCTAGCTGTCTTTGAAGAATTTAATGGATTCTGATCTCTCTCCTTAGAAGGACTATTACCTGAAAATTTTCTGTCTTCAATTCCGCAGTTCTGTAAACCTGAAAGATATTTTTTCCTAATGAGCTTCTTTGTTAAATATTGATTTTCCATTCTGACACTGAGTCTCAACACAGTGTAACTCAACAGAAATCAGTAAAAGTGTGCTGATATGGAAATATTGCAAAAGTAGAGGAAGAGACTACAGCAATTTCAAATATAAGGTTTGGAACCACCATTCTGGTTTTCCCTCCACAAAAGATGACGTGCACTAAGTAACAGCAGTGCAATTACATTGATCCAATACCTGTGTGAAATCAGAATCAACCCCTTCATAAAATGATCAGACAGCTGGAAGCCGGAAAAAATGCAACCATTCATATTTTTACTTATCTACCAAGAAGGGAGGAAGGGAGGAAGGGAGGGATGGAGGGAGGGAAGGAAGGANTTCTTAGGAAAAAGAAAGACCAGGGAAGAGGCACCAGGATCTAGAGGAAGACAACATGATTTAGGAGAAGGTACCTTAATGCTTGGTTCTGTTTAGTGCTTTTGTGGCTTGCATCTTTTGCCTTCACCAAGTCATCCAGACCTTCAGGGGCACCAAGACCTATCTTCTGTCTGTTTGTTATGCCTTCTGGCAAGAAAATAGAATTTCCATCCCTCAAAATCATTCCATGATCCAAAATTTATTTCAGAATGTCAGTAATGTTTTGATCTGACAAAACAATGTCTCTGAAAGCTGTCAAATAAAAAGAGTCCAATATTCCACTTGCCAAGAGCTTGTTAAAATAATCAGTAGATTCATATTCAGGACTGCATTCATTTCACAAAACTTCACATGTATGGGTAAGGCATGTAGGGCATGCTATTTGCCAAGACTTTTCCTGCATCTGATGGGGAGGATACCTAAAGAGGCAGCTCATACCATTTTCCTGGGATGAATGAATACATTCCTTGATGTGCTGTTCCTTTACTCACAAGGGCTGCCTAAATATCTAGGATTGACTAGATGCCAGTAAGACACTGATGTGAGATAATGTATAATCAAAACCAAGAGAGCTGAAAAACCTCATTAAACAAAACATAGCTACAACTTTCCCGCTAGGAAAAAAAAAAAAAGAAAAGAAAAGAAAAAAAAAACCTGATGTCATGCAAAGGAACAGGAAAACTGGGGGGGGTTTGGCTAGATTTGATAAGCCATGGGTATACTTATCCTTTTAAAAAATGCTTCATCTTCTTATTCAGACTGCCAGCAAAGGGTTTGGTAACATTTCTGGACAGTTTTATAGTTACAGCCATGTGTGCTGATGTGACGGGGCCTCTGGTCTTTCCATGCTCTGTATTGGCAGAGCCCTAATCCCAGGAGACTCATTCTGCAGGGTTTGTAGGGCACTCTCATCAGCCAGGCAAGAAGACCTATTTTACAAACTGCAGACTTACAAATTTTCTAACTTCCACAAGAACAAGGTTTACAATGTATAGAAGTTCACAAACACTGAAGAAACCACTTTCTGTGTTTTGTATAGACTCTCTCACATGATTCCTAATTTTTTTGTTACTGCTGATATGTTGCTTAATGGACTTCTTCTCCAAGTGTCTAATAATATTTAGTGTTCCACAGTGGGATTTTCAAAGCAAATTTTCCTTTTAAATTTACCAGTAAATTTCATTAAGTGTCTTCCCTTTGTCAGGCAAAATTTCTGTCACTTCAAAATCCTGTTGTAACTTTATGTCATTGCGTCTTCAAGCAATTTTCAGAAGCTGTAACAAGGCAGGGAGGCAGAAGCCTAGAAATTTCAGAAGAAGCCTTCACATTGCACAAACTTCTCTGACTCACTGTCTTAATAGACTGGAGCTGAGGTTTCATGTGGTCGGCTGATCTGTGTGATGCCAGCTATGTTACTGTTTCAAAAAACTGTTTCACAAAACTATCTAGCAAAAGCCGACCTATGAATCATTAACAACGTTGTTTACAAGATGACTTTCATCTTGCTCGTGTGTTTCTATAGTAAATTTCCACTTTAACACAAGCCATAACTACACCCTTAAGTGGAAATTCATTACCCTTAAGCTGAGTGAAGATTTCTGCAAACAGAGTTTGGCTTTTGTGCTGGTTGTTAACGATTAACGTTTAATAGGATCTGACAACGTGTTCAGCCAAGTGCAAGACAGAACTGAAGACGGTTCTTAGTCTCAGTGCTTAGGAAAACAGTGCATGTAGCACAGTAGTAGTTTGTCAACCCAGAGAGCCAAGGACAGAACCTGGAATTACAGGTACCTGCAGAGTTTATTCTGCAGATGACAGGATCCTGCCAGAAGCACAGACAATAGAACCCATTCTGTCCACTACATTCATACAGAGTCACCAACTGGCTGGGACCACAGCAGGTCACTGGTGCCACCTCCCTGCTCCAGCAGGGCCATCCCAGAGCACAGGGCACAGGATTGTGTCCAGAGGGGTCTGGAATATCCCCAGTGAGAAGACTCCACACCCTCTCTGGTCTCTGTTCAGTGCCCAGGGAAGAAGTTGTGCCTCCTGCGCAGGTGGAACCCCCTGGGCTCAGTCCCTGCCCGTGGCTCTGGTGCCATTGCTGGGCCCTGCTCGGAGCCCTCCCTGCACACAGGGACACCCAGGGCTGAGGGCCCCTCTCAGCTGGGGCTCCTCTCCAGCCTGGACAGCCCCAGCTCCCTCAGCCTTTCCCTGCCAGAGATGCTCCAGGCCCTAAATCATCTCTGCAGCCTCTGCTGGCCCTGCTCCAGGAGCTCCCTGTGCCTCCTGTGCTGATGATCCCAGAGCTGGACACAGCTGTCCAGATGTGCCTCCAGGGCTGGGCAGAGGGGCAGGATCACTCCCTGACCTGCTGGCAATTCTCTTCCCAATGCACCCCAGGAAACCACTTGTCCCCCAGGGTGCTGCTGTCTCATGGACACCCTGCTGTCCCCCAGGACCCCAGGTCCTTCTCCATAGAGCAGCTTCCCACCCAGCCTGTGCTGATGCATTGAATTATTTCTCCAAATAAATGCAGGGCACTGCATTTGGCTTAACTAAATTTCAGACAGTTCTTCTCTGCCCATCTCCCCAACCTGTTGAGGTTCCTCTGAAGGGCTGCCCAGCACTCTGGGTTACTTCTTTTACAGCTCAAAATTTGTGCAACAGTGTGAGAAAACATCTTTGATAGCACAGAGGGAGGAAATTGAGACAGGAGCAAGACAGGAATAGAGAAGTCTGTGGCCATGTGGAAAGTGATCCATAAAACTACTGGTGCTGAGATGGCCACATTTTTGTTTTATACTTAAGTGCCAGCCATGAATGTTGGCTACTCATGAACAGCACACAGAGTAATCAAAGGCTTTGGATTTTCCATGTAAAACGTTGATGTCTGAGCTCAAAGTCATCACAGGTAGCACCTGTTGTGTTTTGGAATTCCTTGGCAATTCTTTTGCCTGAATCCTTTCATTCTACCCTGCAAACTGGATTGTAACAAACCCTCCATTTTTCATGCACCCAGTAAAGGATGAGAGCTCCCATTCTCAACCCTGAGGAAAGATCCTAAGCATGGAAAAGACAAGATGGTGGGAAGACAAACTGGGTATGGCAAATTAGGGAAATTTTTGTTGAGGCCACAGAAACTATATGTTTTTCAAGTGTTAATATATATTATCAGACAATAAAATATCATAGTAGCTTAAAATAATGGTGGAGATTTGCAGTAATTTTCTAGGCTTTTCTTAATTTTCAAAAATAAAATATGAAATACAGGCATACATGTGATTGGTTAAAAATAGTTTCTGCCATTGATTTTTCTGCCCTTGAAAAATCAGTCAAAATTTCGAGCATTTTACCAGCTTTCACCAGTGATGTTATTGATTTCCTGATTATTTGCATTAACCACTAGACAGAAGCTCAAATGATGAGCTACCCCACCCCAGTCTTGTTGTTTCTCTGTATAGTGCAAGAGAAAACTTCATTCAAGAAATAAAGGCTGCCACAAGGAAGCAATGCCGTGATGCTGATTGGTGTAAATTGGAAGATGCTGGAAAGTAGCAGCATTTTCCTTCAACCAAAAGGCAGTAAAGTCTGAGAGAGGAGTTAAAGATGACTGTTTGTCAAATTTGATAAACAATTTTAAAAAGCAAAAGGAGATGTGCCAGAGTCACATCTACAGGAAACTGAATGAGTCTGATAAGGAATAAGGCACAAAATGCATTGAAAAAACCCCCATAAAATCAGCAGACATCTGACTGTAAAGTCTCTCCAAACACAGGTTGAGATGTTTTCTTCATAACATCATGGGGCATGCCAGAAAAATTAATAGCTCCTCTCATACAAACATTCAAAGTTCAGACTTTACCATTGACTCTGCACAGTTTTTTTTTTCAAATTTTTTTCTTGTCTAAAATTTTCTTTCCTAATTTGAATATAGCATGCCCAGGTTTTTCCTTGTAAATATAACCAAGAAACTGTAACTGTACTTTATGAGATTAAAGAATTAAAGAATTCAGACAAGCCTGTAGGATGGGAGGGATTCCTTAACTCCTGGAAGTTCTGTTTTAGATCATCCTCTTCAGGCTAGGAAAGGCATTGGATTATCTTCAACTACACCTGATTTAAAACAATGGGAAAACATGTGGGATCATGTGAAAACACTGGGTCAGGTCTGTGTGTGCAGTGACTCACCACAGGTATTATAAAGCATTATTCTGCATTTACTACTGACTTATTGAACAGCAAGGAACTCCTGACTGCATTGGAAGATTAAAACTCTTTTGCCACAAGTTCTTGTTTTCATGCTTTTACTTCTTCCTGGGGAAAACTTGTTTAGGATTAACCTTCCTTGAAAAACCTCTACATGCAGTTTAAGCATAACCCATTCATTATGTGAAAAGGAAACTTTGGCAGCAATACTGTATATAGCCTGACAAATTTTTACTCTGATAACTCTAAGAACATTGGAAATATGGAACTGAGAGTGCCTATAGTTCTCAGAGGATTGGTCTGTATTTGCAACCAAACTGGAAAAAACCCTGCCTAGGGATTATAACATTTCAACTGTTTAAGAACTATGTACAGTAACAGCAAGAAATGTTATTAAGATTGAGAATTTGCCTTGAAGACATAACCAAGAGGCATTTCCATTCAGCTCAGTGGAAGATGTGGGGATGGTTTCAGTAAGACCTCCTTGTGTTTGCAGGATTTAGGAGCCACACACAGCATTTGAGGCACAGAGTGTTTATTCAGTGGGTTAAACATTATACTTATACATATTTACCAAATGCACGTTTAAAATGAAAGTTTAGTAGCATCAAAACTCTTCTGAATGTGGGACTGTTTAGAGCAGCTTGCAAGCCTTTTCCTTGTTCCCTAGGCACAATGATGTAGGAGTTGCTTTTTTAAAATTTGGAGTAAATGTTTTTTTCTTTGGTTGGTCAAGAAAAAAATCAAGGGGAGAGAGTGCAGCCAAAGCTGGGGTTTTTGTGAGCTCAGTTTGCCCTGTACTTGATTTTGGCAATTCAGAAGAGCTGCCCATATTACCTAGAAAGTTTGCCCGAGGAAAAAAAAAGTTTCTAAGAATAGCATTCCCTTACAGCTTCTTCAGACAAGGCTGACTGCAATTTTCCCTGCAGGATGTGAAATAAGTTTAGGCATCACCAAACAAATGGGATTAACAGTGCTGTGTTCTGCATTGCATGTCTTATAAGAATGAGTCTTCTCCAAAGTTCAGAGGCTGGATTTTGATTCAGAAGCCAAAGGAAAAAAAATGCCACTTATGTCCAAAAATGAAAGCACTTTCTGCCTGAAGAGAAAATTATTTTCTTGAGTTGGATGTGAGAAATTCCAGCAGCAATAAAATTCATATATTCCAGGGGGGTCCAGCAGAGATGGTTTAGGGTCTGGAGCATCTCTGACGGGGAAAAATTGCTTCCATCAGCTAAAAAAGGGTAATTGGATGACGACAATTTTCCTAGTTTGAAGATGACAATGATACACATGAAATCTGAAGCCATAATATCCTTGTATCACTTCTCTGGTTCTTTAATTTTTCATTTTGATATGAATTTGGTGCATAAATTAAATTTTTAACATTGACAGCTTTATAAATTCACTTGACCCAAGTCAGCATAACCTCACTGACTTCCAAACAGCAAAGTTCATTTACAAGAACTAAGATGCTGGTCTGGACTTTTCTAATGTGTTCCCATAACTTTATTCCTGCACATCACCAGGTTCTGAGTGCCTGTCTGTGTTACATACACAATAGCCTTCAAGCCCCCAAATAAAGATTTATTGGGAGTACCATGGAAAGTTTTATTAACTTAGAGTTTTTTAATGTGAAAATGTTAACCATACACTACCCAAACAAAATCAGTGGGATTGCATCAATTTAGAGCAGTGAAAAATCTGACAAGTAATGACCTTTTTCTTAAAAAAAATTCATTTTTTTCCCCACTGAGAGATCACTTTGGTTTCTATTTCTATATTTCTATTTTTTCCTTTAAATATAAATTCTCTGAGGAATACATAGTAGACAGCTCTGTAATCTTACAGAGATTGAGCTGTTTTTTCTTTTTTTTTTTTTTTTTAATTCAAAGTACAAAGGCTGAAGTGCTAAACTTTATGAGGCCTGTAATAGGTCCTTGGCCTGCAAAATAGCAAGGAATAAAAATAAATAATAATCATCTAATACCAAGCACTTATGTCATGCCTTTCATCCAAGGAAGTCAAACCACTTTAAAAACAGCAAGGAATTAATAGAAGAATGTTTTGCCACAGGCAAAAGAGCGAAACAAGAAACCATCCTTCTACTCCCTGCAGCCTCCTGAACTGCACAAAGGCAATAATTCTGTGAGTGAAAATTACACTGCTCTCTGGTGCTTATTTCTTAGCACTTCTGGAAACTTGGATCGTGTTGTTTCTCCGTACAAAGTCTCTCAGTGTGCAAGAGCCACGTGGCAGGATCAGTTCAAGCAAATGTCAGACCTCTGTAATTTTCTTTTCTTTGTCTTCCTGCCATGCCACCAAATACCAGGGAAGGAGATACAAATCTCTGATACATTGATTACTCATTTCATCTTTTTTTTTTTTCTTGCCCCTAATTCTACATAAAAATAACCATTTCATGCTCATGAAAAATGAGGGCAGCCCCAACTTTCCCAGCTCTTATCACCTTCATGGCCTCTTCTGTTCTCTCCCATAACCAAGTGCAGCACCAGCTTGGTCTTGGTGAACCTCATGAGGTGTCTGGTGTTCCCTGCTCCAGGTGAGATTCCTGGGTGACACTGAGTTTTGAAAACATCACTGAGAATGAAGGAGAAACCTTTATTTATGCCACTGTGTATGTATCTGATAGACTCCTGAGGAGGAGATCCACCTGGACTAGGACAGGTCTGGAAAAGGCTGGCAAGGGTGGTCAGGAAAAGAAAAGTCTTCCATGTGTGGTAAGACTGAACAGATTACAACACACCAGCTTGGATATCTGAAGAGAGCTGTGATGGAGACCTGTAAAGTATGAATGAAGTGAATGAAGTGGCTGAGGAATGATCATTCATTATTTAGTGCAGAACACAAACTCAGGAATACCAGAGGCAGCATTCAAATGAAAAATAGGAAATTCTTTTTCATTCCATTATCCCAGAAGATAATGTACCCTAAATATATAAACACACTTAAAAAGCTGCAAGAGAAATTCCTGGACACCAGGTAGATACTAAACACCATCAAACAGGTACAAGCTCCAGACATAGAAATTTTATTTTTAATTTATTTATAATTGTAAAATAATTCAGAATACTGTTTACTATACACATCCATGTTCTTAATTCTTTCTCTGTATACTGGGCCAGTCAGCTCTTCAGTCTCCCCTAGCACATCATGAACTAGTTTCATCAATATGCATCATCTAATGTCTGTTAACCAAAATCCAACTTCTAGGCTTAACTGATGCTTGAAGCCTGATTACCTAGTTTCAGAAAGGGTATATTTTATTTGTTCAGGAATAATATCTATAATTTTATAGATTTAATTTAAAACCAACATGAAAACTTTTTGGTTTTAAATTAAAATATCTTATCAGGTTAAATCCTCTATTCTGGTTATGTATCTGTCATGAGAGGATTTCAGAGCAGATTAAATCATCCCACAATAGAAGGAGCACTAATATATTTATTTTCAAGGTAAAGTTGTGACTCAGGAAATTGCTTCCTCAACAGATAAAGTTACTATTAACAGTGATACACCAGAAATTCAGTACACACCATTTTATGGGCTGTATTTCAGACAGGTAGCAAAAGAAAAGTCATTGCTATGCCCAACCATCAAAATGCCTTTTGATAGGGGATGTGGCTGATGTTCAGCATCAATTTCTAATAAAAGACCCAAGATAGGTGTAAAAGTAAGGAATCTGCTATTTTTAGTATCATTGTACACAATTAAAAATAAGAAATCTTTTGGGGATGTAAAACTAACCAGGGCTTAGATAAATAAAACTAGAACTCAGTCTCCTGAAAAAAATGGGATCTAAGAATCAGCAGGTTCCTATTTTACCTGCAAAAACACTGTTCTAAACAGCTGCAGACACAAAAATCCATGTGGAATACTGGGAAGAAAATTAAAAATAAAACCAAATAAACGAAATAAAGATGCTGGGAATAGCACAGGCCGTTTGATGCTGCTGGCACGGTAAAAATCATTCTGAACAAACCCCATCTTAGCACAGGGAATCTTTGCTGGCATAAGAGCAGCATCTCGCAGCTATGCCAGAAAGAGAAAAGATGTTTGTGGGAGAGGACAGGCATGGGAAGAATTTGGTTGCATGTCACATTCTAGGTGATGTGACATGGCTTGGCAGCCATTCCCCAGATGACCTCTGAAGTCAGGGTGAGTTAGAGCTGGCCAAATGAGTTAGGAATATGAAATAAGGCAACAGAAGAGAATTACATAAAAAACAATTCTGTTTCAAGCCAAACTGAGCCCCTTTTAAGGTCCTTAAAATGCAATTGGAAGTCACAAGAAATTAAAAATATGCCGAAAAGAAAAAGAAATTAAAGAAATTTAAAAAAAGAAATTAAAATTTTTTTAATTGATTGACTATAACTAGTGTTAGAAACTATTTCCTTGGCTCTGTTAATTATTCAGAGAATGTCAACTCCATTAACATTTATTCCTTTAGTTTGTAAGAAACTCCTGAAATCACAACATGTCAAACCTCACTGACCTCATGTGTCCATTTTCCACTTACAAAAGTACAAATCCTTGCCAGCACTTATGCAGTGATTTAACTTTACTCACACAAAGATACTTTGGCTATGCTATCCAGAGATATCCAAGCTCTTCCAGAGATACAAAACTTGCAATGAAATATAATTTAATTAGGAAGTCAATCCTATTTTTTTTTGCTTGTGACTATTGAAAAAACTGCTTTAATCACTGAGTTTCTGATAGAATTTAGTGAAACTGTTAATTTAAGCATATAATATTAGGAAGAAAAGTAAGAAGTATAGAAAAGCACCAGAAATTATATAACAAACCAATTTTGTCCTCTTCTTAGTATAAAATTGATTTCAATAAATTTTTCTCTCTTCAGTTTTTGTAGATTTAAGTTCTGCCCTGATCCAGAGTTGCACAATACTGGTGCTGCTGGAGCAGGCTGAGAGCAGGTTTGGGGTTTTCAGTCATAACTTGGTCCCTGGTCTCCATCAGCTGCGATAGGAAAAGGGCTAAAACTGTCAGAGCAAACCATGATTTGATGCTGTTATGAGGTGTAGGCCTTAACATCAATGAACTGTTCAATATTTTTAAAAATCACTTGAAAGGGTCCAATAACTCAGACACCAACATGCTCCACAAAATTAAGAGCAGAAAAGGCAAGTTAGGCCTAAATCTCCAGAATATTTTATCAACATGTCTGCCTTTTGCTTACAATGTCAAGCAGTGATTTTACTGTTTTGAGGCATGTAAAGCCTCTTCTTTAAAAGGCAATTTGTATAGAGCAACACAATGTAGCTCCCCCCTCAACAGCCCTCCCATGGATAAGTGAATCTTTACAGCTCCAGAAGAGCTTTGGCTGTTTTCTGGCAGGAAATCAGGTAAATGAAGAGATCTGAGCCCCACACGTGCCCACAGTGACACTGGCCAGAGAGTTCCTCCAACTTCAGACAAACAAGCCAGCAGGAATTCCTGCCTGTGGCTGAATGCCAGGGTTGAACTCTTCCCTGGGCAGCACCTTCCACGAGCCACTGACTCGATGGGATGGCAGTTTCATTGCAGCTTTACAGCATTTATGGAGTATTTAATTACTTTCCTACACCCTGGTCCTGTTTTAAGGTTTGTTTAATCATTTGTGTCTCTGTTTCTAATGGGGATTTCAGTTTCCAAATGGGCCTGAAGCCAGAGATGTAAATGGAGGGCACAATATATTGCTTCCTGAAAGATGACACAGGGCAGAAGGAAGGAGAAGAGGAGGGCAAAGAAGGAAAAAGAAGGATGGGGGAATGTGGGGAAAAATGTAATCTTAAGATTCAGGCTAATTGAACACCCCAGCAAGAGAAGATGGATGATCTTCCTGGGCAATTAGCAGTCTAAGCAATATCAATAAATGAGTCTCTTATAGAGACCTTCAACAGAGAGAAAATAGCTGAGATGAAGGAGCTGAAGAGAAGAGCTCTGCAGAATGATGTGGGAGGGAAGTGAGATGCACAGAGCAGCCATTAAATCAAAACAGGTGGATTTGCAGCATTAGAGCTGAGTAAAGAGGAAGGCAATGCCTGACAGGCAGGGCTGCCCCTCTGAGCTTCCCAAGGATGGAATTCAAGAGGGCTTAACCTTCAGGGGAGATGAAGAGTTTCCAACAAGCTGGGACGCAGCTCAGTGGTAACAGTGGGTTCAGAGCCAGCACTGGGTCTCTTTTCCAAGTAGTTCTTCCAGAGTATTGATGCCTGGCTAGCAAAACTATCCCATCCCACAGGAATCACTGAATGGGTGAGGCTGGATCAGCTGGTGCCACCTCTCTGCTCCAGCAGGGCCATCCCAGAGCACAGGGCACAGGATTGTGTCCAGAGGGGTCTGGAATATCCCCAGTGAGGAGATTCCACACCCTCTCTGATCTCTGTTCAGTGCCCAGGGAAGAAGTTGTGTCTCCTGTGCAGGTGGAACCCCCTGGGCTCAGTCCCTGCCCGTGGCTCTGGTGCCATTGCTGGGCCCCCCGGAGCAGAGCCTGGGCCCTGCTGTTGTCTTCTTTGTCTTCTGGAGCTTTAATCTGGCTATTTCCTAATTTTTTTTTTCTTTTTCTTTTTTTTTTTTTTTCTCTTTTATTTTCTTTTTTTTCCCTAACTTTCTATAGAACCACAAGAGAGAGAATGGGATTTCACAGGGTCACCAAGCACTAAATACTGCAGTCTCAGGAAGTATTGTACAATCCCAGTAAAAAATCCATGGAACTCTACCTTAAAATCTGCTCAGATTATTGTCTCACTTTCCCTTTACTCCTGCTGAACAGCTGTTGCAAGAATCTCTGTCCTTGAAGACTTCAGAATGCTTAACAAAATTCCAGCCTAGATGTATTCCTGTCTAGGTTATACCCATGTGTCCTTGTGCCAATGTTTTCCTTCAGTTTAATCACTCCTCTCCCTTCCTGCTGTTTACTTAATTGCTTTTATCAGCTTGATTTAAGAGCTTGTTATGAAGTGGTTTTAACTGTCTTTTAGTTTGTTTCTAACTAGACTGTACAATGCCTCAAGGGGTTTGGCAGGGGCTTTCTGTTGTCATAATTCTCTGATTATTCTTAATCCTGTGAGCCGTTTCTCTATCAGGGATGGTTTGGAGGTATTTAGAAGCAGCACTGTCGTGGTGTCACCAGGTTACCAAACCAAGAATATTCCAAACCCAGTCCCAGTGGCAGCTGTGAAAATTCAGAATGCAAGATTTGCATTGGGGTCTGCAGGGTCCCATGAAAGTGGTGCTGTGACATTTTTCAGTTTAGAGTAACTGAACTGCTTCTTGGCCCAAAAAATTATTGGACACTGCTCAAATAACTAGGGATGTTATTCAAATATGAGCGGAATCTATGTAAAGTGTCAGCTTCCCACACATGTGCTCAGAAATAGCAATTATTGCTAATATTCCTGCCACTGTTTAAATAAATAAATATGCATTTATTTATTTCCTGTAAATAAATATGCATTTAGAAAGCAGTGTGTGTACAAGAATACTCTGCTCCTTTCTTGCTCTAGTATCCTGGCATTTCTTCACTGGGCTTTGTGCCAGGGGGTAAATACTGTCCCTTCTTTTATCTCCCATTTGGAAAGGTAATTCCTGCAGCTAGATGATGACTGCATCTTTTGCACCATGACTGCCTACGCCAGCAATTCATGGAAGGGTTTTCCATGTGAAAGCATCACACCACTGATGTGTCTGCAAGTTGGTGTCTTGTACTGAATTGTTGGAGCAGCTTCCCTCAGAGCAAATCCCTGGATGCCTCCCCTTTGCTGGGACCTGCAGCCTGGCTGTGGGAGCAGGGTAGAGAGTGCTGCAAGCCTTCCATGTACCTGCTTTGCCACTCCTGAGCCAGCAGACAGCACGTGCATTTGATTTATTTAATGAATGGGAGTCTAATTATAAAGCAGAGGAAATCACTGGAGCATAAATTTATGGGCTGCCTGAGTTCACCTCCCATGCTGCCAGAAAACAGTGGTGGGAGTTGATGTTAGCAGTGGCAAAGATGTCAGGGAAGAAGGTGAACACCTACCTTTCCCTGACTCCTGGGTGGAGGGGAACGGGGATGAGGACGTGCCAGCAACAGGAGACACTCAGCTGGCCGTGGCTTTCAAGCATGTCCTTGAGTCCAGGATGTTATGACAAGAGAAATAGGGAGACTTGGATAAAAAGTCCAGCGTGTTCTGACAGCAGCCTGTCCCTCTGTTTGGATATAGCATGAAAAACTGAGTCATAAAGGGCTGCAGCTATACACTGCAACTTTGTGCCCATTTTTGGCTACGTCTTGAATTACAAAAAATTACAATGACTTCTTAGAAAGGAAATCCTTGCCTTTCTACTAATATGCTGTAATATTCCTGGAAGGGCGCCAATGTGTCGATTTAAGTACCCTCTCAAAGTGCGAGGGGCTGTGATATTTCCAAGTCCCCATGCCAGCTCGAGCCTCTCTGGAATGTGTGCCAAAGTCTTCCCACCGAGAAGAATGCCTCACATTAAGCGTGTCATCCCTGGGCTGGCCCTCAGCTCCTTCCCCAGCTCGGGAGTCTCAGCTTTAACCTTCATTCCTGTATCCCATTTCCCAGCCCCATGGAAAAATATGCCATGGAGAGCTCTCCCCTCACCCCCATCATCCCTTTACACATTAATGTGAAATGAAACATTCTCATGGCTGGCTGTTGAACAACAGACACCAATTCCTGCATGGGGAATTTTAATGTCACATTTCTTTCCTAACCTGGATGCTGCTCAATGTGCTTGTCACTGCAGCTTAGAATTTGTGGGTGTTCAAGGACCCAGCCCTGCAGTGGTGACCAAAAATTCAAAAAAGTCCAAATTTGAGCCCAAAGGATGGAAAACAGAAGTTTTGTCTGTGTAAAACATATTTCAGAAAGACTTTCTTAGTCAGGATATCTCTGTCCTCAAGAACATTCCCAAACTTGTGCAGTAACACATTTAGAAATCCAGTTAACCATCATGCACTTGTAGCTTAATGGAAACAAAAGTACAGTCCATTTTAAGACTGATGGAAACTGAGGCCCTTAGAACATAATCAGATATATTTTGAAATTAAGCCTAAATTTTTATGAGGTCAAGCTCACAAATATTGATGCTTACTGAGCAGGCCATTAAGAAATTTAATCTGCTTTGTATGAGTTTTTAAAAACACCAAGATATTAATCTCCAACTTGACTCCTTCGAGCCTCAAATATTTTCCATTTTTCTCAAAATGTTGGAGCC
Organism: Toxostoma redivivum; assembly: GCA_013397375.1. NCBI lineage: Eukaryota > Metazoa > Chordata > Aves > Passeriformes > Mimidae > Toxostoma > Toxostoma redivivum. Next base: position 453,683 of record VXBI01004479.1, read on the forward strand.
AAGGGTTTGTGTGTGTGTGTTTGAGTGTAAAATGAAAGAAGACACAAAAGAAACCTCCTCTGCAAGCACAGGACAAGGAGATTTGACACTTTTTTCTGTAAAAAGGGGAATGGGAATTGCCCTTCCATTGTCATTGCTGCCTCTGCTGATTTCCCTGGTTTCAGTTTCCCTGACAAGCTGGGTGTCTGTTATAGCAGGAAGATTAATTTAAGAATGTTTTAATTCACAATTAATTTACTTTCTAAAGTACAGGAGTGGGAAAAAAGACCAAGGCAGTCTAAAGAATTAAAAGACAGTTGCTAAAAACAATAAGCTTGTAAAAAAAGGCATTTAACTCAGTTCACAATTTAAGGAGAAGGATTTTTGATACTTTTCTTTGACACGGTCGAGGTAATTACAGAAGAGAAGAAAATCTTAATAACTTTTTTATTATCTAGATCTTTTTGAGACAGACTGGGACAGCAAATCACAGATTTGGACAAAAAAATACAGGACATCACAACTTAATAGCAGTGGGAAATACATAGGAAGCTCACACTGGTGTGAAACTATCAGACAGGTAGAAGTCTTCTAGAAAATAAGACTAAGAACCCTGATTTTGAAAAAAAACAATAAGTTCAATAACCATTTTTACCATGTTCTAAGGTCTGAAAGGTGGGACTCACCATGGTAACATTGTGATATTTTACCTCATACTTGGTAATCATTTTAGCATCATTCCCAATCACATTTGATATGTCTCACTCTTTACTGGTTTGGGTTTTTTCCTTTTGTTTTAAAAACGTTTGGAAAGATAAAGGATTAAGTACCCTTGAGCTCCCCTGGATATGTGAAATATAGACAGCTTGCTTTGAATTTTTCTATTTTTCTTGTATTGTTCAGTCCATCAATTTTCTTCACAATTAACATGGAAATGTTAATTTCTCCATGTTTTTTATTTTGATTTTACTTGGGGGGCTTTATTGAGGTGGGTTTTTGGAGGGGGGGGTTGGATATTTTTTGTTTTGGTTTGGTTTGTTTTTACTGTTTTGTTTTTAGGGATTTTTTAAAATTAAGGGATATAGTAAGGGAGATCCTCTGCTGCTGTGAATAAAGACAGTGTTAGGAATTTAAACAGTGTTTTGAGACTGAGTTAGGATCTAGTGTTTAGGGACTGTGGTTATAGAGTAAATCAAAACAAATAGGTTTCTGCACTTGTTAACCACACGGAAAGATAACAGAGTAGGCAGAGAAAGAATATATATATGTATATGTATAAAAGAAAGAATGCATGAATGCATACATATTATGTAAATGTATTTTTATGTAAGAAATGTGTTTATTTAAAATAAATGTAATAATATAAATGCACTATTAATCCCTTTACATTTACAAATATGTGGATTTAGTAATAATTAATGCATTTATTAATATTAATATTTAATGCATTCACAGAAAAAATGTTGCTTATTTGCTGTTTTTTAGGAAAAAAAGTATTAAGGATTGACTTTATAGCTGGGAGAAGGTAGACAGAATAACACAGATCAAAATTTGGAAATCCACATCTGCACATCAGGTTGACCATGAATGACCTTGGAGTGCCTTTTGTCAAATTTTCCTTGGCCATAATTCGTGATCAGGGAATCAAACCTGCAAAAGCCTGTGCTGTCTGTTAGGAGTCTTTGCTTACAGAGAAAAAAGCCTTTCCTAAAGGATAACTTGGCTTCTCCTTGTTCCTACGGAAAAAAACTGTTGGGGACTCGCCCACAAACACACAATTACTGGATTAGTGAGGCTGGAAAAGAATTCTAAGGTCACTGAGTCCAACCTGTGACTGATCCCCACTGTGTCAACCAGACCATGGCACTGAGTGCCACGTCCAGGCTTTCCTTGGACACCTCCAGGCATGGAGACTCCATCATCTTCTTCCAATGTTTATCAACCCTTCCTAGGAAGAAATTCCCCCTAGTGTCTGACCTGAACCTCCCCCAGTGCAGCTTGAGGCTTTTCTTCTTGTCCTGCCAGAATGGCACAGTCTCAGGATTATGGCCACTCAGATGAGGGGCTGGGACTGTCTTGACCTTTTTTCTGGCAAGTGAGAGGACCAAGTTGCTTGGAGATTCCACAGAGACTCTCTTTTCCACGGTTTGTTTGTTCCTACACTGTCTGTAACCTTAGGCACTCATAGATATCTTGAAGAGCCTCTCCAAAGAGGGTTGAGCTCCCCCCTTGGCCATGCTGGTGAAAATCCAGGAACTCCTTTGGAATTAACCTGGGTTTTGATCTTTGACTGACTTTGGCTACTGAGGGAACTGATCCTGCAGGATGCTGAGCCCTGCTGTTAAATCTGAAGTGGTTGGTTGTGATTTCACTACTGTAAACCCCTGGTTTAATGGGGTGAGGGACCTTTCCACGGCCAGAGCAGCAGCTGAGTGAAGTGACCCCCAAGGAGGACTGGGCCTGTGGTTTGTTTATGGAAAAGTGATCCGGGGCTGGGAAGCTGGAGTGGTGATTACACAGAGCGCTCGCCGGCTCCCGCTCCGTCCTCGTGCCAACAACAACAGCGCAAGGCTGCGAGTCAAACCTGCTCACGGGGCCACGGCTGAGCAGAGGCAGCAGTCAATGGATGGGACTCCTGCCAGCTCCCAGCCAGCCAGGGGTGTTTTGTTCCTCTTTCATTCACTCGGATCACGCTCGTCTCCCATGCTGGGTGAAAGTCGGAGGTGCCGCAGGAATCCGCTGGGAGTGTTTTTGAGAGCTTTGGCAGCAACCACTCGGTGTTATCTCCTTCCTTCATCCATTCCAGGACACTTCCCAGCTCCTCTCAGCTTCTAATTTAGCCTTCCCATGGAATAATGTGCTGCAGGTTATTTAACTGTGTCTTCGCCTTTAAAACTGGAATGTTTGCATTTCCTTACCCACATTGATCAGTGAACTTGAGGGATGGGTAATGTGGAAGGAAGAGTCAAGAATATGAATATTAGAGACAGAAGAAATAGTTAGATTTAAGCACAGTTACCCTTAATAACCCTCTCTATATATATTATACACATACATCTATGTATATTTGCTTTAATACCAAATGACAGGTATACATGTATAAGCTGCCTATGAGTGCTCTATAACAATCAATGTTTTAAAAGACATAAATACTTGTTGAGGGCCAAACATCTGCTAGTTCTTCATCACAGGAAGGTGGGATAGAAATGGAAATAAACCTTTGAAAGTAGCCAGGTAATTTTTTAAGCTCTCCTGCTTAGCATTAAAGGAAGACAAAAATCATGGGAGCACCAAAGAAAAGGAGTTCAGGGGCCAGCACTCTGGAAAAGCAAAGATCCTCACCTGCAATAAATTAATACATTTTTAATTGAATCCTCTGTTTCTTCAATTCCCATGAAGAAATAATTTCTTTGTAAAATTTTGCCATTGCATTTAGGGAGGGAAAAGCTTAGCCAGTTGCTTATTCAGGGAACACAAGCAAAAATGTGTAAATTTTAATGCTATAAATTCTTGTAACTGCACTGAAGCAAAAGAAACAGCTGCTGTTGATCTAACACAGCTTAGCACCTTTCTAAAACATCTTCTAATGCCTCCAGCACTCTCTTGAGGTTTTGTCATTTTGTTTTAATTAGGTAGGGGGGAAAAAACCTCTAGAAAGATAAAGGCAAAAGCTCAAGGAATGGAATGCAAAGATCTGTGGGCTAAGGGAAAACATCCAATTTTAAAGGAGGACATAAAAAAGCAAATAGTAAGATTCAAATTGTAAATTTATTAATGCTATTCAGAAATTGCAAAATGTTTTAAGTGTAAAACTCCCAAAATTTTGGAACTAGTGCTAAAATAGAATATGAATAAATTTATATGGAGAAATGGACCAGTAGTACTATTTGTAATATTTTAAGAGAGTATTTGACTTTATGAAGTTGATACTAGTAAAATTTTGCCTTACATTTGTTCAAAGAGACAAAACACTACTCACCATTTCTCATTCATATAATGAGAAGCAGAAAAATCAGCATTTATTATGCTTTTAAGACTGTTGAGAACTGAACTGAGGCACAGTTTACCCCTCTGATGTCTGTCACTAACATTTTTGTTGATCTTAGGGTTAAATATGATCAATGCAATGAGTTTGGCTGCATAGGAAGCATGTATTGTGAGATAATCTGAACCACAACTCCCAGGAATAATGTAGATAAAAGGGAGGAAGAGATTAATGATTAATGTGAAACTAACCCAGAAGAGACAATTCTGCTTAAAATATATTTGATGTTTTAACATAACAAATATATTACTATTTATCTAGCTTTAAAAAAATATATATTTTTTATTTCTTTTCTTTTACTTTCCTCCAGTGAAGAACCAAAAAGCTTGGAGAAAACTCTTTTTTTTCCTTCCTGAAAAGAAATGTAGTGGTTTTCATTGAAATTCAGACAAGTAGTGCAAGGTAAGAGTCCAATTTATGCTGCAGTCTCTTCTATATCACTCTAGTAATGAAGAGGAGATATAATGTGAGCAAGAAATTACATTGGGTTCAACAGTTTTATTGATTTGTTTTTCATCTGGGTGTCAAACAATTTTATTCTCAGTGGGTTTTAACTTTGGGACTCAAAAAGAGTTTCTGGACTGCCTAAATTTTGATAAAGGCATCATTTTACCTCTCTGCTGTTCACAGAGCAGTGAAAGGATCAGTAAAACCTCCTCCATACTCACAAAGCCAGAAGACTTTTGTTATAATATCTAGTGGAGGAAAAAGGCCTTTTTGCTCCATGTCTTTCCTCCACTAACCCAGAGCCAAAGCAGGGATATTTCCCAGCAGAGCAGGCAGCACCAGCGAGGGAACAGAGTGTTTATCCACTTCCCTGGCAGCTGAAGTGTGCTTTTCCCCTCTTGTTATGCTAACCTCTGATACCAAATGTTAGTCTTGCCTGCCCTGTGTATGACATTGGCAGGCACAGGGGAGTAACAAAACAAAAAAAAACAACAAAAAAAAAATTTGGCTCTTCACAGCAAAACAACGAGAAAGGACCATTTGTGCATCCCTTCAGTTGCTAAACAGTGATCTCTCAAGGTTTTCTGCCTGTGCTGTCTCAGTCATATCCATCCAGAAAGAAGGAGCTCCAGTGCTTAATCCATATTTGCAAAGCTGCAAAGTGGACTTCTTGCTTGAATTTTAGCTGTGGAGTGCCCAATCGTGTGGGTCTCCTTCAGCAGAAGTCATCACAAAATATTCAAGATCAGATTTCCTGCATCATTTCCACTGCACCAAGCTAGAACAGAGTCATGAAAGGATGGTAACATTTTCATACTGGGTAGAAATCTGTTAAACAAAAATTTTTCAACAAATAAATAAATATAAGGTAAGTATTGTATAGCATGGTGTAGTTATTTAAGTTTTCTGGTCTTTTAGCTTGAAATAGTGACTGAACACTGTTTTAGTATCTGATCAAGATTAATCTAACACATAACTTTTAAGATTTTAAGTGAACATTAAAAACTGAATCTTTTGGAGTACAAAAGTTGCAAAACCAAAATAATCTTTTAAGTAGAAATTTCAGTAGTAGAAACTTTTCGTCGTGAAATATTACTGAAACGTTTTTGTTTGCTTCTTTGTTTCACAGTAACAAAACTGTTGGGGGGGTTGTTGGTTTATTTGTTTGTGGTTTTGGTTTTTGAGGTTTTTGTCTGTTTTGTTTGTTTGTTGTTGTTGTTGTTGGTTGGTTTCTGGTGGTTGTTTGCTGGTGGTTTTATTTTTTTTTTTTTTGCAGTATAAAGTGGCAAAGCAAACATCTCATTTGAGATTTGGAAACATCCAGTACCAGCACCAATGATAATCTGGTAAAAGACTATGTTTTCCTGTCAGAGCTGGACTCTGGGTGCATTTTTGAGTAGGATGACTCTTGAATTATAGCTTTTAACAACTGGCCTGAGTAGGCAGCAGGGTAAATAATTGCAAAAGTGATTGTGCCTCAGGCCACTGTAGAAGAGGTAAAGTCATGCCTTATCACCTTCCTCTGCATGTTGACACGATTTTCTAGCCTCAGATTGTAAGAAGCCTTATCTTTGTTTCTCTAAATTCCTCTGACTTCAGCTACTCTTGTTCTTTTCAGTCCTATTTACTTTTCCAACCAGCTCTTCCATCCCTTCTTTGTCTTTTTGTTGGCCTCCCACTTCCTACACACTACTACTGGACTTTTTTCCCCACAAAGCCCAGAACTGTTGTTATGAAAGGGTAGGCGATGTGTTGAACCTTTAGTAGGGACCCCAGCCCTCGTGTTATACACACAAAGCCATGAGTGCAGAGCACAAGGAGGTGGAATTTTCTGTAAAAAGGGGTCAGTGACAGTGGCCTGCACAGCTGCTGAAAGGATAGATCAGCCCTAAAGAAGGAATCACAGAGCCACAGGATCACTGAGATCAGGAAAGACCTCCAAGGTCATCCAGTCCAACCTGGGACCAAATACCACTATGTCTAAACAGGAGCAGTGAGTGCCACATCCAGGCTTGTCTTGGACACCTCAGGGATGGGAACTCCACCACCTCCCTGAGCAGCCCAAGGGATCAGGAGCCCTTTCAGAGTATCCCACACAGCCATCCACGAGACTGACCCAAGCATTGATGGCTATCCAAGCTCCACAGCAGTGTCTGCCTCGGGTGTTTTAACAGCACAAGCAATTTCTCTGTGGGTAGGGACACATCTAGTGCTTTTAACAAGCAGCCCAAGGATAATCACACAGAAATTTTGCATGTTCTTCATTTTATTGAGCTGATTCAGGATCCCATCCCTGGGAAAAACACGGTGGAGCATGGAAATTGCCTTAAAGAACTTGAGACTGCAGCAGAACTGACATGTGGCATTTCTCTCAGTGCAAAGTAAGGCATGCTGCATGGGCAGTTTTTCCCAAGTGAAACAACTCCCGCTTGCTGTAGGTATCACATCACAGGACAAAAGCCTCTGTGTGGGGGGAGGATTTAAAACTGTGTTGCATGCTAGGAAATTTGTAGGTTCTAGTCAGGCAATTTTAGGATTTTGTGATATTTTCTCACTTTACTGGCTCAGTAAGACCCTCAGATCTGTCACCTTGTTAGATACAGTGCATCTCTTTTTTTTTTTTTTTTAAGTATTTAAAAAAATAGAATTCATGCATAAAAGAAAGGGAAATTTTCAAAAATTAAGGGAAAATACAGAGGAGGTATCAAGGTACAATGAAGAAAATGAGCTAATCCCTGAGGATGTGGAGTTTGGTATGAACAGATTTAAATGAGTGATTATCTGTTTAACATTCTGGGCCTAGCTCAGTATAGTCGTATTTCCATAAAGAAATTAGGGATTTCTGGAGTTTTGCTTTATTTGGGTTTAATGAGAGCCAAAATATCTGTCTCCATCAGCTGAGGTCTGACTGTAACACTGACTCTGCCTTGATGCAAGAATAATTTCTAATTTCAGAAGATGTAGCCATGCAAATGAGTTTTATTCACTCTCAGGATAAAAATTTCATCTTATTCACTTCACAATATTTAGGCAGAGACCAGGATAATTAAGGGAAAGCCAAGGTGCTTCCTTAGACTATAAATAGTGCCATAAAAACTGTCCTTAATACCTCTAGATTCAACTCCTTACACACATTTCAAGCAATTCTACAGCATAATGATGTCTTGCTTTACATCAAAGGCAGAGCTTTCAGGGACAGAGTCTGTGTTTGACAAACAGTGCTGGCTACTGAGACAAGCCATACTGGGGAATTGCCTCCAGCAGGAACTTCTCAGCAAGGGGAAAAAGCGTCAAATTAACCTCTAAAGGAAAGATAAAAATCAAACCCAGCATGTGCACTGGAGAGAACATACATGCCATAACTTCATAACAGTCCTAAAGCCCCATAAATTTTCCTATTGTTGCTTGTGTGACCAAGCTTGTATGACTCATGGATGAGGCTGTGCCAGTCAGGGATGATTGTGTGACCATCCCCATCTTCCTGCAATAAACACTCTCTGTGTCCTCTGCTCGACGCGTGATTTCTTCATTTTCCTCCCTTGCAGGGCAGAAACCTCAGTTGCTATTCTGGTCCTTGATAAAGGAATGGCTCAGCTGCAGAACTGGAATGAGACATGGGGCAGACAGCAAAGCATGTGAGTAGGAACCTTTTGCACAACCACAGGCATGGGTTAAACGTCGATGATATTTGGAAAGAGAGAGATTTGCCACCAGCATGTAGCAGAACAGAATTTGGCATGAGCTTCCTCAGAGGGAAAAGAGCTCCTTATAAACTAAGAACTTAGCCTAATCTTAGCTCCAGGCATGGACAGCCTGAAGCACAATCAGCCTCAAGTGTCAGTAGTTTGATTCAATCAAAAGAACGTGCTGGATTTTTCCATCCAGCCTCTTTTTTTACCCACTACTCCCATGATGAGAGATAGGGTCAAAAGCCATAAAGTCTTCAGACTAAAAAGAAATCATAATTTTAAAAGCCTCCATGCCTCTGCTTTTTTTTCTTATCCCACTTGATTCCTAACAGGCTGAATTTGTTCTTCCAAATAAAACTGGGGAAGAATGGAATGTGGGTGAAAAACATTTGTCTGTTTACTTGGTTTTAAAAAGATATGCGTGGCAATGAAAGGAAAAGGTAATCTCTTTCTTTGAATTGAGGTTAGGAAAAGGCTCTGAGCATACAAAAGACTCCCTTGCCTGTTCACACAGCTCCTGAGGAGTGGTTTTGACTCTGTTGTGCATCCTTGATCCCTTGATCCATGTCTTGTGCTGGATGCAGAGCATCAGCACATCCCTGGCCTGCAGGAGGGAAGGGGCATCCCACTGGGAATGGGGCTGAATGGTCCAGACCTGCCTGGAAGCTGCTGGGGACACCAGCATTTGAAACAGTCCCATATCAACCCAGGGACTTCTTAATTAGCTCACGGACAAACTTGATGAGCTTAAACTTAATACTATAGAAAGATGCATTAAATGTTTTATCTATAGGCCCTCCAAGAGTACTTAGTTACATGCATGTACTAGGTTTGGGAAATACCTTATTTAAGATTTAAAAAAGAGATTAAAAAGATAGGCCAGGGTAGGCAGAGAGCACACTTTGGCCCAGAGTTGTTTCAAGCCCCCTGCCTGTACATCTGCATTGGCTCAAATGGGACTTTCAGTTTTCGGCTGCCTGTAAGTTGATCCATACCACGTTTGCTGCCCTGCCCCTCCTCCAGCAGATGTGATTTCACACTAAGGTTTTAGGGAATTAAAATGTAGAAGCTCAGCCAAATGGGCATCAGCATCCATCAGATAAAATGTTTGAATAGAAGTTGCTTTAATTCAAATAAAATTGCCTTGTAAGGATGTAACACGCAAATATTAACTACAGAGGATACAAACCAGTGCTGAGAAATGTCCCACTGGCTCCAACAAGCTGACTTCTGCTGTTAAATACACCTTGTCAGCTCTGCTTTGAACCAAGACTTTCTCTATTCCAGCAGACAAAAAGAAGAATATTAACTAAATTAGTTTATACAAAATATCATTGCCCGCTGTCACACCAACTTTTGTTGCTGCTTGCAAGTGAAAGAGCTTCTCTTTTCACAGAGTGTTGCACTATTCAACCTTTCTTTGCTTTGCTCTGCTCTATTTTCAACTTCTTCTGGTGGTGACCATTGAGAAGAGCGCCTGTATTTGACACTAAGGGTAGGAATAAACACACAGGTCAGGACACATTTCCTGGATGTGTGGCGTGGAACTGAGCCTTTCATTTCGGTGATGGCCAACCTGCTTGCATCTAACATGCCACACCAGCAATGCTCTGAGCCTCTTCCATTTGGAACTGTTTGACTTCTATTTATTTTTATCTTGAAAAATATTAATTTGTTTTCCTTTCTTTCATCTTCTTTCAACTTGCTCCAGCTATTATAGTTCCACTGCACCTGAAAGATGCAGAAGCACCAGTGCAGGAGGGAAAACCACTACTGTGGTTTAGCTCCGTGTGAGGAAATTTCCCCATGATAAAGACATTTAGTGTCCCAAACCAAGTCATATGAATGTGTAGTGGAAATTTTCTGAAGGCTTTCACTGAGAAGTTTTCTTCAAAAGCTCTGCCAGAGTCCAGAGTACAAGATGTTCCTGGACATCTTTGCTTTCTGTGATGGTGTAGGTCATGTAGTCATGGGAGAGATGGGGGGAGAGAGAACACCTAGACCTTCCCTTGCCCTGGCCAGGGTCAATTACAGACTTGTGAGTCCTGACTGATTTCTTTACTCTCTTGGGGTTTTTCAGCATATTTTAAACTACATGACACATTTAACCATTGCTTCTGTCATTTTCCAGGTCTTCTCTGATTTGAACATGATCAGAACTGAGTCCCAGCATCCCAGCTGACATCTTACCAAGCACTTTATGTATCTCAATATGTGTCCCAGTGTGGAATTCACCTTCCTCACAAAAGAATGGTGCTGTCACTCTAAATCTCCTCTTCCTCCACCATTAAAAACTGCAGGCACCTTCTCCCAGTTCTAGCATAAGTAATGGAAGCAAACTTCTTCATATGGTTTTAATTTTATTTTTTTTTCCTTAGCATTTTTCTTACTGATAGTCATGCAAGTTCTCTTCAGCAAATTTGGGATTATAAAAAATAAGTAGGGTCTCAAAGTATGCTTATAATTACAAGGAATATATTTTCTTTCCCAAAATGTTGCCTATCAGCATCTAACCTTGTTTCTGAATTATCCCTGCAATAAAGACCATCTTTGGGAAAAAAAGAGGACACCATCAGAAAAAGACAAATATTACATAAATCCAAAATATGAGCTAAGCTGATAAGAGATGTAACACATTAGTACATTGGAGAGATTTGTAATGATCCATAACTCTATTGCCAAAACACAGCTACATATTGGAGAGTGTAAATCCCTTTTTGTATATCACTTAATATATAACTTTATTTTGGTATAGGAGTACAGATCAATACATTTCCATTGAAATGAAAAATATTTGCTAAACAATTAAAATTTTGGTCTGAGTACTGCAATGCTCTGTGTGTGTAAAATCTTTCATGCAAGAAAGTGATTGTAGTTGTACTTACTAGGTGCATTTTAATGCATCTGGATGTTATTTTAATTAATACTATTATTATAATCTCATTTAATCTCACTTTGCTAATTCTCTGCCAAGGAAACTGGTTTGAAGGTGAGCTGCATAAAAGCTGGCTCTGTAAAGTGCCTTTCTTTTAGGAAAAGCTCTGAAGAATAATGGCTTTCAGGGCGTGACCAGAATTCCTGCTTATTTACGTGCATTATTCCCATCCTCCCTCCTGGCATGCCTACAGCGCTGGGTACACATTTTACACTGTGTCATCTTTGACCTACCATATTAATTGTTATGAGCTGTCACAATCATTTCTAATAAAGAGGAAAAGCTGCAGAAGACAACTTTCCAAGAAATGTGTAACAAAACCAAGTCTGAAGTTCTTTGTGAATCATGCCTGGAAATTCTTTCTAATACTTCTCGTTTGCCTAGCCTAGGTGCAAGTGAGGATGCCAATGAGGTTTCAGAAATTCCTTCAGCTCTGAAATGGTACCATTGCTATTCTTCAAACACTATTTAAATAATGTTTAAATAAATAATTTTTATCATTTCCACCAAATAAAAACATAGCTGGATTCCTTTTTACTTCCAACAAAACATTTGCAGCACATTTCAAGTTACAAAAAAAAATCTAGAGATGTCAGGCCCTTTATAAAATTCTGGAAATTTGAACAAAAGTGGTTTTGGCATTTGAAATGTGAGGTGAACAGCCTCCTGTACTGAAGATATCAGTTGGTCAAAATGCTCAGAGGTAATCTTCTGCTCCCACTTCTTCTTCCTTGTCTTTACCTCAAACCCACCACCTTAAAAAGAGAGGACCATATGGCTGGACCACATTTCCATCCCAGGTGAGTGCATTTGTCGATGGATATTAAAACCAACCACCATGGGAACTGCTCAGACTTGCAGAGGCACATGTGGTGCCCCTACAGTCCCTTTTTGGGATCTGTTTGGGATTTCAACCACAAAGTGGTGCTGTTGCAAAACCTAACCATTGTAGAACATGCTCCCTGCTTTTAGAATGACCCAAGGCATGCATTAAACCCAATAAAATGTTCATGCATTTGCATACTCACACGCATATCTTCCCTATAAATATTCAAATTTTTACCATCAAACGAAATCAAAGCAGCATCTATTAATATGCAGAGAAAAATACATGTATACATAAAAGTATATAAAATATCACATGTTTTGAAGTGTGGTCAAGTGCCTAATTAATCAGATCAATGTCTTGTAATTATCCCAATTAAAATCCCCAGAATTCAAAGATGACTTTCTCCAGCATGCTCTGAGCAATGTTTCAGATTCTTCAAGACAAAGCAGGGACTTGTTCAAAGTAATATTTTACTACTTCTTTTTTTTTTTTT
>VXBI01004479.1:466126-491365 GCA_013397375.1 Toxostoma redivivum
TTTTTTTTTTTTTTTTTTTGGCCATGTCTGAACCTCTGCTCCAAGAGCGACAGATAAAATAAGGTGACCATTTGGGAGCTGGATTGCTTATCATAAAAAATTCAGAAACCTGCTTAAAGTGTGAAAGAAATCCACCTATGCTAAGGGTTAGCATGAGGGAAAAAACCACCCCACCCCCAGAATAAGAGCTGAAGATGTAGTAATACCTAGAAAGAAGCAGCTTCAGAACAACAGAAACATCTGTAGGGGAAAGGTTGGAAAACGACAAGGACCAAACACGTCTCCATTTTCCCTGGCTGTGAAAACAGGCTGTCTACAATGCATTTTGCAGTGCACACATATTTGGTGAGATTAAGGTGTCACATCTCAAATTACAAGGCGTCTGATTGCCCACAGACCCAGACACAGGACAAAACTCCTCCACTCGTGCAGGCTCTGGGAGGTTTGCCTCCCATCAGAGGTAGGCAGCCCCTCTGCCCAGGATTTTTGCTTCTAGACTTCTTCTTTTGCTGCTTTTTTTCTTTTTTAATTTTTTTTCTTCCCTGCTGCAAATGTGAAGTTCCCGGGCTAGGGCTGCCTTCAGAGGCTTAACCCTTTGCCTACCTCCAGAGGAACGTTCCTTCACCAGCCACAGGAAAGTTTTCTATTCCTAGCACTGTTTGTCTACTTCAGGAGATTAAAAGCTGAGTCACATTTTAGGCATTTCTCAGATCTGACTACAGTGCCTGGGCTGGGTGGGGGACACATGGGATTCAGTTTGAGTTCCCTCATCTTAGCTGAAAAAGCTCTAAGTCTAAAAGATCTAAAAGCTCAGGATTTAATTCAAGTTCCCTCATTTTAGCTGAAAAAGCTCTAAATCGAAAAGATGGAATTAGTATTCAGGAACAGGGTGAGACAAAAACCATTGGAACTAGAGTTATACAACTTTGAGGAGGTTTGTTGTTTTTATGGTTTTAATTTTTGGTTTTTGTTTTGGTGTTTTTTTGGGGATTTTTTGTTTGTTTTTTGTTTTTGTTTTGGTTTGGGGTTTTTTTTGATTGTCAGAGCAGCAAGTTTTAGTGCAGAATTCTTACAGGCAGTGGTGGAAGATGACTTTTGTTCTCCATCTGGGCAGTAAGCGACTCAGGCAGAACTTATGAGACAGATACAAATTGTGGAATCCCCTCAGCAGGACCATTTAAATTGCAGAATCCCCTAAATGGGACCATTTTATGCTTGAAAAAATTCAGAGAAAAGACAACTGCAACTAATGACACCATCTGTATTTCAATCTATGGTGGTAAATATTTCAATAAAACTGTGACAACTTTCCAGGTAGATTAAAATGTCTTAAAGGAGATGGTGCAAAGCTTTGACAGCAAGAGGGGGCTAATTATCTTTACACAGCAAGGGGAAAGAAAAAAAAAACAGGGTTAAACAGGAAAAGAGAAATTTTATTGAGCTAGTAAAAGTATTCTTTAAGGAAACAGTCTCATGACCCTTATGATTTAAAGTGTCACCTCATATCTTATATGACCACGCTCAATTATGCTCAAATCAAACAGAAAAGAAAGATGACTTAAGCATGTAAATTTAGAGGGAGACTTAGAGGCATGCAGCTAAATTTATCAGCCATCTCAGTGAGCGATCTCTCTAAATAAAAAGTTTGGGAACCAGTCACTGCTGGTTGCTGATGAACTTTCCATGTTTTTGGCACTTGCCATCCTTAATGGATGAATCTGCGAGTCAAAACAGGAGGAATTGTACACAAATCCATCCCAAGGTCTGTTCTTAACAGTGGGTGTTTCTCCCTGCACTTATTTTTGTGTCATGGCGGGTGACTTCCTAGACAGAAATGCCGACTGAAGAAATAAATTTGTCAAAGATTTGCAAATAATTGGGAAAAAAGTAAAAAATTCAAAGAGAAGTCAGAGCGAGAGAGCAGAGGCTTATGGCACTGCAGCTCTGTGTCTCTATTTCACCTGTTTGACATGTCCTATAGTGACCTGTGAGCAGGGGTAGGAATAGCAGCACATGCTGGGAGTGTGAGCAAAGTGTGTGCATGTGTGTGCATGTGGGAGACAGAGGGAGCGTGGGGGACAGAGGGGCGGGAAGGGGGGAGTGGATGGACCATTAGAGTGCAAACACTGAGACATTCCTGCAATAAAATACTCGTCTGCTGAGGATCGCAGTCTGGAAGGGATGGTGGTGATTTAACAAAAGAATTCTCTAAAATGTTCCCTGGTGCTAATACTGTTCTTAATAATATGAAGAGGTTTTGCCAGGAAGAGGAATAAAACCGTCAATTGGATTTTAAAAATATAAAGGAAATAGGTACAGGATGGTTGTTTTTTTTTTGAGCATGCAGGGGGAAAAATGACCTTTATGACGGTTTTGTAATTTTCAAAAAAATGCCTCATTCTGTGAATTTCCCCAGACAGGCAAGGTTGTTATAAACGGTAGGTAGGGAAAGCAGAGTGTGGCAATAAAGGGGTTAATCCACGGAGCGCAGAGCCATCTGGCTGAGCTGGTTTGTTATAATCGAGCAGATTATGTTCACGGGACTCAGAGTTTAAGGCTCCTCTCCCATAGAGCAACTCTGCACAACCCAAGCAGACCAACTTTGGGACTTTGAATGAACGTATTTACATCCACCTTTCTCTTCATGTCGACTTTTCTGGAAACATTCACACGGATGCCATGGTTACTCCTACCACGGTAAGGGAAATTTGACGTTTTCTAATGGGGTCCTAAGAGGGCGGGGAGGGGAGGGGGGGAGAGGGGTCCTGTAAAGAACTATAATGGGGAGGAGGTGGGGGTCTTGTAAGCGGTAGATGTGTCCCAAATGTTGCCTTTCCCATTGTGCCTCCTCCTTCCTTCAGCCCTGCTTGCCCTATAGTTTGCTTCAGTCCTGAGGTTCCCCTCTCCTCCTGCTCCTCACGCTGTTGTTGGGGTCCCTGGAAAGAAAGCGGCGGAGGAGAAATACGAGGTGCTACAGGAAATCTGACTTAAGAGGCAAAAGCGAAGGAGACTTTTCGTTTTGTCTTGGGAGGGAAACCAGCAAGTTCAGATATAACAAAAGGGGTTGAAAATCTTGACCGTGGATTGCAAGAACCAGCCTCAGCACATGTAGCATGCTCGCCCTCCGGCAAAGTTAGAGCCCATGACAAGCAAAGCCAAAATTCCCAATTTCTAGAGCTCGCCTGCCGCAGGTAACCGGCTTCACTGGAGCTTTCATATTTTGTGTGTGTGCCAGGCACTGGAAACCCTGTTCATGACCTTTGAATCAATCCTCATTCTCCTCAAACCCAGACACTAAATTCTCTGGGAAGAGCTAGAGATCAAAAGATTCCCTGCACATCTGTGTCTAGGTGAAAAAGATCCACTCGCTCTGTGCTGGAATGGCAAGGAAACTAGTCTTATGTTGCAGCTCCCAGCGTTTGGTGAGTGCCTTCTAGGAATGCAGCACACAACTAATCAACAGAGATGCACATCTAGTGAGCAAAATAGAAAGCTGTTTCTCATCTAAACAGCTGAAATGCAGCTTAAAGCGTCAGTTACTGGCGAGCCCTTATGGAGACACCAAACTGCTCTTAGCCAAGAGGGGAAAAAGTCCTTGAATGGTTTAGATAGTTTTCTGATCAGTTCTTAATCCTTCATTAAAATAAACGGGAAAGCTCTGTGCTGGTCCTATCTCTTGAACTATAAATATGCAGTATTTGGAGAGATGGATATTTTGGATTGAATAGGGCTGCTATGTGCACATTCTCTGGTTCCTATATTGCAAAACCAGTTATTTAGAGATGACTCTGTGTGTGTGAGAGAGTGTGTCTGTGAGGGGGGTTGCTTCTCCCCCTCCCCCCTTTTTAAATAGACAGGGATATGTGTTATATGGTCCAGAGGATTGTTGTGAGCTACAGCCTTTCAGAAAACACTCTTTGCTCTCAGGCTCATGTGATTTGTTGCATGAGGAGTGCAAATGGTATGTAAAGTTTTGCCTTTGCATTGTGCCTTCAGGAAAATATCCAGACAAGTAGGAGAGGCATTCTCAGGCACAGAAATACCTGATATGTGCAAGCTTGCAAGTGCAGAAGTGGCACAAGAAGCACCTATTAATGGGATGCAAGGAAAAGAGAAATCTAATAGTAATAAAAAAGAAAAAGAAAAAAAAAACTTGCCAGACAATAGCAGCAGAGAATGGAAGAGTTCAGCA
Organism: Toxostoma redivivum; assembly: GCA_013397375.1. Taxonomy (NCBI): domain Eukaryota; kingdom Metazoa; phylum Chordata; class Aves; order Passeriformes; family Mimidae; genus Toxostoma; species Toxostoma redivivum. Next base: position 470,319 of record VXBI01004479.1, read on the forward strand.
TGGTCCCAGCTGCTGGTAGTAAAAAGACTGGTCAGAAATACACGTGTAAATACCAGGGACTCTGTGTGTGAGCACGGTGGGGGGACAAAATCCAGGCATGATTGCAGGTGGTGAAGCCAAAACATGGGGAGAAGAGGAGGTACCAGAAGAGCCAGGAGGGGAGTGCTTTGTGTAGAAGGGTGCTACATGTTGAGGTATGCAAAACACGTAGGTTTAAGGGGTTTTGTTTGTATTGTTCTGCTGTGGGTTGGAGTGTTTTTCTCTTCAGGGAACAAAAAATGAAATGGTGCATATAAAGGTAGATAAAAACTGGAGGGAAGGTGTCGTACAGCAGAAATAAAGTGCTACATGTTCATTGTTGTGCACTGGCGTAATAATGGCAGGTGAGACATGCAAAGGTGGTCAGCTTGAAAGGGAAACTGCTGCACATCAACTGGAAAAAGAGGATCCTTGTGGGTGGCAGACAGTTTAGGAGCTCGCAAGAGGAAGTAACGAGAGAGAGAGAAGGGAAAAGGTACAGGCTGGAGGCTGGGTGAGGATATGAAAGGGACATACAAGGATGGTAGGGTCTGCAAGGGGGAGGTTGGGTATGTAGTGGGAGTGGAGAGAGAAAGGTGAAAGCACAAAGGATGTTTGGAGGAGGAGTTAAAATGTGAACTATTAGCTATTTGGAGAAAGGTATGGAAAATAATCAGCTACATGATGCTCATGGGGGGCGTCAAAAGGAGACACCTTTAATTCTGTCAAGAAATAGATATGGGGATGTATTTACCCGGAAGGTCTCAGAGTATGAAAGGCAAGGCTTGCATGGTGATGGAAACATCTGCTGAGAACAGGAACACAGAGGGAAAAATGAGCTGGATGGAGATAGGATGTGCTGAGGGGATAAGAGTCCTGTGAGCATGTGAAGGGGTAGCTGATTTCAGACGACGCTGGAAGTCTGCTGGAGTGTGCTGCTTGCCTGCAAGGGAGAGACAGAACTGGGGGAAAAGCCACGGGGAAGTGATGAGAGGAAATTCAAGAGTGGAAATCACAGGGGCAGGATGAACTGCGACGAAGATATAAAGCCATGGCAGGTGTTGAGAAGCATGAGAATGAGGAAAAATTAAGGAATGTTGGAGGCATAAATGAAGATGAAATGGAGAGCTATGTTTTCTGTGGTGCCTAGGAAAGAGGTGATTTAGAGAAAATACAAGGTGAGAGAGCAGAAAGTGAAGGGAAATTTGGGGGTGTGTTCTTAGTAGGCAAAGAGAGGGAGTGGTGCAAAGGTGCAGTGGTTTGCTCAGCAGAACGGGGGATGCCTCTTTACTGGGAAGTAGGAGCAGCACAGGGACAGAACAGGCAATAAGTTACAGGGGAAGCAGTCGGGGCAAGGAGCAGCAAGTAAGGAATAATGGGAAGACTGTGGGAGGAGGAGAGCATACACAAACAAAAAGGAGCGATTTTCTGTTGCATCAGACGTAACCAATGTGTTTATATCTCTGTGGTAGGTACTGGCTGGGTGAAACAGCAAGAGGGAATGGAACAAATGTGCTGGTGGAGAAATGACTAAAGATATAAAGGGGTGGGAGGAGAAGGCATGGGAGGAAAAACTACCTGGAGGGCCATATAAGCCACATGGCTCTGCTAAGGTCAAAAGCAAAAGTGTGAAGTGTGTGGGGAGGTGAGGGGAGCTGGGAGCTGTAGGGCATGAGGTGGAAGTGGATGGGAATGACAGTTCCTGTTACAGGGGGTGAGGAGCTCAGTGTGGGCTGGCACACAGTGGTGTGGGAGAGAGGAAGGGACCTGTCAGGCTGTGCCTGCCTGCAAGGGCAAGGTGAAGGGAGGGAAAAGTGGTGTCTGATAGGAGAGATTTTTGCACACAGCATGCTTGAAGGAAATGAGGAAAGTACAGGTGAGGATTGCAGACCTGGGAGTGGGGCCTGAGAGAAGGAGATGGGGGAAGGAAGATTGATGAGGAGTGAGAAAAAGTTTATGATGGTTTAAGCCATCTGTAGTTATCTGCCTCTTGCTATGAGGGAGGCAAAGTGTGCAAGGGGCCCTGGGTGCATGCAGTGCACCAGGAGAGCAGATTGGGAGTTCAGTGCCAGGGCACAGGTAAATCCACACAGACCTTGGTGACAGGCACATGGATTCATGGGATGCTGGTTCTGTGTGAGAGCCAGGGGTCAATATGTCCAGTGGGTGCTGTGCTTATGGGACTGGCAGAGTTGCAGGTGATGAGGACGATCCAGGAAGAAGCTGAAACCCTCGAGGGGTGTGTAAGAGCCCTGTTGGTTGCTGTAAGGACAAAGGCCTGTGTGGAAGCCCCCAGGAGGCAGCCAGGAGGCCATGCTGACGTGCAGGGTGGCTACCAGAGGCTGAGGGGAGCATCACATGTCCATTGCATCCGTGGCACAGCTCTCCATGTCGAAATCACTTACGTAAGGCCAGCACCAGGGATGAGTTTCGTGAGTGCTAGGAAAGCAATGTTTGCATTGAGAAGGAGGGTAGGAAAGGATGACTAACCAGGAAAATGGTTTGGTGCGTGGGTAGCGATGGGACCCGACGTGCTCTAGATGTACCTGCCTCCTGCATGACTTGCACAGCAGGCAGACTCTCCTCTAGAGGTTTTTTGCAGGCTTTTCATGAAGAACTTCTGAATAATCATTAGAAAAATCCCTGTAGATTTAACTACAATATTTAAATCAGCTTCATTCAGAAGCATACCAACGCACCTGATTTTCACATATTAAAACCTCTGAATACTGCTGCTGGCACAAAAGGGCAGAGAGGTTTCTCTGGGGAAAGTTAACAGGGCTCTTGGATGAACAACCATTGGGCTGAAGCACACAGAACTCCAGATGTCAATCAAAGGAAAGAGGAAAGCATTGGCTTTCTCCATGGCTTGAAGCAGTGCTGGAGTACTGTGCAGTTGGCCAAGGGTTGAAAACATAGGATACATCTTGGGTGTAAGAGAGAAGCATTAGGAACTTATTTCCCTTCAAAACAATTGCATTTATTGACAACAGCTGTTCGTCAAATCTGGTCTAGAAACATCTTCAAATTGTGTGGCTCACCTAGGGCTTTGAGTTCTTCTACATTGAATAGGAAAGTGCTTTTTTTCACCCATAGCTGGTGAGAAGATTGTGAAAAATCCTGTGGGACTTGCACTGGAAGAAGTCAGTCTGATCACATAAAACCTCTAAACTTAAAGGTTGAAGTCTCTGAGCCCAGACCTTATAATAACATCAGTCCCATGGACCACAGTTCGCAGATCCCTTTTCCGTTCATTGCAAGGACAAATTCCTGCTAAAATAAAAGCAAGCAGCCTGTGAAATGATAAGCAATTAGTGTTCATGCAGCCATAGGTTGTGTTGGGAACCCGTTGCCCTGTTTTTTACACTGGTTTCCCACTGCAGAGTCCAGTTCAAGCTCTCCAGCTGGATAATTTTTCCTGGCAGTTCTTGCAGCTGGTTGTAGTCTGTGGGAAGCACCTTTCTTCTCTGGTGGGAGTGAACTTCCCACCATGGCAGGCTGTGGGTGGAGGGGATGGTGAAGCAGTTGTCCATGAGGGGGAGATGCAGTCTCAGACATTGGGATTCAGCTGGGATGAAACCACACACCACAGCCTGCTGAGCCCACTGCTCCCCTGGCCTCTGACCACTCTGCTCCTTCCACTAGGAAAATCAACCTGTCAGCTGGCTGAGGAAAGAGAAAGGGATCAATGGATTGTTGCAGGAAGGAAACAAAGCAAGAGAAAATGAGCTGTGGTCAATGTGGAGAATGTGGGGCATTTGTGCCTGCCGGGACCCTTTGCAGCCAAGACACAGCCAGAGAAATCTCCTTGCAAGGGGCTGGAACATCTGGGTGTCCATGCAGATGTTTGCCTGGCCATGTGTGCCTCTCCTGGTGGTGTCCAGGAGCAGCCAGTGGGAAGGGATGATGGAGGGGGATGGCAGCTGTTGCTGTGTGGGAGACTCTTGGTGCATCTGTCAGGGGGGATGCGGGGATCAGAGGGGCAGATGGGGTGTGCGTGTGAAGAGAGAAGAGCCAAGGGTGGATACGGAGCAGGTTCAAGGTTGAGAAATGACTGCCAGAGGGAACATCCACATCTCATCATGAGCCTTTAGTCCATAGGGGAAGGAGAGTCCTCTTTAGGAAGCCTCAAGGCAGATTATACTTCCCAAGAAACTAAAGAAAACCTCACTCAAGCATCCAGTTCAGTTCAGAGCCTCCTTCTGTCCTTCACACAGTACAAGCAAGCCAGGAAAGGTGGCCCTTTGCTTCAGGGCAGTGAGTACTTGAAAGATCACAGCAGGACCATATACTCCTCCCTGACTGATCTTTCCCTGCCTGCATCTCCTCTCCACCTCTCCACACACATGAGGAAGGGTCGTTCCCAGCTCAGCCTCTGTGTTTGTGTGCGGAATTCCCACCTGAGGGAGCACGCATGGGGGTGGGCTGTGTGTCTGTGCATGTCGAAACAGAGTTTGCTGGTTCCCATCTCAGGAGCCTGGTGGTTGCAGTTTGATGCACATGGGAAGGATGGCAGGGTATTCCATGTTTCCATCAGGCACAGCGTGACTCACCAGGAGTCACCGCTTGGAAACACGCAGATCCTGCGAAACAAAGTCCACTTGGGTTGTCTGCTAAAAAACCTGCACCAGAAGTGATGAAAACACCCTGGAAGGATTGCAACCCACAGGGTGAGATTTGCAGCACTCCTCCCATGTTTCCTGTGCTTCCAATGTGCGTGTTGCCCATAATGGAACCACAGCAATAAACGTGCTTCTTCTCGGTTGCTCTTTCCCATCTTCCAGCAATACATTCCTGTATTTTGAGTCTGACCCTGTTACAGATTTTACATGTTTTATCTTACTTAGCTGAGTTAGCATGAGAGAGAATCTAGTTAAGTCAAAAATATGTATTTCTAGGCAATGCCTTACAAAAAACTCAACCACATTTACTAAAAGTCTGAATCAATACAGAGGTAACTCACAGGGAACTGTAGAGCTGCAGAAGGAAGGAGTACTTTGTACTCTACGTGAATTCAGGTTGTGAGTGTGAAATTTAAGCCCAACCACTTCTTTTTAAAAGCTCTGTGGTTAGACAAGTTTGAATAGAGCATCCTCTCCTGTGACTTCTGCCTCACCCAGGACACACTTGCCAGAACAAAATCAGCTTCTGTCCTCTCCAGAGATGGGATTTGTGTAGTATTTGGTTTCTGCTTCAAGCAAGATGAGATATTTTGGCTTTTAGGTGTCAAATATAGACCTCATAAATCTGATGGAGACCAAACCAGAGTTGTGAAGAGGGAGACATTATTTCATGTGCTGAGGGGTCTTTCCTGAATTTGTACATTCAAAAGTTAGAAAATATTTACCCATTTAAGTGTTTTCAGTTCCTGTGAGAGGTAAAACTATTTCCTCCACTCATTTCTCAAGCAATTTGCACAGTCAGATTTTACATGACTGGCTTTCCAAATGGATGATGCAGATAACACCGTAACATAAAAAAAATCTTCCTGAAAGGATGGATTTTCTTTGCTGTTTATTCATGTTTGCCTGTTATCCCACTTAGATCCCCTAACATCTTGACCAGCTTTCTTTCTTTGTTAGTTTGCTAAAGATATCCCTCATATATTTGACTTCAGCTGTCCTTTGTTTGAGCCCATTCTTTACTTACACAGTTATTATTTTTTTTCTTTTAAGCATATTCTTCAATTTCTTAATTACGTTTTCTCAGTTTTCTGACTTCCCTCAATTTTATCCAAAACTTTGTGGCACTAGAGAATTCAGGAATAAAACTGATGTTCCAAAACCAGGAAATCTCTTCACTCTATTTGCCTGCCTTCTGCAATTACACTGACTTTTTGCACTTACTATTTTTCTTTTTTTGTGTCTCCCTTCTACACTAGAAAAATTTCTATCCAATAAATCCAGCACTAAGTCCTTGTTTAAATCATGGCTAGCTAATTTTCAATATTATACCTTCCCAACTTCCTCCCTAACATTTAATACAGTTGCTCTGAATTTATTTTTCCTAGACATATTATCTTAGGCTTTTCTCCTCTGAATCTCTTATTTTCTACCCATTTTTCTAACAAATCTCTGACTTTTTACATAGCATTTTTTTCATCCTTTCCATTTTTCTATCCACCTACACCCCGTTCTTTCTCCTATTTAATTTTTCTTCAGCTTTACTCTTTAACACTTTCAGACTGAGATGATTTTTGAGGTCTCTTCCAACCCAAACCATTCTATGTTCCTATGAATTTTTACAGAGTAAAATTCTTTATGAGACAGATGGAAACTGTCTCATCATATAGAAACATCTTTTGGAAATATTGCCTCAATAGGTCTTTCTTCCTAGATGTGCTCTAGATCTACTTAGAACAAAGTATTATTTTATTTATACAAAGTTTATTCATGAATTAATTTGGGCAGAGACTTTTTTTCTGCTCAGAGAAAATGTCTGTGTTCAAATTGCTTTTCTGTATTCTCTTGCTGTTCAAACTGCCTTTTTAAGTCTGAAACATTGAAATATGTTTAGTTTTTCTGTTGCAAGACAAGCCATCACAAGCTCTGAGGAAAAAAAAATCTAAATAGTACTTCAAGATGAGATTGGGGAGGAGTTGTTGTTGTTTTTGTTGTTTTACCAAAACAAAACAAAAACAAACAAAAGCTTCACGGAGTTAAATCTTGCCCTGGGAAGCTAAAACTGCTTTTCACATCTGCTAGGATAGGGAGTGGTCTCCCTTGGAAAAGTTTGTGTTTTGAGGAAACAGAAATGTTTTTAAAATCCAGTGATTTTTTTTCCTGTCTTTCCTCTAGTAAGAAATCTTCCTGTTAATTTTTTTTCTTTTGTTCTCATTTGCCTCATTCCTTTGAAATAAAAGCTGGTGAATTTTCAGCATTATTTGTTTTTTGAACCACCATTAAGCAAATCCTACTGGTTTAGTTGTCCTTTGGAGAGTTCATTTGTTTACCTCAGTCTTTCTTTGCACCTCTGCTTCAGCCTGTGCCTTTCCTCACTCTGGTTTGACACCAGCACTTACACTGATCCCAGTGCATTTCTGATTTACACAGGGTCAGGGCAAACATGGAAACCCACCTGACTGCAGGTCAAATTCTGCTCTCAGTTGCACCCAGGCAACCCTGCTAAAATTTGTGAGGCTGTAACTTTAAATTTGTGTCTTGGGGTTTGTTTTGGGGGATTATTTTAAACCATGAATGCAGATCCATAGCATTTTAATGTGTTGAGCCATAAAAATCAGAGAAGGGGAGAGAATATGCCTATATTAGATAAGTGGTATTTTTATTGGAAAAATTGCAACAAGTACTTTTGTTTTCTTTTTTTGGTTGGAATTTCTCAGTTCCTCAGAAACCAATCATTCCCCACTTGTTCTAATAAATCTCAACAAAGTCTCAGTGGACACCAAAATTTTAAAACATTTCAGGCTTCTCCCTTGATCAAAACCCTGTGTCCCTGCTCACCTATCCACCAGCCGTCCACTGACCAGGGAATTGGTGCTTGGAGCTACAAGGACAAAGCCAACAAAGAACATTAACGTGGAGAAAATAAGGGCATGATGCTTCTCCTCACAGGGGACTCTTGGGCTCAGGAAGCAACTCTCAGCAAATTCTCTCAGGACTGGAGAATTAAACCCAACAAAATCCATCTCTAGTACAGTCTAATATCTCCTAATACGGTCTGTGTCTCTAAGATCCCAGCCAGCCAGATAGAATATTCTTCAAAGCTCTGTCATGTCTAATTTTAAATTCATCAAGTGACTGGGCTTCCACCACTCCACTTAAAATTTTCATACCATCCCCCATCCAGCTTGAGTGCCATTCATTACTGCAGGATTGAGTGCTTTCCCATGGGCAAGTTGTTAGCAACAACACAGTCCTGGGTGGCAGTAGGACAGCTGGCAAGAGACCATTTTAGACGAGTGGTTTGGCTTCAATTTTATTTTTTCTTAAGTTAAATTCTAGCTGTTACCTTTTTGTCATGGCATTCTTTGAGGAAGAAATGAAAATAAAATGTGTCATTGTTGAAAGTAACAGAAATATTTTTTCATAAATAACCTGTTCTTGGAGAACAGCTCTTTTTCAAAAGAAAGGTTGCACTGGTGAGGGCATACCTCAAATCCTGGACACAGTTTTGGGAACCTCAGCACAAGAGAGACACTGAGGGGCGGGAGCGTGTCCAGGGAAGGGAACAGAGCTGGGGGAGGGGCTGGAGCACCAGGAGGGGCTGAGGGAGCTGGGATAGGGGCTCAGCCTGCAGAAAAGGAGGCTCAGGGGGAACCTTCTGGCTCTGCACAACTCCTGACAGGAGGGGACAGCTGGGGGGGTCAGGCTCTGCTCCAGGGAACAGGGACAGGAGGAGAGGAAACAGCCTCAAGCTGTGCCAGGGGAGGGTCAGGTTTGACATCAGGAGGAATTTTGTCATGGAAAGGGTGCTCAGGCACTGGAGGGACTGCCCAGGGAGGGGTGGGATCTCCATCCCTGGAGGTCTCCACGGGACTGCTGGATCTGTCACTGGGGGATCTGGGCTGGGTGACAAGGTGAGGATCAGTCACAGGCTGGACTCAATTATCTGGGAGGTTTTTTCCAACCTCAATAATTCTGTGGTTCTGTGAAAAGCTCAGTACCATCCCCTCACAATGATGAGTGTGTCTGTAGCCTGGCAGCAACCTAGACAGTGTTCCAGGAGTTAACCCCATACAAATTGCCAGGCCTGCACCTTCCCTCATGGAGAGTCTCCAGATCCTCCAAACTATTTGCAAAACTGCACCAGGATAACCAGCCTTATTTCTGCTAGGATGGCAGTGCCAAGCTCTCCAGGGATGAATTGCCCAAAGGCACCCTGCAGGCTGGTGTTAAGGCATCTGCTGTGGAAAGCAGCTCTGGTGGAGCAGCAGAGACAGCAGTTTATGAGCCAGAACCCTGCAGGGTGGGCACAGAAGACAGTCCCTTGCTCCGCCAGGATGCAAACACCCTGAGGCTCCTCTCAGGTATTCAGACTGCTTGATGAGGCACATGAACTAAGCTACAGCGTTTTTCCAGCTCCCCCAGGACAATGTGGTCCTTTAGGATGACTGGAATCAGAAATCTTCCTGGTCCTCTACAGGAATCACAGAATGGTTTGGGTTGGAAGAGCCCTTAAAAATTATCTCATTCCCACCCCCTGCCATGGGCTGGGACACCTTCCACTATCCCAGATTGCTCAGAGCCCCATCCAGCCTGGCCTGGAACACTTCCAGAGATGGGGCAGCCACAGCTTCTCTGGGAAACCTGTGCCAGGGCCTCACCACCCTCACAGGGAACAATTTCTTCCTAATATCTAACCTAAATGTCCCTTTTCAGTTTGAAGCCATTCTCCCTTGTCCTGTCACTGTAGTTCCTGATGAAAAGTCCCTCCCTAGTTTCCCTGTATCCCCTGCATATACTGGAAGGTGCTCTAAGGTCTCCACACCCTTCTCCTCCCAGCTTTTCCAGCCTGTCTCCACAGGGGAGGTGCTTCAGTCCTCTGGTCAACTTCATGGTCTCCTCTGGACTTGCTCCAACAGTTCCATGTCCTTCTTATGTTGGGGGCACCAGAACTGGATGCAATATTCCAGGTGGGGTCTTACCAGAGCAGAGTACACATGGGCACCACAACCTTCCTTCAGTCAGGTCCATAAATTTAATTATTGTCATTTTTATTCATAAACACCCTAAATATTAATCGCTATTTAGGAAGATTTGCTTATTCTAATTGCTTTCTGAATTCTCTCCTGATTAACTAATTTTTTTAGCAATGCATGGAAACTTATAGACTGCAAAGGAGCATCCAAAATTATTTTCTGGCTACCTGGCAGATTTCCATTGATGAATTTCTCTTTGGGTTTTTTCCATCTTTTCCCATCCATCAGCTTGTATTTTCCTCTTGCTGAATATTCTTGAACAGCCAGTTGCTAGCTTTGGAGATAACTAACTTAACAGAGGCCTAATTCTGACCCCACTTACATGGAAGAAGCTTAATGGCCCCCCAGGGAATAAGTTCATCTTGAGGCAGTGAAAATTTAGACCAGAGTCAAGACCTGAGAACTCAACAGAGAAACCATTGCCAATAGCCAGGGAAATGAGAGTGGTTGTTTCTGCACACACAAAAAAATTCTTAATGTAGAAACGGTTTTCCAAAACTGAACTAGCAAAGCTTTCTCCAAAATTCTGCTCTGATCTGTCAAATATTATCTAATCACAGTCTGATACTGCTCTTGCTTCTTTGTTTGCTTCCTTGCTTGTTTTCTCCTCTCTTTTTGCAAGAAGGTGTTGGTGAGGTGACTCCAGCTCTTTCAATTTTTCCATCCATGAAATTCTCATCCAGATGAATTATGTCAGACCAAATCTGGAAAATGAAACCCAGCATCCTACCTTTGATCTGAGGCAAAGAATCATGGGTGCCATCGCCAGCCTTCCACAGGAATGTGGTCCAGAGCAAAGGACTTGAAAAGAACCTCAGAGATACTTCTAAAAGCCATAAAATGTTTTAGCAATTTTGGGTTTTCCTCCCTTTTTCTTACTGAAAAGGAGCAGATGGGAACAGAAGTAAACTCTGCCATCTGGAAAGACTGAAGGATCAGTATGAAAAGAGCCAGGTGCCAAGTTTGTTCATCACCAGCCCAGCTTTGTCAATTATCAACATCAAAACCTTGTCTCAACAAGGGCTGAATTGCACTAAAGATAAATGATTTTGCAAAGCCATTTTTTCTATATTTTTTTGTCACCTAATTGTTCAACTATCTTGAAAACTCCAGTTCTGAACAGGAAAAGGAAAGAAATTAATTTGAAATTTTACTTCGAATGCCACAGGAAATTGTCTGCCTTGGTCTTTCCTACCTTTCATTGAACACTGCAGTCTGGATTCCACTTAAGGTCCATTAGCTCTGTCATAACCTTTTAATATTATGTTAAATTGAATTTATATATAGGTAATTTGGACCTTGTTCTTAAAACAGTTTGAAATGGAAATGTTGCACCTCTGGGTGGGAAATCAGAAGCACAAAAACCATTATAGTGCTGTTCAGTCTCTGGAGAGTATCTGAATCACTTTTTAGCTTTAAATATTGGAAATAATGTGTGTAAATATAATTTAATATATATATACGTATTATATATGTGTAAACGTATATATGTGTGCATATATATGTGCATTAACTGTACACAGATGGCTTGTTCTTTATCTGAGTAGATTTTATTTTTTTTAATTATGTTTTATTTACATTTCATTTATGAGGTTTCACAGCACCTTTGGTTTTAATCTTATTATTATGTAAGAGGCCATTCCTGCTTTAAGCTTTCTACTGAAGGACATTTGAGCAAATAATTTCCCATCTGCATACTAATGAGACTGATAATACAGCATCTGAAAAATACAAATAAGGAACCTGGAGTGACAAGTCAAGGGGGAATGGCTTCAGACTGAAAAGGAAAATTCAGATTAGATATTAGGAAGAAATTATTCCCTGTGAGGGTGGTGAGGCCCTGGCACAGGTTTCCCAGAGAAGCTGTGGCTGCCCCATCTCTGGAAGTGTTCCAGGCCAGGCTGGATGGGGCTCTGAGCAACCTGGGACAGTGGAAGGTGTCCCTGCCCATGGCAGGGGGTGGGAATGAGATAATTTTTAAGGTATCTTCCAACCCAAACCATTCTGTGGTTCTGTGACTCTCATATATATATGAGTGTGTATATATATATATATATATATACATTGAGTTTCTTGGTAAATACCCTCAGCCTCCTTTTGCCATCTTTTGCAGAACAATTTTGCTTCTCTTTTGCACAACAATTCTTTCCAAAAGCTGGAGCTGCATAAACTGGTACTGTTTTTCCATGCATAATGCAATTCTTGATGCTTCTTTTACAAGTTGGCTCTGATTGCCTTTTGTCAAATTTTGCCTGTAGTCCTCAATTATCTCTTGTGTCTGCATATTCCTATGGGTTTGTGGTTTGGTAACCCAGTCAGCTGTGGTTGTCTTCTGGTTTCCTCCAAAACATGAAATTTGTTTTGTTTCTGCTGTGCAACTGGGCAATTTTTCCTTTTTTTCTTTTTTTCTCTCTAAACATAAATCAGGAGTTTGTAGTATTCTTTTTCTTTTCCTTCAGTTTCATTCTGTTTTTTTCCTTCTGTGCCCCAGCATCATCTGAGTAGATAAGTCCACAAGTTCCCCTGAAATTTCCTGAGAAATAGTCAAATATGTTGTGTAAAAAAGTTTTCTCCCAATTTTTTTTATCTTCATATGATGCTGATACCTTTCAAAATTTCTTTACCACTGTCCTGCTCCTCTTCTCCTGATACCATGATAATGAAATAAATCTATGACCTCTGACCAAGCCCCCAAGACAAAAAAGACACAATTACTGCTGCTTATGTCCTTTTTAATGCATTCCTTATTTTTGTGAGAAGGCAAATTCTTGTTTGAATCCCTTCTGTCTGACTTTAGGAAAGGTTAGGCTCTTTGAGGACCTTTGGCATCTCTGTTTTTTCATCATTGTCTTTCTTCTCTTCATGCTTTACATATGGTCTTTTTCTCATTTTTCTCCCTCCAAAATGCACTCTGCCTTGGTGAAGGTTAGGCAGAACTAAGACAAAAAGAAAAAAAAAAAGGAATTACGGGGGAAAGCATCACTGCATTCCTCTTTCAAGGAGACTGAAATTGAAACCATCTTTAATGAAACCATCTAAAATCAAGAGTTTTTGTTTTGTTTTGTTTTCAAAGTTCTTTAGAGGCACAGAAACAGAAATGCTTTATCAGACTTCTGCACTGCATCTCCATCTGCTTAATCAGATGATGATTTAACAGTTTTGTTTGCTTGCCTTCCCATTTCATGAAAGACTTTTAGTACCTCTGACCCTTGCTATGTTCCCTCCTGGATGTTTGTACAGATTTAGTAAAATGGTTGTGTCTTCATCTCAGAATTCCTTCTTCACAATCAAAATTGTGTCAATGTTCCATCAACCTTGCTTCTTTTGCTCTTGACAATATCTAATTTCCTTGCAATAAAAGTTTTTCTTCATGTAAAAAATAATAATTAAAAAACCCCACAACAATAAAGAAATCCCAAACTTTAATCTACAGGCTAAAATGTGAAGTTAAAGCAAGTTAGAAGGAAGGGACCTCAAAGTTCATCTCATTCCACCCCCTGCCATGGGCAGGGACAACTTCCACTACCCCAGCTTGCTCAGAGCCCCATCCAGCCTGGCCTGGGACACTGCCAGGGATGGAAAACCTGTGCCAGGGCCTAACTACCCTCACAGGGAACAATTCCTTCCCAATATCCAATCTAACCCTGCTCTGTGTCAGTGTGAAGCCATTCCCCTTGTCCTGTCACTCCAGGCCCTTGTCAAGAGTCTCTCTCCATCTTTCCTGTGGCTCCCTTCAGGCACTGGAAGGCCACAATGAGGTCACTTTTCCAGGCTGAACAACCCCCAGTTCTAATGCAATAACTACATGGCTATAGAATATTTCTGTTCCAACAAATATATTTATATCTATTTTGTTATCATAACTAATTTTTAACGTTTATTTAGAAGCAACTGGGAGCCACACCAGACTGTCTCTGTGCTGGGGAATTCTGGAAGAGCAGACACATCTTTTTTTGTTTCTTCTGATGTTTACTTGCCCTGAAATAATTCAAAGACAACTTTCCCTTCTGTTTCAGAAGTAAGATCAATGTGTTGTCCAGTTTAATCTTATTTATGACGTTGCAGTGAGGGAAGAACTTGTTCACAGTGTAAACCTGTGATCTTCAGTGCTGACAGTCCAGTTTGTACTACTTAGTATCTCTGTAAACCCAGCAAACTCAAAGGTTTATAGTGAGGGCCTGATACTGGAAAAAAAAAATTCAATTATCTGACTTGCTGATCAGTCCAGCTGTTTCAGAGGGACCAGCAGTCCCTGAGAGTTATAATCATGTTATTGGGGAAGAGTGGGACCAAAGCTTCCAGGCTCTTTCACCCACAACAAGCTGGAACTTGCACTTACATGGAGCTTTAAGTGAGTAAATTCCTTTCATCACCTGGTTGTAGAAGGGTGTGCATCTGAAAAATGCAGCCCTTCTCACTGGGCATGGGTATGTGGGGTTTTTTTCCCCAAAGGAAAAGGTCCTGCCTTTTTATCGGGTGAGAATCTTCAAACCATGCACTGAAGACACCAGGTGACAGACAGCTTGTGCTCACCACAGAAAAATCCCTTAAAAATCTGTAAATAGAATTGGATCAGCTTTACCATGTGTGTTTGAACTTCCAGCTTGTACTAGGATAAGCTCACTGGGATATGTGTTTTCATTTTGAACCCTTGCTCTGCAAATATCTTGGGGTGGGAATTTGTCAGGCAGTGGTCTGCCCGTGTCATAATGAATTCACACCCAAACCAGTTTGAATGAATGCTTTAAGGAAGATTCCTGAGCTGCAATTAGTAATGCATTGCTAGAACCCAGGTACTGCACATTTAAATACTCCTCCACTGACTCTTGTTAGTAACACCTTGCTAAACCCCAGCACAGCCCTCTGACTTCCATTCACTTGTTCAGTCACTCATTCATTCACTGTTTCTTTTGTTTTGGGGAGCAAATAGATTTCTTTCTGTTTTGCCATTTATACATTCAGCTCTTGGGGTATAAGCTGATTTCCTCAGAAACATTTCTGAGGGATTTCAGTTGAAACAAACTTCATTTTTCATGCATCAGGTGCAAAGCTGTTTTCTTCTGTCTCCAAAGCTCCATTATATAAATTTTGTTGACACATTGATACAAGCCACCTTTCTATTTACACATAAAAACTCCTTTTATGTTGACATATGTAGTTTCAGCTTATAGGCCAGGTATCTGCTTTAAAAAAAATACATTATTAAGTACAGTTTGAGAGAACAGAAACATTTTTTCATTAACAGAAAAAAAAAAAAATCATTTTGCCAGTGGTTAGTCCCCCTTTTTGGTTTGCTTTCCATAATCACTCCTTCAAGCTCATGCACTTTTAAGGAAATTTTGGACTTCGATCTGAGGGTGGTTATTCTAAATCTGTAAAAATAAGAATCTGTATGGGGACTTCTTGAAAGTGGAGGGTCTTGGAGAGGATGGGACAAACCCACTCCACCCATTTAGCAGTACAGCCTGACATTTTGGAATATCCAGCCAAGCAAGAAATAAGGTGATCAGGACCAAAGAGACACGTGGCAGAACTGCTCCCCTTTTCCAAGACGGGAGCCTGCAGATCTTTGAGGATGCAGGAATCTTTGCTGGCAGCAGCTGGTAGGAGCTCAAAGAAGAGGGAAAGGAGGATGAAGGGTTGCCAAAACAGGCTCCAAAGCATCTTGCTGTGCCTCTGATCAAGTGCTTACAACAAACTGTCCAGGAATAAGTTCCAGTTCAAAAAAAGCAGTCGCTTTATGGAGGTTATTTGGCATGCCTGCCTGAATAACAAACACACTGGGGTGGTGGCAGGGCTGTCATAATTCACTTAAAACTAGTCCTCAAATCTGAATTTCACACTTACAGAGACCCAGCTTCAAACTCTTCTTCCTCTTAGGCCCTATTTTTCCAAGAGCTCAGCCTTAGTCCAGCCTCCTCCCCAGTCTTGTAACAGAGTGAGCTTCAGACAGAAGGAAAAAGGGGAATTCACTGAATATTTTAATATTTTTGACATATTCATTCAGTTCCCTACACTTTAATGCTCTGAATTGATCCAGTGATATCTGGGCCATGTGTGGTGATGCCAGCAGTTTCCAAATTTGTGCAAATACCCATGAAACATGGCTTGTTATGCATAGCTTGGCAGTTCAGTGTAGAGAGTCTGCCAAAAGGAGACAGGAGCCTTATCAGAAGGAGACAGGAAATTCTCGAGCAAATTTGGGAGTTGACTTTTGAGTTAGGAGTGTTGACAGGCGCAGATCCCTCTGTCTGGCAATTATCAATTCTTCCTCTCATAACTACAGGGAAAATCCAAGTACCTCAAATTTTGACTGGGCAGGAGGTGTGTCCAAGACCTGCTTCTCCAGAGCCATTCTATTTCTGCAGTTCTGGTTCTGACCTCAGGCCAAAAGTGCAAGGGTCACATTTCCCTGCTCCAGAGATCTCAGAGCAGCTTTTGGTGCTTATGAAAGATTTCCACCCAAACATAGTAGAAGTTTCTCAGCATATCTGACAAAACCATGACATTGTCAAAATGTGAATGCAACATTTAATCTGGATTTCAAACCTTGCCTGGGAAACGTGAGAGGTGCTGCTGCAAGTCAGCAGGTTGGTTTCAATGTCAGGTGTGTGTGGGATTTATTTTATTTTTCTCAGCCATACATCACTTGGCTCTGCCAAATACCCACGTAGCTGTGATCAGCTCTAGCCACGAGGATGTTCATCTCTTTGTTTAATGTCTTTTAGGATTGCTTCAGCACCAGACAATGCATTCAGGCACTGGTAGGAGTAGGATCAGACACAAGGTGAATGACAAATTCTCTTGAAGTGGAAAACTTGCTTGATTTTCCGCTAAATTATTCTGTCTCTATTGGCAGTTTGCTATTTCCACAGACTTGGCTCATAAATATTGGATGTCTGCCTAGCTGGGAAATTGCATTTCCATTTTCAACACCTGCTATGTGCTAGACTTCTATGAGAGTGCTTAGCTGGCTCTCTGCAAAGAGGGGATACTTCAAGTTAGTGTTGTTACCTGTGAGGGTTTTTAAAATGTGCTTAATTCTCATCCCAGTTTTACCTTTCCAAGACAACTGCAGTTTCCTGTGAATTTTGAAGTACTGGTGAGATTCTTACCAGATTTTTTGCTGTTCTTACAGCATCGTAGCTCATGCAGACATAAAAGATTCCGTGCTCTTCCCTTAAAAACCCAGCTCGGATATTCCTGGCTGGCGTCTCCCTCCACATGCAGCTTTCACAGTGTGTTTGTTAAGGAGTGTTTAGGAAGAGGCAATGTGTGCATTTCATAGCACTGTATGTATAGAGGCCACAGAGAATTCAGCAGATCCACTGAGGTGTTGTGTAAACAGATGATATTTATGATAATTGCAATTATACGCGGTTGCATGGAATTATTCATGGAAGCTCGGAAACCATCGTTGCATATTTTGTTTACCAGATCTGAATAACTATTTTAGAAAGACAGACAGGCTCTGGGCTAAATGCATTCCTTGACAGGCTGGCAAACATGGATTTCTGCCCATACACAGCACGGGTACAGAATCACTGTCTTATTCTGGGTTTTTCTTACACAATGAGGCATAAATAAGTAAAGGAGGAAAAAAGTTTAGGAAAAACTTAAGCCAGTTGTTTTGGTGGTAGTTTTTGGGAGGTTTTTTTAAGATCTGTTCTCTTTTGCTGTCCAGTGAGTTTGCAAAGACAATTAATTCAGAAATAGGCATTAATGCAAAACCTGAAATAACATATCACAATGTTTCTGTGCGTGTTTTGTCATCTATTGACCATAAATTTCCAAATACATTTTTGTACATGAAGCACACCTCCCTCTCCTCTTGCAGCAGACCTGGGAATCTCATAGAGTAAAAGATTCAGTCAAGAAAATCACATAGAATCATAAATGGAAATAAGGAGATCACCATTTTCTTGTTCACAAAGTCTTCCCTGTAAATAAATGTCTGTATATCCCATTTTCAGCAGCCTCCAGTGATGAAAATTGCATGCTTTCTAAGCAACCTGTTGCTGTTAGGACACCTTGTGCCTGCCTGGCTCTTCAGCCAAGCAGTTCTTATCTTGCTGCACTGTCATGTTAAGAGGGACAAAAATCTGTTCTGGCCACTTGAGTTCATGGGGCTTTGGCTCATATCTTGATTTTCTCCTCATGAAACAATCACTTAGAAAGAGAGCTACAAGTGCAGGTCTCACTCTGTAGCAGGGCTATATTAGTTACAGGTTTTGGCTGGAAAATTAAGATGTGTTTACTGAACAGGTCACTGATGTTTTCCTGAATCTTAGGATCTCTTAATTTCAGTTGTCCCACTCAGCTTTGCCCTCAGGTTGAAGCACTTGAGGTCCCTCTCCATTTTTACATTTTTGGTAGTGCTGGAACCAACAGCACTGTCCAAAACCTTACCTGCTGCTTCTTACAACTGCTTCATGTAGGCAAGGTTCCTCCTCCATCTGGTACAACCATGAAAAATAGAAGGATGGAGTTCAAATGACTGATGAGCAAAGTGGCAGGAGGTTCCTGTACTTAATGCATTTGTTGCTATAGCCTTCAAGTATGGGTTTAGCTTACAGCTGGCGGAAGAATAAAGATGAAAATGCAATTTCCTGCCTCTCAGACTGAGTGAAATACACCTGGGAGTGAACAGGACCAGGGAACACAATTGTCTGGAGTCCTGAAATGGAGGCTGGGTGGCACATGAGTTTTACTGCTTTTCATGGGAGCACATTTATCTGCTGTGTTCTTTCCTCTGGGCTCTGCTAAAGGTTATCACTGCTCTAGCTTTTATGCTAGTTTCAAACATTTATGCATTAATCAGGAGAGATATGGCACTGAACTTTTCCTTGAAATGTCTGCATATTTACTGTCTTGCATGACATATGTATATATCATTACTGGATGTTGATAAGAACAAACGAGAAGGAAATATTTAACAGACCCAAACAAGCACTATACTTAGCATGTGATTTATAGGCTTAAAATGGAGTCCAAATGCTAGTGGTGGGAGCCTTGTAAGCTGCATGTGCAGTATTGTGTTCTGCATCAGCACTTAAAAATGAAAAATTAAACATCAGCTCCATTTACTTGGGCTACAATGAATATCTTCAGTGCTTTATGAATTACTGAGGTGTGCTTACGTGCCAAACTAGAAGCAAACTAAAAAAAAAAAAAAAACCAAAAAAACCAAAAAACCAAACACCTACAAGAAAACTACTCTCTCCATTTGACAAGACTTTTTGAGTCAGAGACCAACATGTGCTTATGCCATCACAGTCTGGATAAGGCACAGCAGAGCATTGCAGAGTACATGAAAACAAATCAATTCACTGGGAAAGTCCTTTGCAGGTCACTCCTGTAAGGCAAAGAAAGTGATCTCCATGTTCAGTCCTCTCCAAAATAATCACCCAGCAGCATTTCAGAAGGTCAAGTGGTCTCAGAAGGAGCTGGAACTAATGGGAAAACTTTCCAGTGTCAGACTTTCATCAGTGGCAACTAAAACTGGGGTTTTAACACATAATAGGACTGAAGGAGTGGAGAGTTTTCATTCAAAAGGAAGGCACAAACAGAGAGGAGCTGCCTTCAAAGAAAGCAAAAAGTAGTATTTCTTTTCTGACCACTCTGAAAGTAAAGATAGTAGAACCCTATAGACCAATTCAGATGAAGTTAGTGGAGAGATTCCTAAGTATTTTGGTAGATTTTGGGGTTATACTGAACTTTTGATGTTTCATGGACAGGCTGCTGGCATGTGTGTAGGAGACATCCAGTCCTGTCCATCTTATTCCACAAATTAGACAAACAGTTAATCACAGACCTAGGGGTTCATGACCTGCTTGTCCCATGGGAAAATATGGGTAGGCTTTTGGGATGCTGAAAATTTTCTTGCTCTCTCCCCTTCCCAAGGCCTGTGAACTGGAAAGCAGGCTCAAAGCAAGGTAAAATGTTGAGGCAGACAGGAATCAAGAACAAGCTATGCTGGCTAGTGCTTGGGGAGGCAAAAAGCATCGCTGAGATGGAGTGTTTACAGAAAAAAATCCCACAGCTCATATTTGTATTATGCATTTATAAATTCCTGGAACTCAATTTTATAGGGTTTTTGATTAATGGCTGTGCTGCAGTTCAGCTCCAGGCCTATTGAACTTACTGTACTGGAACTGAGCAGGACGTGCACAAGCCAAACATGAGCACTACAAGTGGACTGTGATTTAAAGGTGGTTCTCTGCTCAAAGGCATTGCTGGGGCAGCTCTGCTTATTGTACATGTAGAGATCAAAGTCAGAGCAGGGCCTCTCAGCAGACTTCTTAAAATCAGAGTCAGGGATGTGTTTGTCTCAGAAAGCCCCACAGCAGAAGGACTGAAGAACAATGGAAAGCTCTGTGATTTCCCCAACACCTTTACAGCAAAGCAGGTGCACAGCTTGTTGATTCTCCTAAATATATATTTATGTCACTTCCATCACAGTATCTTCCAGGAGCATGGCCAAATGCTGCACTCCCTTGTGCTGGTGTTGCATGCCAAGTGTTCCTACACTGTGGTATTTGACATTAGTGCTGTTTCTCCCACACTTCAAAGAAGACATCTGTGGTTATGGCTGGCAAATGCCAACTTAATTGTTGATTATCATGGTAATGTAGACAAAGCAGTCTTGTTATGCAGTGGTGGGAGTGTCTTCATTAAATACAGTTCCTTGTGGCTATTAGGATTTGTGAGGCAAAAAGACAAATCAAAACAAACCACAAAAAAACACAACAAACAAACAAGAAAAAAAAAAAAACAACAACAAACCAACCAAAAAAACCACCACCCAACTGGATGGGAAAACTTCAAGATTTGCCAACATTGAGAGAAACTTCTACAGACCACACCAAGGCCTGTGGTCTTCCCAGCTTTCAATTACAAGATGGAATCACTTTAGAAGGTGAAATATCCGTTTGATCCCAGAGCTGGGATGTGAGAACATCCCTGGTATATTTCACCCAGCCTCTTGCAATCACTTCTAGCAGGAAATAAAACAAAAGATTGATAATCATTGTTGATAATGCGATATTTAAAAATACCAGGGACCCTTTGAAAACATAGGATCCAGACAATTAAATCTGTTTCACCTCTCTTTCTGAGTGTAGCAGAAGTTTGAAGCTCTATGTCCCTTCTTCCATGCGCTGTGTAAGAACAACAACAAAAAGGAGACAACCCACCCCTGCACACATAGTAAATCCTGGAAAACTGAATTTTCAGGTAAAAATTAATACTGGAAAATTCTTTCTAAGAAAGACTTTCTCCTCTAGGGTTTTGGCTTTGTGTTTATAAAAACAAGAAACAGTTGTAATCATGCTAGCTTACTAAATAACCCCAGACCAAAAAAAAAAAAAAA
>VXBI01004479.1:491408-502012 GCA_013397375.1 Toxostoma redivivum
AAAAAAAAAGTAGGTATAAAGTTGCTGAAATTCATTTAATTACACTTATGTAGCATAATGGGCTTGATATGAAGACAAGCTTAGTCTGGTTTTAATGAAAATGTTACTAGTTTTTATGACTGCTTGCACTTGGATGAATGTCCTTTATTGTTAAATGTAAGTATTATGCATAGGTAATTAGCATGATCTATTTATGGAAGAATTACATCTTTTTTTTTTTTTTAATTGCATTCTTTCATTACTCATCCTCAATTAACTTCGTTTTTTCTTAGCTTTTCTTATTTTCTTCAAGCTTTGCAAAGCATAGTGGTTGTGATTTCCTACTGAGGGTACTATTTTGAAAGATCAGCTGTGTGGAGCGACCCACGTGTTTCCTTTTAAAGAAAACTTTCATTCACGTCTGTTGAAGTCCTTGCTTCCAGATGGTTCAAATATAAAGTAGCATTTTTCTTGCTGTGCCACACTGTGATGGTTCAGTCACAACCAGGGGCTGTCAAGCAAATGGGACCCTGATTTGTTATTTCAGAAGTCCCTGCTGCACAGTTTAAGGGTGCCAAGTGGGTCAGCCACCAGTCAGACACTGCAGCTCCAATAGGAGTGACAGGCAGTCATAAAGTTGCCATTTTCATGGAAGAATTCTGGTTAAAAAAAAAATTATAATCTGAGTACACTAACCCTGGAGGAAAAAAAGAGATGCTTTAAAAAGGAAAGGAAAAGATGTTGAGAGTGTGTTCATATATCTATAGATTTTGGATTCATACACATTCCCAGGCTTTCAAAGCCAGAATGACATGAGGCTGTGTATTTGAAAGTTCCAGAAGTTAGAGTTTAGCCTGAGGATGTAGCAGACCTCAGTTCCCATTGGATAGCTCAGGTTCACAAACTGATGATCTGTGCACCTTGGGTGCCACACCTGGGACTATTGGGGTGCAAAAGGTGGAGGAGCCACAAGTAATCTCACTCCTCACCTTCCAGAATTTAGGTGTCCTTGACACAGTGTTGAGATGAATGATGTGAAGAGATGAGAGTCCCCATTGCTTGGTCTCACTGTGGGTTTGGTGATTTTAGGGGATAAATTCCAGTCTCCAGTATCTCAACATTCGTTATTATTGAAAACACGAAGGACTAGGGAATACCAGAGGGATTGTGTATTTTCACATCCTGACTCATTAAGTAATTCTGAGTAAGCATTCCCAAAGGTTTCCCCAGTGTTTCTCACAGCTTTATCAGTCCAGTTCCATCTCTCCAAAATGAGACAGACAGACAGACTCCCACTAACTTCTTGTAGAGTTGTACTGGTCCTGAAATGAGCTGCATGCAGGATAAACAGCTGTTTGCTTAGAAGAATTAAAATAGCCAAAATCATATTGAGAAAGTGCATGGAGGCTCATTAATTGGAATTATTTTTGTTTGAGTTGTATTCATTTGATAGTTCACATTCTGGCTGTCAGTTACAAACCAATGACCAATGGAAAAGTCATAAAATATTGAGAACAACACAGGATCATGACCTCTGATTATGTCATGTAACTTGTGTTTCAGGGGACCAAGGACAGTCTGCTTTTGGGATCAGTGAAACTATGACCACTTAACACTACTCATACTTGTAATTTACTTCTCTATGTCCATTTTTAGGGTGATAAGTTTTTTTTCACTGACATACTTTAGGAACTAGATATCATTTTCATGCTTTCCTGTCTGAGTTATAGTGAAAATGGGAGGAGAGGACCTGCTGAAACATTGCAGTGATTCCATCCTTAACCAAGAGACATATTTTTTGCAGAAAAAATTATCAGCAAAAGGTAATTCTACACAGACTGCATGTGTTAAATCCCTTAGTTCCTATTTATCTGTGTAGGGAATATAAAACTGGATTCTCTTTTTTATCAGCCCCACATTCCAGGGAAGCTGCGTCTTTGACAGACTACATAGGAGCAGGACTTTTCCAGCTGGTAGATGCACTCATCCCATTAATTCTCAATACCTTTCCTGTCTAAAAATGTTGTGCTATTTTCTAAGGCCATCAAAGGAGGGGGGCTTTAAAGCCATTGTCACTTCCCAGAGTGTTAGAGAGCTCTTTGATTATTCATCCTGAAAGCTGCAAAGGCAGCAAAACATCTTTGTCAACCGAGGGGGTGAGCACTTCTATCAGAGTTTGGAAATTCTTCCTATCATACTGGTTTTCCCCCTTTTTTTCTGGAGGGGATTTTACACTGAAAGGAACTGAACATATTTATGTTCTTTCTTGAGCTAAGATCTTGTCTAAGCCATCACTGTAAGGTTTTACATGTAGGAGGGGCAGACCCACAAGAAAACCACTTCATTGCTGTGATCACCCCAAATGTTTCCACATTGATAACAAAGGGAGTCAGCACACAAGGTTTCTATGGTTACACATGGTCATGTAAACACTTACAGAGAATAAGAGGGTAACTTTTTTTTTAAACTGAAATAAATTCTGTGTGGCATTATGGAAAAACAAATATGGAACTGGAATAAAAAATTAATGTCTAGATAAATTTTATTAGAAAAATCAGCATCATGGTTTACATAGACAAGCCAAAATATGTGAAAGCCAGGCTGGATGGGGCTCTGAACAGCCTGGGATAGTGGAAGGTGTCCCTGCCCATGGCAGGGGGATTGGAATGAGATGGGCTTTAAGGTGCCTTCTAACCCAGGCAGTTCTGTGGTTCTGTAATCTCATGATCTACTAAAACATCAGCAAAACCCACTGTTATTATCCTCCTGGAGGTGAGGGCTGAGTGGATGCACACCTTTCTCAAGCTACCCACAGACCACATGATCACTGCCTGCATCAATCATGAGTCTCCCAGGTCTGTGTCTGGCAGCACCACTTGCAGCTATGTTCACACCAACCTTTATTACAAATATTCTACAGCTAGGGAAATAATGGCCAGCAAAAACCTTGTTTTTCCTGGTTTTTATTTTTAGTTGTTGTGACACAGATGAGTGAAATGTGCAGTTGAGACAAATATCTAAATATATTTTTGCCCATACTTGAATATATCCAGGGAACCTTGAGTACAGAGCTATCTTCATCTCCCACAGCAGCTCCCACCACAAATAAAACCTCTCAGTTTTTACAGTAATCACAGTATCTCAATAGTATCATTGGGATTAGTTACTTTCATTCCCATTTCACAGGTAGAAAAGTAGCTTTAAAAAGCTGCATTCTTCTTTTACCTCAGAACCACTAATTGCATTCTAGTTACAAAACAAACAAAAGTTTCAACTGTGCTACTGAATCAACTTCGGCAAACACACCTCAGACTAAAATGAACGTGTTTTGTCTTTACTGGTGCAACACGTAGCAGCTACATGTTCATCAGTAATGCTGTAGGGAAAAAAAAACCAAGTTAATTTTAGCAGCAAAAACAAGTCCTTAATGTCTTTCCCAAACTTATAAAGACAATTCCCAAGGGAGTTAGGAGCTAAACACAGGTTAGTGACTTAACCACCAGACACTCCTTTCAGACTAGCTGACCACTGAGGAGAAATCCTGCAAAATTTCCAAGAACAATCAACTTTTCCTTGGTCTCAGCAGGACTTGAAGTCCTGAACACTTGGAATGCCACAAACACAATCTGCACAATGCTGAAGCCTAGTTATTATAAGACCATGGGTGTTGGCAACATTTTTATAAACCCGTTTGAAAAGCACAACTTTAAATGTATTGTACATCATTCACTTAGTTATGGTGCATTTTTAATTACTATTGCAATAACATCTGGAGGCCTTGGTCAGGATCTGGCCTCACTGCCCCCAAACTGTGTGAGACACAACTTTCCTGTGCTGCAGTGAACGAGACCCTGCAGAATTCCTCGTGGAAGAGGAGAGGAAATGGGGACATGCTTCTGGCATCTGGGGCTGGCAGGCACCCAGGATGCTGTGGGATTGTCCGATGGGCGCATGTCCAGCCAGGAGAAGGGCCACAGCACGAGGCTGCAGCTGAAAACAAAACCTTCCCCCAGGGCTCTTCCACACACAGCCCCACGAGGGGAAGCTGCAGGGCAGGCACATGACACTGCTCCTGCTCCCTGACCTCAGCTAATCCAGCCTGCAGGAGATGCTGGATAAGGGCAGGATAACGGCTGGCTTTCCCTGCTGGGGAGAGATGGGAGCATCACTTAGGGTTTGAGATCCAACTGCGCTCACGCCCCAAAACAGAGCAAGGTACCAGCCTCCCTCCCAAAAAGCTCAGAATCCAAGAGAAAGGATTGAACAGCCAGCTTAAGAAAACAGGGCCAGGGAGGGGCAAGGCTGATGAGAGGAGGGTGGGTGTTTCTGGATGGGATGGGACTCAGTTCCCAGATATGCCCTCAGGCAGTCTATACCAGCAAACACAGCAGTAAGCTGTACTTGTAAATATATATTTTCACTTACTCAAACTGTAAACAGTGATGACAGCTGGGAGAAGAGCAAAGATGGGTAGGAGGGAGGAGAAGAGAAGTTTTTTTTTTCTAATTTCTCGTGAAGAAATAAAGTTGCCAATCTCAGAACTGGTGAAAAAGTGTACTGGCATCAAACCAAAACCCAGCTCCTGTGAGACACATGCTGACAATCAAGGTTCGTGGTTTTTTTACTGAATGAAATAATTTCACAAAGCATTGGAGTATTTTCAGGTTAGGGCCAGATCCTCAGTGATACAAACCAGTGGGATGACTCAGTGCTGCTAAACTGAAGAAGATCTCGCTTTCTAGACAAAATTCAGATGCCTGAATCATCAGAGAAAATCTACTTTCAAGGCCTATAAATCCTTGTTCTTCAGATCTTGTGGATAATATTGTTAGATCTTACAATTCCACTGTAATGATATTACCCTTCGAGTCATAGACTTCCTAGAGAAATCACATGAGATTCTCACTTTGTAATAAATGCACCATATATCCCAGTCTTCCCAAATTCCTGGAAATGTTTTGAAACAGAAAAATCGAATCAATTAAATTCAAACCATGTGGAAGGAAGGCCTGTTCACTTCAAACAATTAAACTATTTGTTTACAATTGTAAATAATTTTGTTTATTTGTTTTAAAGTTCAAGTAAAATAAGCTGTTTTGATCTGTTGAACTGAACCCAAAATATTTTCAGATGGTCAACTTGTAAAATTTTTGACATTGACTCATGCTTTTTCTCACCAGATTCATGACTTTTAACTCTTGGAGATTCTCTCGCCTTTTGAGTCCCTTTTCTCAATTTTAAGTAGTGGTTCAAACCCCAGTTATGTTCTTTGTACCTGAGACAAACTCCAGTCATTTAAAGCATTTTCAACTCCTTGCAAACAGAAAAATTCTAGTACAAGTACCACAAATTTCTTCTGTACACTTCAAATGACACCATGTCAACTTTGCAGGGCTCTAAGTGAAAAACCTGTAGTAGAGATGTAAACCTCAACCACTCTCTGATAATTTGGCTCAATTTTCTGCATTCAAAGCCCGTCCTGCTTTGCCCACCTGGGCTGAAGTGTTCAGGGACTTCTCTGGAGCAAGAAAGCACCTGCTTAACAACATGTGAAGGGAGGGACTATATTTTGCAGCTCTTCTTTATTCTGTCAGCTGTTGTGCAGAGGTGGCAGAGAAGAAGGAACATTTTTGTATAGATGCTCTTGGTGGAGGAGACACCAGGGGAAACTGGGGCTGTGGCAGAGGGAGTGAAACAGTTGTTGTGTGCTGCACAGACCAACAAAGATAATGGGGCAAAATCCAGAAGTGTTTCTCCATGTCTCCATAGCCCCTCTCACCCAATTCCCAGCAGTTTCTGTAACCCGTGAGTCTGATGTGCTGATACAGCCTGTGTGTCTTTCTCTAAGTCCCTCCTAATTAACTTTTAACTTGGCCACTGCTGGGAGAGGATCTCAAGGTGTTTAACTTTCACCAGATGGCCAGAGAGAAGAGATGGCATTGTTATTTCCCCTGAGAGAAGTGCAGCCAAGGGAGAGAATCTCAGAGCCATCAGTATCAGGCAATCCATACAGCACAAAAATTTAAGAACATCCAAATTGCTGCCAGAGTTTTGATTGCAATTTGATTTTTTAGGAAACCAAAGAGTCTAACCACAAATCACAACACAAAACAATATTAATTTTTGGTACTACTCAAGGAAGGGTGGTGCTGCAGGTTCCAGCAGGTCCAAACTCAGAAGGTTCTGCTTGCCCTGGCTTCTTGCAGCCCAGCTCTGTCACCCCACAGGCCTCCTGTGCACCTCAGCCAGGTCAGCTCCTCTCCCTGGCAGAAGGATTTTCAGCTGCAAGCAGGAATCACGGGAGCGCCGTTCAGCCTGATGGGAATAACATGACAGTAAATACTCTAAAAACACCAAATCACAAGTTTCCTGAAGCTGAGGAGAGCAGAAGGGCTTGTCTAGAGCCACAATTCAGGCACCTGCCTCCACCAAAAAAGCTCTGATGGGATGATAGGAAATGCCAAAAAAAAAAGAAGGGGATTTCACTACCACTAGAGCCATGCCCTTTCCCAAGCATAAGCTGTACAGCACAAGGACTTTGCAGCAGCACATGTGTATCCATGATGTACAGGTCAACCTCTGTCTGGCAGAGATTTTTATTTAAAAAACAAAATGAAAAACACTAGTGTAGACCTGGCCTGGGCCTACAGCGTGTTTGCCATGTTGAGTCCACCTGGGAACAACCAGAGGCACAATCATGAATGGGTAGATGGAGCTGCTTCCAGAAGCAGAGACATTGAGAGAGTGAAGATCCATCCCTGACAGATTCAGAGAGTCCTCTGCCCATGTGGCTGTGTCACATTCTGGAATCACAGAATCATAGAGTTGATCAGGTTGGAAAAGGCCTCTGAGATCACCAAACCCAACTGGTAACCCAGCACCTCCATGGTCACCACTTAGCTGTGTCCTCAATGCCATATCCACATGTATTTTGAACACTTCTAGGGATGGTGACTCTACTACTTCCTTAGGTAATTTGTTCCAATGCTTTACAACCCTTTCTGTGGAGAAATTTTTCCTAATATTTCAGTCTCTGACTGATTCTTTACACCAGTGACTCTTTAATAGAGGCTCTGTTAAAATTTCATGGTTGAGCTGGTGCAACTTTTCTATGTGATCCTTTTTAAAATGGTTTGATTTTTTTTTTCTCACCAGGAGAACAAACAGAAACTGAACTGATATCAGGCAGATTAACCCACTGAAAAGACATTGTGTCAGGGTTACAGTTCAGAATATTTGAAGAATGTGAATATTGATAGAACAGAATCAGAAGGAGAGGTGGCCCTTCTTTTGTCACTTGTGCTTAGTTTGCACAAGTTTCACTTTATCAGCTGCAGAGGAGTTTCTCCCAGTCTAAACCAGTGTTAGAGAAAGAGGTGAGGCACAGGGAACACCAAGAGTGAGAATTTTTGAATTAGTGAACTGAACAATCTGGACCATATTTAAGCACATACATTTCATAGACAGAAGACTGACGGGAAGGCATAAAGAAAAAAAAAAAAGCTTCTAAAAATGCTAAATGCAATTTATTCCAAGAAATAAGATCAAAAGAAGTGTTTGAGCAGGAAAAAAATTTATGTTGTGTGCAAAGCAAAAAACAAAAACAAAAACAAACTTAGCGAAAACAAATCCTCCTTGGTATTTACTCCAGAGAATACCAACCAGGAAAACAAGAAGATAATTAAGCTTCTGTGTTGCATTACTTTAAAAATTCACTTGAATGAAAGCAAGCAGTATAATAATGAACTGAGTTAGAGAGCACTGTTCAATTAGAGGTTGAATTTAAGGGAGTTTATAAGAGCAACACTTAACAAAGAACAACTTGGTTGGGCTTATTGTTATGGAAAAGGGGGGAAAAAGTTGCGGTGTGTTAAATGTCATTTATAAAAAAGGAGAGTCTGATCAAACTGATCCAGATTAGTCCTCCACAGCAATAAGACCTTAAAATTAGGTCAGGGGGATGAAAGCGGAGCAGAGTCTGAACTGTTTTGTACAAAGGCGATGTGACATATGGAACATGTTACAACTAAAGCAGGGAGCATGAATGTTTTCAGGCAAGAAAATGACAGGGCATTCCATAAGGAAATTTACAACCATGGAAGCTTCAAAAGGAATAAAATTCCTATTTATTTGTGTATTTGTTTAGGGGAGTCAACCACTGCCTGTGCTCAGAAGGATAAGCATTATTCATTCTTCTTTCCACCATCCTATCGATGATGTTTGTGGGGTTTGGCTTGTTCCATTTTCATTGAGCTGCAATTTTGCCTTCCCAGAACACAAAGGACAAGAGCTACTAACATTTTAAGAGCTATGTTCTTTAGGTTCAATAGTAATGGTTTAAAAGCCTTCTTTTTTTGGCATTCTCTTCAGCTTTCACAAGGAGTTTTAAAAACTCCTTGTGAAAAAAAAAAATATATATATATAAAAATATAAAACAATATTTTAAAAAATATAAAAAGTGGAGACTTTTAATTACAAAACAGTCCTTGAACAAGCTGATCCTCAGCCTCCCTGCTAGGGATCTCAGATTCTGTCTCCTGAAGGAAAATATTGAACACTAATCTAGGACTTCAATTTCAAATCTTGAACCTGAGACCTTACCATAGCATGAAAATTTCTCTTCAGTTAGAAATAACTAAAGAAATTTGAGAGATCATTCATTGTCTTTACACCATGTATAAAACTCTTGTTTTCACTGCCAATAATTGCAGGTTAGGAGGAAGGCAATGAAGGTACAATACATTTCTGTGGAGTGATACCTGCATTAAAAGCATTTCTTCTGTTAGAATGTAGACAAACTAGTCTCCTTTCTTGCAGCAATGTTACTTTTTATTTCCACATAGCTGTAGACCAGCACAACCAGCTTCACAGTCTAAGGTCAGTATTATTGCCAAATTTAAGGAAAAGGAAAGAATTTGGCAATTGCTACTCTTAGCTTCAGCTTGGTGATAGAGCACTGAAAAGAGGACAATAAGATAATTTTGTTTTACCAGCTTGTTCTTCAGATATTTGCATATTCCACTTTTCAATATTGTTAGAGACTTGCCATGGAAAGGTCTTCCAAAAACAGTCACACTTTGTTCATTCAGGTAAAGCTGTAGCAGCACCACACAAGTCTGCAGAATTATTTTAAGCCTACCGAGTATTTTAAGTCTATGCAAGCATCTTTGAAGCAGAAGACACAGCATTGTTTCCTAAATTCCTCCAGTTTATTTGGAATCATGCTGTTTGTGAGCATTAACACCTGACCTGTTCCCTGTTGCATTTCCTCATGACAACTTACCAGTACTGACATTAGCTGAAGAGAAAACCAAGCCAGCTCAGACTTTATGCCAGATTATGACCTCAGTTTTATGCAACTCAGTCTGCAGTCGCCTGCTTTCTGCGTGACCAAAAGCAGAGTTTGGCCTCAAGCTTTAATTTTTAAGAGATGCAACTACCCAACTGTCTCCAAGCATAATATCATTTAATAATTTAAAATGGGAATAAATGTCCTGTTCAATTTTCCCTCATTTCCAGCAGTCTAAAAATATGTGTCTTATCTTTGCTGGATAACTCTAGCAAAGTATTTTGCTTGTAAACCCAACGTCTGCACATGCCCTTGAGTTCCATGGTCCAGATAGTCTGAATGCCCCAGGCTTGACCTGCCAGGTTCTCTTCTGCTTTCCAGTCATCTAGATCTCAGTCAAAGCCCTACTGGAAGTCTGGTATCCCAAACTGTGCCCTCATATAAATGCATATAAAAGAAAGAGGCCTTCATGACACTGTCAAGGAAGAAATTTCTAAGGCTTGAGGTGCTCTCAGCCAAGAGATATCAGTTTATGGTGAGATGATGGGAGCACAGGACAGAAAAGAGGCTTGTGTGTGGTTTTGTCTTTTCCTGGGAGGGCACAGGAGATATCACCCGAATATGTGTAGGCTTCCCATCAGTTCCAGCCACAGGAAAAGCAGCTTTCCATTGAAAAGGCCCTTTACTCCTGCATGTAGCTCAGTAAAGCTCTTTGTGTTCTCACTGTCAAAAAGGCCTGACAACTTTTTATCCTCTTTATATGCAGTTATCCCAAGATATTGACTGACCTCTCACCTTTTGTAAAATGTTCCCCCATATGTTTGCCTCCCCAAAGTTCCTAAGGATGTGATTGCTTTGTTTTGTTTTTGCAATGGGCTCCTTTCCATATTTTCTGGTAACACACTGCAAGCAGGTTAGGAAGGTCCTTCACAGGTCTCAGGGAATATTCTCCACAGTTTTCCAGCACTAAAAATATCCTATCTCATTTGAACACAGGCCTTTACCTCAGAATTTGCACAGGATGCACTTGCTACTCACCACACATTGCCAGTACAGGTACCTAGTCAGGAATATAAAAGGGAGGGAGGATTGTCCCCCTGCTCTTCCCCAGCTTTGCTCCCATGGCTGTTCAAGCTCAGCTTGCTTAGAACAACTCTTCCTGCAGCCACAGGAGCAGGGACTGCTCACCCTATACTCCCTGCTGAGAGGAAGTGGGTGGAGAGGGGATGCTGAGATGACAGAAGTGCAGAGAGCCCAAGCTTCACCCCACTCCGCTCCCTCGCTCGCCAAAAGAGCTGGCTGGGAGCATGGGAGAGTAAACTGCTCCATGAAAAAA
>VXBI01004479.1:510398-725710 GCA_013397375.1 Toxostoma redivivum
AAGAACCATGAAAGACAAGAAAAAGTCATGTGAAGGATTGAATTCTTCGGAGATTTTTATATTTTATACCATTCTCTAAAATACCAAAGAAAGAGCTGTGCCCCTCAAGAACCTGGAATCTGAGTCAGTATTCTCTCAGACAATACAAGTATGCTGAAATCTTGCCTCCAGTATAAGTCCCCTCTATAAATAATTTACTCACTGGTCTGCACTAAGTAAGCACTTGTTCTGCTTTGTGAATTGCATTGTGGAACTCCAGGAGGCATGACCAGAAATACTAGAATTATTTGCTTTGAAAATATGAAAAGATAAACATTTTAATGTTTTACATTTTCCTCTCTTTTTATGGATTTAACACACATGCCAAATAAATTTCAAATTATCTGCAGTTCAGACAAGCACAGAGTTCCATTTTGGGCAAAGAGCCATTCATCAAATGCAATACTCCCAGACCTGCAAAGAAATACACTTTTAATGTGTCTTATAACCAGATTACAGCCAAGGCCATAAACCAGCTGCAGTTTTCCAATAACACCCATTTCTCCTATCTAGAATAGGGCTTTAGGCATACTCTGAGGTGCTGGACTTTATGGACAGCCTGGCAATTTTTAGTCATGGACTGGAACTTCTGAATAGCACTTATGAACCTCCTAGGTTGAAGGAACTCCCTGAAAACTGTAATCTTACTAGTCTTTGTGTTTTCTGTCAATGTTTGCACCCAGAAAAATATAAAGTTTTGTTTGAAACTTTTTTACTTTTCTAGCAAACAATTTGCAAAGCATAAATTAAACTACAGGTTGAAATTTCAAAGTTAACATCTTTCCCAGCAAATCCATAAGACATTTCACATGAAGTTCAGGAAAATGCTTTCCAACGTTTTTCCCATTAATGGGGTTCCTGCACAGAGAAGAAAAATAGCTCATTTTAGCTTCTCCAACTCTCAGATCCCCAGCCTTTCCTTTCTGTGTGCAGCATGACATTAAAGAGAGCCTGCAGGAACTCCAGCCCAACTTTTCCCACCTCATCACCTGCTCCAACTTGTGTATTTTGCTAGTGCCACTTAGTTTTGAGACTGAGCAGAGCAGTGATTGCATGCAGCTGCATGTTGGCATGAATAATGCTTCTGGCTTTGGGGCTGAGCCTTGTCAGAGCTTTGCTCACCATCCTGTGGGCTCGTGTGTCGTCCCGCGTGTGGATTCCGGGTGCTGTGAGAAATCTGCTCAATGACATCTGTTTAATAATATTTTTACTGTTTCTCAAAGCAAGCCCTAT
Source organism: Toxostoma redivivum (assembly GCA_013397375.1). Lineage (NCBI taxonomy): Eukaryota > Metazoa > Chordata > Aves > Passeriformes > Mimidae > Toxostoma > Toxostoma redivivum. The sequence goes on from VXBI01004479.1 coordinate 511,671, forward strand.
GCTGAGGGAAGGTGAAATTGCATGGCAATTTTTTATCCAGAAAGGTCTGGGATCTGAGATCCATCTACATTAAGTTAGTATTTATTCAGGTATGACAGTAATTGTATGGTAACTGAACATCTTCGATTTCCCCCCCGCCCCAAAAAGCAAAACATTGCTGCAAATAACAGTCTAGATTTAGGTGAACTCATACTGTGACAAACTGAGAATGGAGAAAACACATTTCTTGTCCATAAAAGGACAGCTCACACATCCACAGAGGGTAGCTCTGATTTTGCTGCAGTTCCAAACTGTGAAGTGGGGACTCAATCTTGCAAAAAGAAGTTTTGTTTAGAATGGATAGAAGGTTGTACAGTAAAAGATTTTTTCTTCTTTTATTTTCCTTTGCCGTCTGAAACAGAAAATGGTGATTTTTTTTTTTTTTTTAAGTGGAAAATTTTCTATTCAGAAGGGAGGGGATCCTTCCCCTCATCTCAGCACTGGTGAGGCACATCTGGAGTGCTGTGTCCAGTTCTGGGCTCTTTAATACAGGCGCAAATCCATGAAAATGATTAAGGATTAGGACAACTCTACCAGGAGGAGAGACTGAGAGAGATGGGGCTATTTATGCTGCAGAGAGAAGTCCTAGGGAGATTTTACTGCAGTGTAGAAATACCTCACAGGAAAGGTTAATAAAGATGGAGCCAGGATCTATCAGGTGTGTCCATGAAAAGACAAGAGGCAATGGGAAAAAATTGAGATATAGGAAACATTGCTGATACATGAAATGTGGTTTTTTTAAGTTTAAGGGTGGTGAAACACTGGAATGGGTTGTCTAGAGGGTTGTGGAGTCTCCATCCATGGAGATATTCCAAACATGAGTATGCACAGCTCTCTGCAAGCTGCCCTGGCTGATACTCCTCTGAGCAGAGATTGGCCTAGATGATGTCCTGAGGATCCTTCCAACTCCATCTGTCCCACAGTCTGTGACTCTGTGCCTTCATCCCAGAGTGCCAGCACGTGCTGAATGTGTTTGCAGAGCAGGAAAATCAAATTCAAGGCTTTCCTGAGTCACTTGAAGCAGTACTACAGTCAGGGTTTATCACAGACTACGAGGGTGGTCTAAGATGAGTTTTGTATTTTCTCCTTCAATCCACTACTTGTGCAGCAAATTTATAAACAGGTGTGGTCTGAAGTGAATGGTTCATGTCCATGACTTAAGATTTTATGTTGAGAATTGATTTTGTTTAAATATAAATGCAAATACCAAATATACAGATGTCCAAATATACAAGGAGAAAAACCACCTCCCTAGACAGTTGCTCCTGGCTCTCAGCTACAGAAACAAGATGACAGAAAGGCTTAAAAAGAAGTGACAAATGAGCTTCTAGAATATAGACAGAAGGTAGAATTCTAAGGAGACCACAGGAAGTCATATAGAGCAGTGCATGGCAAAGTACCAAGAAGCAGCTAACTTTTAAGAATGGTTTTCAAAATACTGAATCTTTGAACAATTTTTTGCATTTTAGGAGATGATGGGGAGAGGGATGTCCTCAATCTGTCCTTGAATATTTCTAATTGATGTCACTTTTGCTTCACCTTATATAAATTTAATGAAGCAACTTCTAAGTCCCCAGTCCTGGAAAAAAACCCTATGAAATCCATTTGATTTCCCCACTCGTATTATAGAGGCCTAATCACCACTCTGACTTGACTGCATTATTTTCCTTCAAGAACCCTTTCCCTTACCAGAGAAAGAGAGAAAGCACTATTGAAACACAGGATTTATTTCCTTCTTATGGTAACATTAAACAGAAGCCACTTGATAAATATGAATTAGATGGGTCTGAGAGATCTCAGCACAGAAAACCTGACAACAGTTAGCAAAGTCTGAACTTTTTTGTTTTACACAGTGAGACAGTTTTCTACTCTGCATGCTCCTGCAATTTTGAAACTAAACTTCTCTGTGGATTGAACTCTGTGAAAGTAACTTGGCTTCACTCTGCTGCCAAGTCCTGGCCATACTATCCCAAGAACTACCTACCTCTGCAAAGAAAGGGCTTAACTGATATATATGCCACTATGCATGGAAAGGGGAAAAGCAAGGACCAAAATATAGATGAAATATCGAAAAAAATGAAATCAGAAGAGAGTTGCACTCATTATAAAGTATAACAAAGACCATCTTCAAAGAAAGGCACAGCCTGTGTTTCTATATCTCTATATATGTCTTTAAAGTCATAGATGTTACTAAAAAAAATCCCAATTTTCATGTTTATAGCCTCTAGTAAACCTCTCTCCTGGACTGTTTTAACATTGGCTCTCTGTTTCTTTGCAGATCTTACAGGTGAACAAGGTGATGTCCATCTTGTTTTATGTGATATTTCTCGCTTACCTTCGTGGCATCCAGTCTTCTAACATGGATCAAAGGAGTTTGCCAGAAGATTCGATAAATTCTCTTATTATTAAACTCATTCAGGCAGACATTTTAAAAAACAAGCTTTCTAAGCAGATGGTAGATATTAAGGAAAACTATCAAAACACGGTGCAGAAAACAGACACTCAGCAAGACATGGATGGGGAGGAAAATGTGAAATCAGACTTCCAGCCAGTTATCTCAGTGGATACAGATCTCTTGAGGCAGCAGAGACGCTACAACTCGCCCCGAGTCCTCCTGAGTGACAACACGCCGCTGGAGCCGCCGCCGCTGTACCTCATGGAGGATTACATCGGGAATTCCGTGGTGCTGAACAGAACCTCCCGGCGGAAGAGGTACGCGGAGCACCGGGGCCACCGGGGGGAATACTCCGTTTGTGACAGTGAAAGCTTGTGGGTCACGGACAAATCCTCCGCCATCGACATTAGGGGACACCAGGTGACTGTTCTGGGAGAAATTAAAACGGGCAACTCTCCGGTTAAGCAATACTTTTATGAAACGAGGTGTAAAGAGGCCAAGCCTGTAAAAAACGGCTGCCGCGGCATCGATGACAAGCACTGGAACTCCCAATGCAAGACATCCCAAACTTATGTCAGAGCACTGACTTCAGAAAACAACAAACTGGTGGGCTGGAGGTGGATAAGGATAGACACCTCCTGCGTGTGCGCCTTGTCCAGGAAAATAGGAAGAACATAGATCTGCATCTCTTTGCTATATAAATTATTACTTTAAATTATATGATATGCATGTAGCATATAAATGTTTATATTGTTTTATATATATTATAAGTTGACCTTATTTATTAAACTTCAGCAAATCTACAGTATATAAGCTTTCTCTCTCAATAAACAAGAGCAAAGGGTGTGTGCCTCTACCGTGGCCAGCTCTGGGGTTTTTAAGACTATGTTTGTGACACTGCTTGTCGGCAGCATACCGTAACCTTCCTGTAAAATCTGTAAAATCAGTATTTTTCATTCAGTATTGTCAAACCAGTGACTGTCATTTAGTAAACTTGTTAAAAATCAGATCAATGCCAAGACTTGTGTACATATTTATATTCCCTGCTCTACACGTTCATATTTAATTGGATCTGCAGCGTTGACTCCACACCACCAAAAAGAAAAAAAAAAAAAACCAAAAAAAACCAAACCAACAAAAACAAGGACCAAAATACGTTTTGTAGCCTGCAGATGATGTCAAATTTACAGGCATCGGGTAGCCTTAAAATAAAGTTTTTGTGTATTATGCCAGTTTTCTGGTAAAATTTTCCTTCTGTTAGCATTTCAGAATGGCTGCTAGTAATTCAGGAACATCCATTTGTGTTTTGGAAGCACATTTGTTTTGCAACTGTTTCTAATGCTGCCAGTGCATCATTGAAAAAATATGAAAAAAATCTGAAATATTTGTAGCAGAAACTTGCTGAAGCCAAGAACTGATCTAAATGGATCATTAATGTAATACATAAAAGATGGTTTGTTGTGATCAGCCTCTTCCTCCTCACACGAATCAATTATCTTCTGCTTGTATTGTTGGATCATTCCTCTCTGTTTGAGTTTTTACATTAGAAACAAAGCTGGTGGTGTTTTAACCTTAAAAGAGCCCTTGGCTTGCAAACTGTAGTAAAGAAAGATATTATATCCTGGCATGGATATCAAAGCCACACACCCGTATGAAGGTTTCCTTCTCCTCAGCAATCCATTCTCCATCCTTCACAGGGGGAAAAATGTGTCGATGTGCTCGAGGGACCTGGTACCTTTCACAGCAACATGAAATGGATGGTGGCTAAAATCCATGAAGTCTGTGGTTATGCTGATGTTCCCTAATTTAACATATGAGTTGTTGCTTAGGACAGACAAATGTGCTAGCGTGTATTTACCTCAGACTCTTCTTTGGATTGTCATGTAGCTCCACTGGGGACAGGAATAATGACACTACTTGAAGAGATGTCCCATTACACATTAGCTGTGCAATGCCCTGGATGGGATCCCACTCTCAGGAAGCAAATGAGAGCTCATGGCTAGGAACAGAATTCAGACTGGGCTGCACGTTATCTGTGTCTAGATAGATCCAACTCACAGCCAGGACTGGGAAATTCCAGCTATTCAGAAAGTTTTACCCTCAGTTTTTTTCTGAGTTCTTTACAGCTACAGGTTTTGCTGCTGTAGCATGTTCAGCATCACAATGGAAATGAGATCAGAGCCCTCAAACACAAGGCTGCAGGATGGCTTTGCTCACACAACTTTCCCTCCTGGAAAACCAGCTTCAAACATGCAACAGGCCATGAAAGGCAGCAAACTGTGAGGTCTCCCCTAATCCCTTACAGAGAGTGCTGCACACCATAAAACCACCAGGGAGCTGGACAGGTTGTCTTGAGGCCAAGCTCTGGAATAGTCCTGTTTTGGAAAGCCAGGTTGGAGCACATGGGTGTTTTCTTCAGGGGAGGCCAGAAGCAAAGCTTTTGAGAACCATCTCAATTTTCAGCATGAGGCCAGGGTATTTACCTCACAGGAAATATCATCACCTTGCAGCACTAAATCCTAGCTTTGTTTCAAGCAATAACAACTTCTGAGGTTCAATACCAAGGCAGTAATTAAAACAAGAGGATGTAATATAACAAGGAACTTGGTAGCTGATAGATCTGATTAGAATATTTCTTATTTCTTGGCAAAAAATTTAAAAAGAAAAAAAAAAACCCAACCCCACAGAGCTCTTGCTACTTTTCCTAGTAGGAAAGTTTAAGCTTTAACTAACCTTTTCGGCTTGGGGGAAAGGCATACTGTTCAGCATTCTGCCCCACCGGATTTTTTTAAAAAATTATAAGCTTGATTTTACACTCTGAGTTCCCAAATAAAGATCGTTTGCAGATGCTGGGAGCAACTGAGAGCTGATATAGTTATGGAACATTAACTTTAGAGATCTGTTTGTTTCATTGTGTCACATAGGTCTATCTCCATGTGAGGAGTTAAGAAGACCGATTTGGCTTGGTGGAATCCCATTAATCAGAAACTACCTTGCTCCTGCCGTGTGGATGTCACTTTTGTTTGCATTACTGTAAATCCAGAGAAAACCTGTAGAAGATAGGGTAGAATACATGTCTTTATAACAATGTAAACAACATCGGGGTTGATTCTGATGCCTTTATTTCTGCTCACTGAAAATCAAGGGAGGTTCATTCTTTAAAGGTACAAAGAAAGCCATTTGTCATTTTCCACTGTAAATCCAGTAACAGGAACTGGTCTTTGACTCTTGACTTCAACAAGTATTTTACAAGCAGCCAGCAAAAATGTCTCAGAGTAAATATGCCTGTCATCTGAAAAACATGAGATGAGAACAGAGCATGGTGTGTACGGTTATTAGACCAGCTGCCTCTTTCCCACCCCAGGAAAACAATGAGCGGAAGTGTTACCCCCTGGATCTGATCCAGCTTCCACTGAAGTCAATGGGAAAAAAAAAATAATCTCACCTTCTCCAGTAGAAGCTGGATCAGGCCCCAAGCAAAGAAAAACCTGCAGATCTCGACCAGAGAGCAAAGCAATCCCACACATCAGAAACGCGTTCCTGTAAATCCTGTGTACGCATAAGATGCTGTATAATTTTGTAATGAGTTTGTAAACAAAGCCTGTAATAAATTTGTTAAGGTCTGATTCTCTCTTCACTGTAGCCAGGGATGGTTTTATTGTCGACTTTGGTCATGGCACAATGAATTCAAAATTCCTATCCAACTCTTTTTTTTTTGTTTGTGTTAAGTAATTAAACAAAATATTCAGCTCTCAACGCCAGTTTAATTTAAGCATTCTAAAAATCACTTCCATTAGGCAGCTCAGTTGCTCTGTCAATATTGTTTTGCCAATAGATCATTATAAGCACACATTTTATTTAGATTTTCTCCCAAATGACCAAATGCTATTCTGAAATTGCCTGTCTGTGTCAAACTGTATTTTCTCCGCTTTTTCCCCCTAGTTTTTTCCAGTCCATTTAGTAACAGCAAAAAATGCTCCACTGAGGTTTTGGAAAACCATCTGCATTTATTTTATCACCTTTGAACATGTGTTCAGGAATGAAGTCTGTGCAGAGAGTTTACTGCTACCAAGAGATTTGTGCGGCTGCACCAGGAAGAAACTTTGACTGGACTTTACAGAGTGTGTGCTCAAAACCACTCTTCTCATACTCTGTTATTTCGATTCTTTAGCAACCCGAGGCTTTTGTATTGTGTATCTGCAGACAATACCAAACAGGAAACGAGCCTGATTGGGAGTTCCAAAATTAAAAATTTCATGATAACGACCTGCTATCTCTGACCTCTCGGCGAATGCGTTTGCGCAGCGAAGTCAAGCGCAGGAACATTCGTTTCATTTAATAGAAACATTGTGGCAAAAGCAATGGGATTCTGTGCTCTCCATGCTTGCTAAGTGTGTGTAATTCATCATGGATGTGGGGCAGGAGGAGGAAGAAGACAAGGAGGAGTAGGCTAGGATAATAAGCACTACATGCAGCTTGTGAGAAGTAAAAGGCTGTGCTCCAGCTTGGAGCATTTTAAAGTGTGGAGGGGTTGTTCTCTGAAATGCTTTGTCTGTATTTTGTTACAGCAGATGGCAGAATGACGAAGCAAGCACAGATGTGGTGTAAAAAAACCAAGCAATATGAGGATAACAAAAAACTTTCCCGGGAAAGTCGGCCACTGGCTTCTACTGTTGGTCCCTGCAGTTCTGGGCAGGTGACTGCAGAGTTCAGCAATGACATCCTTAGTTTAATGATTTAGCTAATCTCTGAGGGATAAAAAAGGAAAAAAAGAGTATTTTTTTCCCTGAAGCTCATTACATTTATGGGCTGGATAATTTTTTTGCTTTTCCCTTTTTTTTCTTGTCCCTTTGAGGGTTTTTTGTTTGTTAGTTTATTTTTGGTAATCTTTAGCTGCTTGGGCACCTCTGATGAACAACGAGCGGTAATGCTTTGCATGAATGTCCCCAAATATAAATTTCTCCTTTGTTTTAGGGCTGAGCTTTGAAGCCAGCGGCACCTGAAAGCCATACTTGCACCACGGAACTGGCCTTTTGATGTCATGACCTCATGTTTCCGGACATTTTGATCACAGGGTCCTATTTTGGAGCTCTTACCCACACGATAGGTGAGATCATGACCAGGATGACTGAGAAGTGGCTGTGTACACAACAACCAAAAAGTAAAGAGAGAGTGAGGCAGCCCTGTGCCATCTTTGTATCCACCTTCACATATCTCCTGCTCTGATTTCAGTCTTGAGTTGCACGATTAAGGACTGGTGATCAAGGTTTGCTTTCTGCATGTCCAAGGGTTCAGATGCCCAGGATATCCTATAGTGGTTGGGTTTGGGAATGACCTTAAAGATGATCTCATTCCAACATCCTGCCATGAGCAGGGACACCATTCACTAGACCAGGTTTCTCAGAACCACATCCAACCTATCCTTGAGCACTTTCAGGGATGATCTTTGGCAGGAGTTTTGGAAGGAGAATTTCTCAGTTCACATAAACATGCCTTGTGTGAATCTGGGTATATCTTCTGTAAGAGGCTGCTCTTTACCTGTGTCACAGGGAGCAGACAGAGCCATTGATAGACCAGCTGATTCATCCAGGAGAGGCTGCTAAGAAGGCAGGTAGCACAGTCCTTTCCTCTCAGCAAAACTATTCCTATGGAGGGTGTAGGAAAGCAAAGGAAGTGCTGAAAAATGCAGGGAGTTGGAGATGTCGGGTGGCAAACACCTTGCAGAGATTTCAGAAAGCAAGGGAGAATTCAGCTGTTCAACTGTAGCATCAGATAAAAGGCTTTTTCCTGCTATGATAAAGGGTTAAATAAATACCATTAGATCATCTGTAGCAGTAATTCAAAAGCAAAATGAACCTCTATTAATTGGGGTTAATCCCCCTGTGTTGATGAGGAATTAACCACACTCGCTGAGCACAAATGATGAAGCCTTGCTCTCAGTTAAACTGTGCAGCCCCTGTTTTCAGCACTCAGGACTATGAAGTTGTTAAGTGAGGGCAAAATTTGGCTCTGAAGGTACTAAATCCACATTGAATGCATGAGGGGCAGCCCATGTTGGAAGCATTATCCACCACACAAAACAAGCCAAGTTTTTAACATGAGTTCATAAAAATTGCTCATTACTTTGTCTAGTTTCAAGGATTTAGGTTTTAAAATAAGTTTTGAACTGTCTGGTATGACCAGTACATATATATTTAGCAGCAATTTACAAAAGAAAAGAACCCTGTAAATGGAAGTATGTGGCAAAATACTGTCTAGCACTGCAAATAACCTCTGTTGATTCTTATTTATGTTCTCACTGTCTCAGAGAGGAATTTTAATACAAATCTTGGTTTTGTTTTACACATCGCATTTTGTAAAATAACCACCTCAACTTACTGCTTGTAGAGGTTTGTGGTGTGCAATCTTTGTGGATAATGAAGCAGAAACATGGCTCTAAAGCTACTGAGCAATATAAGAGTTGCAAGTCCCACGCTTGTACAGCAGAAAGTGAAAACAAACGTGTGAAAATGACAGAATTGGTTTCTCAGGCTCAGAGATTAAATATGTTTTAAAATATCAAATGACAGTTTTTTTCAAGTTATTACAACTGTCTTGAGTCAGATTTGTATGTGACACAGCTCACTGCTCACATGAAGCATAATTTTTGTAATCTTTGTTATTGCACAAATCTGCTCAATGTGATTCCCATTAAGTTCAGAAAACAGAAATTTGCTCATTTCCACACTGCTGACAGAGCATTCAGAATAACCCCAATAGATGAGCCAAATCTCAGGTCAGAGCATGATCCCTGAGTTTACGTCCTAAGGATAAAACTACCAGGAAGGAATTTCTTTTTCTGCAGAGAGTGAGAGCTCAGCTGCCACACTCACAGCATCTGTGCCATGCTATCACATGTTTGAAGATTTTAGGAGGAAGAATCTGGTCAGCTGGAGAGTTGATGGGAAGAAGAAGTGGGAGATGGATAGGGAAATAACTATTACATGGCCTCCTTGAAAACTAGATCCCTCAAATACTTAAAATGCAGCACTCAGGATTCTCCTCGTCTCAGGATCTGACTCAGAGGCACTTATTCCCTAGGTCAATAATCTTGGATTCCTGAGATTTGGCGTCAGGACATGGTACTTGTCCTAGGCGGGGGTAAAGGTGAAAAAAAACCCCTTCTCCCACCATAATCAGATAACAGCAATTATGCAAGAGGGAGTTCTCATGGGAACAGTTTTGTCTCAAACTCCCATGGCTTTTTAATTTTTTTTTCCTCAGAAATGGAAGATATGGGTTCTGAGAAAGGGCCTGCTGCCTGTAGTTTTCTCAGAGGGATATGAGGGCACTGGAGAATAGAACTTTGGCAGAAAGAGGAAAAGTCTCATTGAGTAAAGTTTTTCAGTGATCTATTTTCCCTTCACTACAAAATGAGGTGGTGAAGTTTCCTGACAGACACCCTGATGCAGGGAGAATTTGCAGGGGATTGACAATGAAAAGCACCTCAGTACCGAGACAGGATTGAGGACAGGAGCTCAGAAATCCCTGTGGCTCCTTCCTCTCTTTTCCTGAATGGCCAGGGAGATTTGAGGGTGTCAGTGGCACAAAAAGGGAGAGCAGTGACAGAATAGCTGCAGAACACACTTTTCCATTCACAACAGTGAGGCAAGGACAGCACAAGGACAACTCCATCATTGCAGAGGCTGATCCAGGGCATGCCCTTCATCTTCCTCCATGGGATCTCAAAGGGAAGGATCCATAATGCCATTTCATAAACCAGCTTTAAGAAATGTCAAGGCAATGCTGCAATAGTTTGGACCTGGTCTGCACAAAATGAAAGGCAAAATCTGGTGGGCTTTTTTAGCAGTATTTGCTGTTGAACAGTTTATTTGAATCCAGAATGTACAGGAAAAAATAACATGATTAGTGGAAAGTGTCTAAGTCACACATACAACTAATAAATACTCAGCTTTATTCTGATCTCATGCATGTTTAATGTCTGACTTTAGTGGGATTAGTCCCAGTTTTTACTGATACAATAAAGCTTGGAATTACATCTGTGACATTTGAAAGCAGGTGGTGGGCTCTGTGTGAGCTCAGACTCTTAATTTCTGTGTGCCATGTAGCTGCTGCCCACGAAGCTCCATGATGGATGCTGATGGAATTATTTAATGTGATAGATTATAGGGACCTACACTTTCATGCTTTAAATTACCTCTGCCCTGCTCACAGAGTTATTGTTGGCAGCTCTCAGACTGATTCAATGCAGCTCACCAGGTAAACCCCAGGGGTTTTCCATGCCACCAGCTAAGCAATCTTCCTTGAGAACCACAATAAAGAGAATTCAAAATCAACTCTGATTCTTGCTTCAGATGGAACTTCAGTGGCTTGGTTTTGTTAGAAGAAATTATGAGAAATCGAAGTTAGACATGCAGGTGTTGGCACTCAGAATTAAATTCTGAAATCCATAACTACTGCTGGCACAAGAAAACTGGGAGATGAAGGCAGCATGTGCATACTGCAGGCTCAGTGAAGATGCTCTTGTTCAGAAACAAAACTGTGTTAGGCAACAGCAGTTTATTTGGAGCAAAGACAAAAATCCCAGTCCTGCTGAACAGTGGTGCCCAAGCGAGTTTCTTTTTAGTTCACCAGAAACTTCATGGTTTGGGCTTTCCCAGGCATTTTCCAGTAGGTATTATTGAGCATAATTAGCATGATAACTTTTACTACATTAGAAACATTTCAGAACTACAACCTGAAATAAACCAAAATGATTGATCCTGTTTAAGCATCACAACCTGAATTTTGAAGCCTTTATCAGCCTTCCATAGTGGCTCAGTTTGCAAATACAGCTTGACTTTGTGGCTAGGAAAATTTCCTTGAGATTTTTCTCTTCATCTGCTTTTCCATAAAATCTTCATAAATACCAGAGATTTTACAGTGCCTAAACATAATCTGAAGTGTCCACTTCTGTCAGGCCTGAGGTCATCCATTCTTCCATGAAGTGTTTACTAAATATTCCATTGCCCCAAGCAATGGTTTGCTCAGTGGGAACAGTGCAGGCTCCATGAGTGAAGAGCTACAGTTCAGGAGGTGTGAATACAGAAAACAACACATAAGCTGATATCAAGGAATTCACTGGAAAGCCAGAACTGGATCTTAAAAAACCCAAAAACTTTAGGAGAGAAAAGCAGAAAATGAGGAAAAACAAAATCCAAAAGTTTGCAAACTTAGGGAAAAAAATAAGTTGACGTATGGTAATAGCACTAATTGGAGTTTTTCCCCCCCAGGGTTCATCCCCCTCTGCCTTGCAAATTCCATTTGTTTCCCAACTAAATAAAATATAATAGTTTGAGCTGAAATTCTGCTGTCAGGGAGATTTTTGTGCTTAATCATTTAGTGTGTCTCTGCTAATATTGTCTGTAGGAGTGGTTTATAGACCCATTCTCAAAAAAAGCAAAAAACAAAAAAACCAAAACAAAACAAAAAACCCCATAACCACAATCAGGATTTACTGAGAGACAGTTCCATAGCTTAGTCTGCATTAAAGTAGATTTAATTTACTCTAACTGCTTGCATAAGACTTGATCCAAAATAGTCCTTAAGTTCACATCCAGTTTTAAAGGAAAAAGAGCTGTCTTTGACAAAGGATTGGTAAGATTAACCCCATGCTTAAAGCTCAACACATGCTCAAATTATTTTAGGAATCAAGGTAATATTAAGGTTCATTAGTGATTTTAGTCCTAGAACTTATAGTCATTCACTAAAAAACCCCAAATGGAACAATAATATGATCAAGCCTCTTAGTTCCCATCCTATAAATTTTGCTTTAAAAGAAGTACAAAAGATAATCTGTAGGCATTTAAGACTTGATCCAAAAACCATGGAAGTTTGCAAAAAGCTTCAAAAAATTTCTAATGGGTCCTGAGTTATGTGCTTGATAATTGAACCATGGTCAATAAAACACCATGGATTTATAGGGCAATGAAAAGAACACACCAAATAAAACCGATCATTCATTTTTTTAGAAATCAAAGCACAAAATTAGCAGTAAAGTGTTTGGCAGCACTTCACAAATTCTTCCTTGAAAAAGTCATTCAAATGGACTTGGATGTGAATGCAATTGCCTGCACAGGGTGCTGGGGACAGGGAAGTCAGTTACATGCAGAGATAACTGGGAATGCCAGGTGGCAAAGCCACTCTGTGGATAACTGTGGGAACAGCTTTAGACCCAGGGTGAAGTTATCGAGGCCACCCCAGTGACTGAGGTGCTCACCTCAATGTCTGAAGGCAAACTGGACACTTCTCTTCAAATGAGGAGTGACAGCAGCACTTTCTAAAAGGTGCTGAGAAAGCAGAAAATCTTTTAGGTAATGCTGAGACATTACTTTCTCCTTGCCTTATACCTCTTATTCCAATACCTGCTTCAAGGCTGCTACAACTGCAGGTGAATATTTTAGTGACATGCCCAAAGAAAGTATTTCTCTGAATTTATCCCTCCTACCATCCATATATCCCATCCAAGACTTAAGCAAGTTGCTACAATAAAGTCCCAAGATTTTCCAAGTCCTTGCTAGATGGGTCCAAAAAATTATGGAAGATTAAGAGCAAACACACAGACTTAAATGTTGTTTAATGTCATCCTCGATGTCAGGGTAGGTGAGATCCTTCACTGTGAGATCCAGAGGTGTTAAAAGAAAAGAACCAATATCTGTCACTGCAGCTGGCAAACTGCTGTCAGGACAGCACTAACATTTGCTTTCACATCTCTCTTCCCTCCCAGCTAATTTCTTGTTCTGTCCTTATTAGTTTTCCAGATGAATTTATTAGTCTGTCACTCAAATGTGGGGGACTGTAGAGAAAGGTGGCCAAAACCAGACTGCGAGATTAATTTTTTTAGCCAGCTGGAAACAGCTTGTAATGCTGTAGGCTGGGTACCCCTGTCTTAGGGAGTGGTGAATTCCATCAAAATGAGGATAAAGACTCATTTTCTGTCAGGATCACAAACTTATTTGCAGACTAGTTTGCTTGTCTCCTGGTGCAACATGCACTGACAGGCTAAAAGTAGGAACTGCCTATGAGGAGAAAGGGGGTTGGGCTAAATGAGAGGCATTTTTGGGACTGTCGGAGTGACGTGTCCAGAAAACATGAATCTAGCCTTAATAAAATTAGTTTTTCCTTAAAATAATAAAAATTAGGATTTCTCATCACAGGAAAGCATACATTTATATAGTTATTGATTCCCTTTTACCCCATGTGAGTTTTATTTATTTTTTTTATGGACCTACTTTGTAATTCCAGGAGCCTCCCATGGGCTGGAAGACTTGTCCCAAGTATGGGTTACCTACAAATCCCAGCATTTCAAATTAAGATATTCTGTCAAGGGGAAGTCCCAGGTGCTTTCTGCACAAGTGTGAGCTCTGAAAGTGAAGTTAAAGCTGTCAACACTGACCAAAAATGAAAGGGTTCATAAGACAGAGATGGAAATCCCAGGACAAATGGCTTAAATGAGGGAGGGAAGAGAGCAAGGGGTAGGGAAGAGACAACTCCTTTGGAGGTTTGGCAGTGGGGACAAAATACCAACCTTCAAATGTGCAGTTTACAATAGGGATGACAAACTGGGTGCAAGACAGTGACCCATTGCTGGGCTGGGCAGGTGACAGGATCAGCCAGCTCTGGAAGACTGACTAAGGTTAAGTGTTAGTCGGGACCAAGGAGCTGCCGGCCACCCACACAGATCAAGCCGGAAAGCGCTAATGGGAAAGACATTTTGGGAGTTAAAAATATAACCAGTTCCTTAATCTGGGAACACAGAGCTGTAAAATAACAGCTGGACAGCAAGGCAGAACAAAGTTCTCCTCGGTGGTGGAGGGAAAGGTGGCTGAGTGGAAAGACACCGTCTGCTCCATCAGAGCAGGCCCTCAGCCAGCATGGCTACGTGTGCAGAAAGGCAGGGCCACATTCCTCTGAGATGGCAGCACAGCTCTGTCCCACAGGCCAGGGCAGCAGCCTTCAAAGTAACAATGAAATATTAGACGTTTTAAAAGGATTTCCCACTATATTGATGTTGTTCCCATAATTCAAGCCAAGGAGTAGGAAGGCAGTACATCAAAACACGTTTGCACACACTTGGGAGCAGGCATCTCTTCTGCACCGGACAATGCCTTCTACTGCCTGTAAGGGCAGTATTTGGGCTGCAAGTCCATGGAAAAATCTTCCTATGGCACCTGCACCAAAAGCAGAAGGCTGAGAAAGTAGCCTCCATTGCTGATGGTGTTTGAGGTGATTCACAAAACCCAGAGGCATGTTAGATCCTGCAGGGATGAGTACTCCCATTTTGCCCCAGTGTCCAGCTGAACCATTTCTACTGCTCCAAGGACAAAACCTGCCCTGCCATTTGAGATTGCTGTGATAGTCCATGAGCCAGCAGTACCCTGGGGCTGAGAAGGTCAGTGGTGTCCTGGGGGGCATCAGGAAGAGAATTCCCAGCAGGTCAGGAGTGATTGATCCTGCCCCTCTGCCCAGGCCTGGAGGCACATCTGGACAGCTGTGTCCAGCTCTGGGATCATCAGCACAGGAGGCACAGGGAGCTCCTGGAGCGGGGCCAGCAGAGGCTGCAGAGATGATTTAGGGCCTGGAGCATCTCTGGCAGGGAAAGGCTGAGGGAGCTGGGGCTGTCCAGGCTGGAGAGGAGCCCCAGCTGAGAGGGGCCCTCAGCCCTGGGTGTCCCTGTGTGCAGGGAGGGCTCCGAGCAGGGCCCAGCAATGGCACCAGAGCCACGGGCAGGGACTGAGCCCAGGGGGTTCCACCTGCACAGGAGGCACAACTTCTTCCCTGGGCACTGAACAGAGACCAGAGAGGGTGTGGAGTCTCCTCACTGGGGATATTCCAGACCCCTCTGGACACAATCCTGTGCCCTGTGCTCTGGAATGGCCCTGCTGGAGCAGGGAGGTGGCACCAGTGACCCACCATGGTCCCTTCCAGCCTGACCCATCCTGGGATTCTGTGAACCTGTGTGGGCAGTGGCTGACCCAAGGCAGAGCACAGACTGAGGTGTGCCACAATTCAGGATTGCAGAGTTCTCCTCCTGTCGGTTCAGAAGCACAACTCACACAAGGCAGGCACAATGTTTTCATGGCTGTTGCAAGGGGGTTAAATACTCATCTATCAGCAGCACCTCTCCTTGAGAGTGAGCTCTGCAAGCACTCAAACCACCACAGAAGAACCACAGGTCACAAGATCAAGGCTCAAGAGCTGAAAACACTCTCAGCACTTCCCAAGCATCACATTTTGTAGCAGCACAGGACACAGACAGCTGATTCTGTCTGCATCCCTGCAATCTCCTTTCTGTCAGCTCTGTGTTCCCCACTATTCAGCTTTTAGATTTTTTTTTTTTTCAGACTGTGGTACATGACAAATGCAGAACAGGGACAACTTCGGCAGTTTTCTGTCTTACAGTCTTAACAACTCTTCCTAAATCCCCTGCAAAGCTTGGAAGAGGCACAAAGCAGAAAAGGACTGTCATCTTGCAGTGTAACTGAATACTTTATGATGTAATAGCCACTACTCACATTTTTCCCTGGGATAAGCTGTTGGCATTCCGGAAGAAAAGGGTAGATTCCTGAGCTTACTTATGAATTTCCTGCAGGCTAACCACATTCATAGAAAAAGATTCTGTAGATCCCCTGCTGTTATATTATTTTGTAGGCAAGCCTGTCAGCTCTTTCAATTAAAACTTTTGGTTTGTGATGGAAATCAGGCTTCCAAATAGACTTCCTTTTCTTGCAAATACTACACTTTATTATTCCAAATATATTATTCCAGTATCCTCATTATCACAGTATTATTGCATATTACTCTTCAGGAACTAGTTTTAATCCATTCAGTGGTGTCCAGATTTTTAGCTGACATAATATGGGATATATCAAGAGTGGTAACATTCACTGCTGCTGTTTAGTGACTCAGTGCATGACAGAGAATTGACATTTGTTTGACACATCACATTTCCTTCAGCTACCGTGCCTCTTATTACCTTCAGCTGCTACCTCTGCCTATTTTCAAATCCAAGACTACTGCAAAATGAACTTTATTTATGCAATAAACAGGGCACTGTCTGGCACCTGTTTTAAGCATTTACCACTGACAGTGAAGCTGCCTGAGCAAGAGAGAAAAACAAAAATACTCCTTCAGATTGCAATAGAAAGAGCCTTCAGAAGTGTGTTTAATCAGTGTAATCTGGCAAAGTGCTGCATCCTGGAACAGACCCTGCTCTTCAGTACTAGAGAACAGAGACAATTTTTCAAAGCTATGGACATTCATGCCACAAACGATGTGTTACAGCATTTTCACCATGATCAAACACAAAAGAAAAGCCAGACTTACCTCTGGGTGAGCCTTTTTGGATCATCACATGTATGAGCTGCAGAGGTGGAAGGAGAGGCATGTGGAAAAGCAGGACAGGTACTAACCAGAACAGGCGCCCAGCAGTCAGCACTTGCAAAATGGCTACGGGGAGACTGGAGCAGTTCAGCTCTGCAAGACTTAAAGGGACAGATTTCCACAAGCACACTGGGGCAAAAGCCTCTGGAAGAGCACAAATCCCCACTGGGAGAAGGCAGGCCCTGGTCCTGGAAATACTGAAGCATATCCTTAACTCTAATGTGAGAATTGCTGTGGACTTCAGGCTGTGCAGCCCTGCAGGACTCGATTTACTGATGTGCACAAAGGTACCCAGGGAGGGGATGCTCCTGCAGGGTGCTTGTGACAGCTCCATCACACAAGGGGTGAGGTGCCATCACTGCTGAGTTACTCTGACCACTGAAGTGCTAAGATACATTCCAGAAGTCCAGAAAGGAAAGAAAATAAAATAATCAAAATGCACCCTTAAAATACTGTAAGTCGTTGGAATAAACACTGCTCATGTATTCACTCTGATATTTCTATTTTGTTTTTTCAGCATGATACCCACAATAGATGCCCATCTAATTGAAGCAATTCCTAAGCACTCTGAGCTGCTCAAAACAAATGAAAATTAACCCAAATTATGGATTTACAGCTCCCCTCTCCTCTATGACTGAATTACAGTGTCAAATATTTTACAGTGAGAGCAGAAGCACCCCAATAACGCCACAGGAGATTTTGAAGGCACCTAATCAACATCATCAGGTTTCAAGAGAGACTGTCCCCTCAGCTTTGCTACCCAAGATTGTCACAACATGGGTGCATAGGAGCCTCTGTGGTGTCCCCAGACCTTTATCCACCACAAAGCCCCCCAAAATATGACGATCCTTTTCAGTCATGAGAGGTGGCATCATGACTTTGGGACAGTCAGGAGGGCATTTCTGCAGTTATGGGATAAAAACAGGCAACATATTTGGGCTTAGACTTGGTCTGAGTAGCTGTTCTACATCATAGAATCACAGAATCATACTCATAGAATCATAAAATCATGGAGTGGTTTGGGTTGGAAGGCACTCTAAAGATAATCTTCTTCCAACCTTCCTGGAAAAAAATAAAGATGTGGTGTTGCTGATGGGACTTATTTGCTCATATTGGATCATATAACTAGTTAAATGCTGAAAGAATTGAAACCAGTTTTTATTTTTTTTTTCTTATTTCCCCCTGTGATTAGGAGTTAGTCTTAGCTGTTTTCCCACTGCCATCATTTTCCTCCTGACACTGAGTTTTACTCTATGCTCTGCTTGTGTTTCCACAAATATGAAATTAACATTAGGGTCAATATTGGCGATATTTTACTTTGTAAAACTTCATTAAATTCATATCACCAAATAAACCGCTGTGTATGCAATAACTCGGCCTTGCACACAACCCATAAACCACTCATCTTTGATTGCCTCCAGACACAGGGGGCTGTGACCCTTTAAAACATCTTAGCACCAGAGGAGCTGCCCTGCAGGTTCCATCTGCTGCAGGATGGTTCAGGAAACATGGTGGGTTTTTTTTTCCCCACTAATTGAAATGTCCTGGAAATGTCATGAGGCTCATTCTGCTCCTGCTTACAGCACTGATTTGTTCTGTGCCAGCCATCTCAGCAAGGGTGACACCAGACCCCAGTTCCCCCTGCCCAGTGGAAGTACTTCCCACTCCATGTTTTGTGTGGGTTGTAGCTTTTTTACAGTGTGTCATTAGCATGACTGATTACATGCTATTGACTTGCCATGAAAGCTTGCCAGATGTAGCTTTACATTGGATTCTTAATGAAAATCTGGGCCTGAATCTGATTTTTCTTGTACTACATTCACACTGGAGCAGCAGCAATGTTGAAGTAAGATTAGGAGGGATGCATGGGCTGAATCCTACACTCAAGAACAACCATGAGGAAAATTAGTTGGAGTGATGGATGTTGAACATACGGCAGCTGGAAACCAAATTTTGCATTTAATATTATGCATTTCAAACATTACTAAGAGGGTAACCATTCATGGATTCTGAAATCAATTAATGGGGCTAAGTTTATAATCTCAAGACTTCTTAATAATAGAAATTCAAAGGCCATTGCTGAAGGGAACTTCTTTATACCCTGCCATTAAAACAAATGTTCCTTGTAAGGCATTAGTACAGGTGGGAAGAATTTACCGTGCAGGGATAAGAAAATCAGACAGGAAATGTTCCAATGATTGCTTTAAATATCTCTGGGTGAGGTAGCAGATAAACAAGGCTATGGAACTCCTGAGAGTTTGAAACCTTTTGCTTTCTGAGCCAGACTGCCCTTTCCACAGGCACACTCCTTAAAAAATTAGGTACCAAAAGATTTATTGGCTGGAAAGGGAAAAAGTTTTAAAATAGTGTTCTTCATTGCTTTAACATGAAGCAACTTACAGTGTGTGTGTGTCCCTGGACATGAGGGCAAATTAAGATTATTCCATGCTTTGATAGAACAAGTCCCTTTATAGCCTGCTTTTAAGCTTGGTTTAATTATGTAAAATCTGCATTTGTGCTCTCTTGAATATGTGTAGATATATTAATTTGGGTTTTTTTTACTGTATTGGAGCTTAAAAATTCATATTTTTTCTGTATCAAATGCTGTCATATGCCACATTAGATGCTTGTACCCCATACACAATAAAGATCTCTGATGTGCAACTTCCTACAGCCAGGGATGTGTCCAACAAGGCTCTGCCCACAGTGGAAGTGCTTTTTAGCATACAGTTTTCTGGTGGCTGTTTTAGATGATGTGAAATTGCCTCTTCACTGATTTCCAGAGGTAAAAAAAGGTTTCTGTAAAGGCTGTTGGCTGAAAAGCAGCACGATAAGGAAGGAGATAAAGTAGCTGGCAGCAGAAACCTGTAATATTTACAAAAGGAAAAGCAAGGAAGCAAAAGAAGCAGGCCTGATGGAGGAAAAAAGAGACTAAGGAAGAGATTTCCTGTCTAGTGAAGACAATAGTCACTTGCTTGAGAAAGCAGAGAGGAGCAGACAACAGCAGGAGAAATGTTTCCAGGGGTTCTCATAGAAATGGAACACAGAGTTTTCTTTGGCAAGTGAATTTGCTGCATGAGCCAAATGTCTTCAGAAACAGCTTATCCTCTGGTAGTTGTCTTTTGCTTAAACTCCCTCAAAAAAGCATCTGTGAAGCGCTGTGAAGCATGAAACCATTCCAAGTGCAATCAGTTAGATAAGGCAGCGTCCATTCCCGCCCGGCCACTTGTTCGAACAAACTTGGTAATTCCAAGCTCTGTGCAGGAGAGTTCTCCAATTCTCTGTGCAGGAGAAGCTCCCTGCTTCCTCCTGCATGGCAGGGCATCATGGCTTGGCTGCTCATCCACAGCCTGAGTGGTTTAGCACTCAGCCCAGCTGCAGAGACCAGAGGGACAGCCCTGCTGTTGGACCTGCAGAGCTCTTTGCAGAGCCCCACATCTACAAATGCTGGAAATGCTTGGTGCTTTCTTCCTTCAGAAAGCACCAAGTGGAGAAGCAGCAGTTCCCCACAAGCAGTTTGCCCACTTGCATGCTGCACCTGATGTTTGACTGGAGGGGGAAGAGGCTGAGGGACAAGAAAACATCAATCTCTAGCATTTCATTCCACAAGAAAGAGTTTTCCCTCTAGGACTACATCAAAGTTCTCAGATAGCTGTGTTTTAAATCCACCCCTTACAACAATCTGATAGAAGGGAAAAGTCTCTGGGGGCACGCAGTGGCTTGTGAGAGTAAATTAATGAATGGCACAGAGCTTACACACTGCTGGATCTGTTCTTGTTTGTCAGCTGCAAGCAACACATGCAATTAGAAAAATTCAAGTCCAGTTGAAGCCTGGACATAGGTTTGCCAATTTGGCACCAGCCTCCCTGCTGTCAGGTCCTAGTTGACAAATAGTCCCAGTTTTAGAGTGACTCAAACATTTTATCTCTCATATGTTTTAAATAAATTTGGAAAGGCACGTGTAACAACAACAAAAAATATACCAGAATAGTTTCATTCTTACCTAAATGGACTGGGGTCAGAGTCATGTATTCTATTTAATCCAACCCTAAGGTATGATTTCAAGAACAGAGGTGGAAAAAAACAAGGGTCATTTGAACCAAGATTCTAAGGCTCTACTTATAAGAAGACTTAGGCAACTGTTTAGCTTCTCAGTGCAAAACCAGTGCGTGGCAACACTGCTCACGGGTTTGAAATTATATCTGGAGACCTGGTAGAGTTCAACCTCTCATTTTCTACTTGAAATGGAATTTCTGCAGAAGGGCTTCATATATTGAGCCATAAAAATCATATAGAATCATCATAGAATCACGNAGAGGAATCCTATAGTCCCATAATGAGTGGAAGAAGTTTTCTTGTAAAAGATGGCCACTAAATAGCAATCTCCTTATTTTCACAAGTATTATACCTTTCTATGAAACAGAGATGTGTGAAAGTAGTTCTGCTTATTTGTAAGTTGTCATTTTGTGTCTGTTTTGTTTTCCCTTGTCATGTTCATGTTCATCTCTAAGGATTTTTTTTTTTTCAAATATGAGACAAAAGGATTTATGCTTTCTTTAAAGATGGAAATTCATGGAAGCTTGACATTTATTATAAGGGGGACTAGGAGTTCACCTGGGATTTGTTTATTTATTTATTTATTTATACAAATTTAGATATACCTGGCATTTCATGGTAAAGGGCTGTTAGTTTCCCTGTCAGACAGGCCAGGGAGCTAGCTCAGGATCACCACCCCTCAGGAAGGCCACTTTTCTGCCCCCAACATGTGCACATTTACCAGAACAGAAGATATATTCCCACTTTGCCTATTTTAACTCTCAGCACTCTGGTTTGAATCCTTTTCCCCATTCCCCAGGGGATTTGTAAAACAATCATGACCATAATCACACATGACCATTGCTTTTGGATACCTCTGTTTCCAAGGCATGACATGGTTTTAGTGGATATTAACATTGTATTTAGAATGACTCCCTGTAACATCATTGTGGAGAGGTTTATTCAGCACAGAGAGTGAGTGTTCAGCTCCTNAGGGAACAATTCCTTCCCAATATCCAATCTAAACCCACTCTCTGTCAGTGTGAAGCCATTCCCCCTTGTCCTGTCAATAATCTCCCTGCAAAATTAAATAATTTTTAAATAATTAATATTTAAATCTATAATTAATATTTATATTAATTAATAATTAATATTGAAATTTAAATAATTAAATAATTTTAAAATAAATAATTTTAAGAGGAATCCTATAGTCCCATAATGAGTGGAAGAAGTTTTCTTGTAAAAGATGGCCACTAAATAGCAATCTCCTTATTTTCACAAGTATTATACCTTTCTATGAAACAGAGATGTGTGAAAGTAGTTCTGCTTATTTGTAAGTTGTCATTTTGTGTCTGTTTTGTTTTCCCTTGTCATGTTCATGTTCATCTCTAAGGATTTTTTTTTTTTCAAATATGAGACAAAAGGATTTATGCTTTCTTTAAAGATGGAAATTCATGGAAGCTTGACATTTATTATAAGGGGGACTAGGAGTTCACCTGGGATTTGTTTATTTATTTATTTATTTATACAAATTTAGATATACCTGGCATTTCATGGTAAAGGGCTGTTAGTTTCCCTGTCAGACAGGCCAGGGAGCTAGCTCAGGATCACCACCCCTCAGGAAGGCCACTTTTCTGCCCCCAACATGTGCACATTTACCAGCACAGAAGATATATTCCCACTTTGCCTATTTTAACTCTCAGCACTCTGGTTTGAATCCTTTTCCCCATTCCCCAGGGGATTTGTAAAACAATCATGACCATAATCACACATGACCATTGCTTTTGGATACCTCTGTTTCCAAGGCATGACATGGTTTTAGTGGATATTAACATTGTATTTAGAATGACTCCCTGTAACATCATTGTGGAGAGGTTTATTCAGCACAGAGAGTGAGTGTTCAGCTCCTTCTGATCATGCTCAGAACTGCCAAAATCATTCCAAAAATAACAGAGGTCCTAAGCATCCATAGATGCTTCAGCTTTGAGGTGAAGCTATTCTGTCAAGGCTTTCAATCAGAGTTCTGCTTAATGTCCTTTGCTTACTGCCTTTTGGGAATCAAAACAAATATTTCGGGCTGAAAGGCAAAAAATGAGTGTGCAAATCTTGGATGACCAGGACAGTTCCAGGCAGTCAAGGCAGTTGGAAGTCAATGGAAGAACTCTCCCTGGCTTTGGTAAGGTAGAGGTGAAGCTGCAAGCCAAGGAAGAACACAAAGGATTGCCATGACAGTTCCTGCCTTCAGAGATGATAAAGGCAGTTCTGCAGGGCTTTTGGCTTTCCTGTTTCATTTAAGAGTCTATATTTGGCAGTGGAAAATAGCCCTATTTAGAGAATTTTGTAAACAGTGTTCATTATAGGCAATGAATTTTTTCCATCAACTATATATAGTTATCTGAACCTCTGATACATTCAGGTCAAGAGACAGGAAATAATTTAATTTAACTTAGGTTTCATGCCACATCGAGCTGTTTTAATTGACCATGGAGAAGCAGTTGTACTCCATGAGCCATTTTAATGTGTGTGTCCCTAGAGTACTTTTGGGCACATCTGATTTACCAAGGTCTCATAATCTATGTTTGTCATCAAATAGCCCCAGGCACACCGAGGGACAAACTTTGCAATTCCACATCTCAAATGAGCTGGGTACAGCCTCATGAGCTGTTGATTCTCAGTTAGGAAAGGCATCACAGGGACAGCTAGACAGGCTGTAAACTCTTGGAGTACACAATGCTTCTCTCCTGTTCAGTAGTAGCACCTTGAACCTCAGAGTCCAAATTAAAATCCAGGGTATGAGGCACTCCACAAACATAAAACTTTGATTTATTAAATGGACAAGACTCAAGGTAGCAGCAAAGTAAATTAAACATTTTCACACCATTTAATTGAATTATGAAACTCATTGTGTAAGACATCACTGAGGCAAAAATCAAATGTATTCAGATAATTAAACTATTCTTGGGGGTTTTTTTGTTTCCATCCAGTAACTCATGAATTACACATAGGTTTCAACCAGAATGTGAAAACAAGGGTTCCTTACTCCTCTCCTGTTCCTTACTCCTCTTCCTACCCCAAAAGCATCCCACTGGAAGGGCCACATGCAATAGGGTCAGAGCAATGAGGAGGGGAGGCAGTGAACGGAAAAATAGTGTCACTCTTCTTAATTCTTTAAAAATATTCAGAAAAACAGTTATTTATTAAACAGTAATTAATAAAATAATGGTGTGAGCTGCTGAGAGTGACAACATTTTTCACAGCATCGTAGAATGCACTGTGTTGGAAGGGACCAAGAAGGATCCTTGAATTTCAAGTCCTGGCTCTGCACAGGACCCCTGAGGGATACAGGTGGGGAATATCTCCTGAAGCAGAGAGTCTTACGATTTTTTTGAAGTCAGGTGCCTCAGGTGCTAAACACACCATGGCAACTTCCCAACAGCAAAATGCATTTCAATTTTTCCTCTCATTCTTTACCTGTCCTGCTTTTAAAGCCAAGGTTTTTGAGACTTTCTGATGCTGAGTCTATTTGGTGATCTGCAGAATCTGCTGAAATTTCAGAGATTGTGGAATTGCATCATTTGGAGACTTCTATTAAAAGTTAATGTATTATTATTGTATTGTTTGCTAAGGTCAAAGATATTCAATTAGCCAATAAAGCAATAATTTCATCTGCAGAAACCTGTGATGCTGATAACCTCCTCTATCACATGCCAAAGCCCAGCTGTGGCAAACACTTTCAAGGAGAAATTCAAGATGTTTTTGTTTCTTCCTAATTCTCCGTGCATTGCTCCGGGCATTGCGTGTGTAGGAGATGTCAGGATTTGCTATTTCCTCTCTTGCCTAACTCTGTGGTGGTTTTAAGGTTTACTTAAGGACATGCTGACCAATTAGAAAAGATTGTTTGAGTTAAATTTTGTCAAGGTGCCCAGAGTATTCCAGAGCAGTGGGTGCTGGGAGGGGGGCAGAGAAAGGGACACTTATTATTTGCACATGCACTCACACAGCTCCTCTCTGTTGTGCCTCCCTTCAGTCTTTCATGTCTGAAATGGGCACACATTTTCCTGGAATTAACTCAGATCCTTTGGACGTGAGGCTTTGGGGTGGGCAAATAAAGGCCAAGTTTCCTTGGACTGAAAACACCACTGAGCTGTCAACTATGTGTGAACACGGAGGATCCCACCATCAGTTGGGATGATCTCCAATTTATCCTGAATTCTCTGCATCTTGCAGGTTGTTCTTGGGAACTATCCATTGCTCCTACACGTGAACTATCCAACCTCCTGGACTTGTCCAGGGATCAGAAATGTTCTGTATTTTTGCTGCAGCATCAAGCAGACTCTTGCCTGAGGATGCTCACAGATCCATCTACATTGAACCTCCAGAACAGCACAATTTAAATATAACAATGGTCACCTCAGTGAGATCCTGGGACAATGACCAGGATCACAGAATTGTCCCTGGCATGAGCTGTTGTGGCATAGAAAATGTAAAGGCAATCCAACTGCAATTTCTTGTAAAGGCTGAATATGAATCTCTGGCCACCTGGAAGCGACAATAATGAATCCTCTTGAAATCCTGGCCAAAGCAGTGCGTTGAGGCAAAGGGGACATGCCTGCCTTATTCTTCCCAGCACAGGGAAGAAAACTTCGTTATTTTTTCCCTAGAAACTGTAGTGGAAACATCCCAAATTACCACTTCCAGCTCATGCCTTTAATGGGTGAAAAGCAGCAGTAATGAGAGCACCAAAGTGAGAAACAGGGAGTGAATTTCTGATAGAGCAGTGACAAGATGGATGAACTTTTCCCAGTCATGTTTCACCTCCTATCTCAGTTCCCCACCCATGAAGTGGGAAGAGGATGATGTACAAGTGAGAAGAGCTCTGGTGGATCTGGCCATGGCTACATGGCTGCTGAGGACAGAGCCTGGCACAAGCATCAGCTGATCCTTTGGAAGCCAATTCTCCCCGTCCCCAAAAGAAGACATCAGTAGAGATGAGAAACTCCTGCTTCCCTTTGTCAGGCAATTCAGTGACACTAAAAATCCTTTAACACTGAGAAGGGCTGAAGCTCTGGACAGGTTTAAAAAAAAGATGAAAGCAGGCACAGCCACATGGAAACACAAATGACATCCGTTCAGAATTAGCTCTGCCCCTTTTATCTTCCTAAGAAGCCACTCTGAACTCCAACCTTTGGATTCTCTCGAGGCATTAGCTTTTCATTAGGAATGAATGGCTGATCACATTATGACAGACAAATGATGGGCAGCAGGAGGGTTTACCAACATGCCTTGCACTCCCACAGTCACTGAAGGGGAAGTCTAATGAGCAAATAACCTGCTGCAACTTTCTACATATTTCCTGTAATTGAGAACTCTTCTGTACTTCGTCTGGAATGCAGATGCCTGTCAGTCACGGGGTCATAAATAGGATTAGGGGCTGTTTCTGAAAAGGCAGACAACCAGCTTTAGATGCTCAGTTGAAAATACAGATGTTTTCTGGCTGCATGGCTGTTAGGCAGTGGGATCTCCACCTCTGTTTAAGCAGGCTTGGCTGATGGCTCTGCCCTGAGGCCCCAGGCTTGGTGCAGATCCTATTAGGAGTGCAGATCCCTACTAATTTTTGCC
Source organism: Toxostoma redivivum (assembly GCA_013397375.1). NCBI lineage: Eukaryota > Metazoa > Chordata > Aves > Passeriformes > Mimidae > Toxostoma > Toxostoma redivivum. Next base: position 538,180 of record VXBI01004479.1, read on the forward strand.
TTTGCAATCAGCTGCAAGATCCAAGCATTAGAAGCACCCTGAGAAATCTGATAAAATAAATACAATCTTCTGAGAACTTTAACCTCCTCCATCCCAATTACAGCTGCTATGTGTAGCAGAAATGTCTGAAAAAATAAAATTTGCCAATACTTAGTTACATTTCTTAGCAGCACTGACCAATACATTCATTTTGCTAGTACAGTACAAAAAGAAAAGAAAGCTGTTTGCCAAAAAGGTGGCATTTTGGTTTGAGGTTTTGTGTGTGTGTTTTTTGTTTAGGGATTTTTTTAAATGCCATGTCTAATTACAAGCTGAATTGCTTGTGCAGAGACTGTGAAACTTGTATAACTTTTGCCAAAAGGCCACTTATGGCACCAGTAGGCTCTGCCTCTCAGCTTTGCTGTTTTTCTGCTTGTCCCTTCACTTCCACATCTATATTAGAACTTACTTCTCTTGTAAGAAGCTGTTTAGCTTGTCAGGATATCTTAATTTAGGGATGTCACAAAAGAATTTTAAGATACCCATCAGGATGATGGCTGGCAAGCCACTTCATAAGCATGCAGATACAATCCTCCCCCCAAAAAAGCACTTCCAGCCTCAACAGCCAGGATACAAAAAATATAGATAGGATGGGAGCTGCTGCAGTGAGGCAACATCCTCAAGGTCACAGAGGAGATCAGACCAGGAATAAAACCTTCACCTCCCACGCCTCTCTGCTGGGCTTGACTTTTCTTTAGTATAAAGAAGTCAGTGTTGAAGTTTATTGGTTTCATCCAAGGCAAATTCCACTGGATCTCACCATAATGGAGGTGGGGAGAGGGGAAGAGATCCAGCTTAATCAGTCTACCAAAGTTTGCAAAACCTTTGCATGGAATTCAGCTGAGTATAAAATCACTCCATTTCAGCAGCTTTTTCAGGATATACAAACCAGATGGAAGCCTATGTATTACATGATTAAATGTGCTCTAGATGAGAAAGGAGCCGTCACCAAAATCATCCAAAGCAATGATATGAGAGAGGTCATTGTCTCCCATTCGTCTCTGCTAAGGTCACAAAAGTCTCCACAGAGATAAGGGGACGTGGTCAGTGCCCTGAGAGGCTGACACCCTAATTGCAGCCAGAACAAAGGGCCAGGGGATGAAGCAGGAGGCAGGGTAAGGGAATGACACGGGGTGATGAGGATGAGGCCACAAGGTTACTCAGCAGAGTGGTGATGAACAAGGCTGCCCGTGTCTCCTGCCAGCACTGGGCTGATCCTGCTGCAGACAAGGTTCTGCCTCCTTGGGGGTAGCATTGGGAAGTGACCATACCCAAATGCGCCCTTTTGTCACAGGACACAGAAAAATGCTTCAGAGGAATGGTTGATTCTGCTGAACAGTGCTCCTGTATTCTGAGATCACTGCCTGTCTCAGTCCCACCCATTCCCTCTCTCACACACAGAGATCTATTGCAACCATAGGTCCTACCTAACTTTCAGCCCTGCTTGTGGATTTTATTTGCAAGCAGCTTATCACCCTCAGCACAAATTCATATATTTAGGTAAAATGTAACGAACCAACATGTTGAGGGGCAGCTGAGAGAGGACATGGGTATTACCATAAAGTTACCCTTGTTTTTCCCTTTTAGATTATGAAACATAAACCTATTCAAATTTCAGCATCTGAGATATTTGGATGAGTTTTACCTTGAAAGGAAAGAATGTTTGCAAACTTTTCTCCTCACACTGGCCTTCTGCAATGTCTGATGCAGCATCATTCAAATTGCCATGAAGTGGTTGTGGTTGTGGTTTGTCCTAAAAATAAGCTAAAAATTCTACCAAGGATGCACTAGTCAGGAAAAACCTCATTCAGTTCAATGTGATACTTCTCTGTCTTCCCCTAATTTCATTTCCCTCAGCAATATCCTTGACCAATGAATTCCACTTGTCACTCACTCAAACAGGAAAAAAGGGAATCTTTAATACAGGACATGAAGTACTTCATGCAAAGGGACTTTACTCACCAGTAGGTGTTTCAACACACAATTAACAGCAATGAAGGTCTAAGGCATGTCCAGAAATTATTTTTATGTTGCCAGTAGCAGAATGGGATTGACATTTAAACCCCTCAGTTTTGATACTTCTCTCAAGACAGGCAGAAGTTCAGGATCAATCCCACCTTCAGAAGTGCCAGTTCTCATTGCCAGATTCTCAAATTTCCCCAAATCTCAACCTTTTTTCCTTTCCTTTGCCCATGTGGTCTCCCACAGCCATGAAGACACTGAGAGTCTGTTACTTTGGGTCTGCCAAAGCCCAATTTTTACCTCTTGGGTTAAGGCATCTGTGGAGCAAATAGATGTCATATTTGCTCCAGTCACTTTGTGACCACAGTAACACCTAGAGAAAATGACTGGTAAGTGTATGAAACATTTAGATACCTAGGCTCTTTCCTAAGAAGATTTTTGGACAATTACTAGAATTCCTCTTTCCATCTTTGCTACAAAGCTGGATTTGCTGCAGGAGAATCAGCTGCACAGAGAAACAGCTTACCTTTCCCATATATTTCATATCCCCCTGTTGTGTTAGGTCTCAAATCCTCATTCTTCCAGTGCTTTTCTCTTTCTCTCACCTCCCTCATCTCTCTTTCTTTCTCTTCCTGTGGCAGAAGCAGCCATTCTGTAACTTCTAGTCTGCTAGGCAGTAAAATTCAACTTGGTACAGCATTACCAAGAAGCTCTCAGATGACTCAAACTGAAAAATGCCCTTTAAAGCACTGCTGGGCAAAAAATAGAGACCAACAACTCGATTCTGTTGCCTTATGACTTATCTCTGTCCATTTGTGCTCGCCAAGCAGAGCTGAGCTCACTCCCAGCTGTCCCCACAGAAAGGCACAAGTCTCCCACAGGACTTGTGACAAATCAGACAGACCCATGAGGATCTTTCCAGCAGCCCAGAACATCTCTGGGCAGCAGGACTTGTTTGTATGGGGATGCGTGAAATGATCCTCAGGGGATTCTCTTCACTTCTCATAACAGCAAGGTGTGAGCCTGTGCTTGCCATGCCAGTGTCTCAGATATAAACCACAGAGCACAACAGGAGCCCTGGAGAAAAACTCCTTTAGAAGAGATTCTCTGTTTATTTGTGTCACATAGACAATGGAAATTTAGTGACTCAACCACCAACAGGGATGGGCCAAGGTAAAAAGATTAGTAGTAGTTACCAAAGCTGTGTCATGAAAGTATATGAAAGAGTATATGAGGACAAAGGGGGAATTAATAATTTATGTATTGGAATAGGAACAGGACCCAGGGGCAGTGCAGCTCTTTCTGCAGTCCTGCATATGTTCATGGACTGTCTGTACTAAGAGACTGGCAAATATTTAATGCATTAAATCTCCAGGGGACAGAAGGTGACACAGACCTCACTGTGTTTCCTGGCCTCCAGGCAACACATCTTCAGAATCAGAAGTTCTGCCTGATGCCAGCCCTGCCCAGCTGCAGACACAGTTAGAATCTCTCTTGCAAGGCTTTCCTGAATGTGAACATGCACCCTGGCTGTGGATGGCTCCCATGTTGTCAGCTTTCCTACCTCTGAAAACAGTGAAAACCTGAAACCACTGAAAACCCCCACCACCTATCTAGAGGCACCTGGGACATCAGTGACATCAGTGCTGATGCTCAAGAATAGCAGGAGTGTCTTCAGGGAGCAGGGTGTTCTCTGTCATCCAGAGCCATGAGGAAAATGTGTCCATCCACGGACTCCTCAATGGGCAGTGATCACTCTGGAGCTGTATAATAATTTTGGAGAATAATTCTCCCCTCCAGAGGAAGAGACCATCCAAAAATCACAGAGCAGCTCAAGCATGACATGCCATTTTTCACATTTCCAGAGGGAACACAGGGAAGTTAGATCACAGGCTGATTCTGTCATGCTTCTTTCTAGTCACTGGAGCTAGGGGAAATATTCTTATTGTACTAAAGAAGCACACTGCTTGTGCTCCAGTGCAAAATGGGACTGACATTAGAGGACTGCTTTCCTAACATAGTTTGGGCCTCTGCCTCAGCCTCTTTCCCTCTGCTGTTCCCAAATAAACACTGATCTGAAAACGTTATTGTTCCCAATATCTGTGTGCTTCCATTCAGAGCTGGCTGGGATTCTTACACCCAGGATTGCACCATGTTCTTGTACCTACAATTTCCCATAAAAAAAAAAAAAAAAAAAAACAAAAAACCTTATTTTCTTTTTCAGTAATCCCAAAAGTTTCTTGGCTGTAAATTTTTGTTTGCTTATGAACACAACACACTCCTAGCTAAAGATCACTGAGGAAAAGTGAGAAATGGACCCACAAGTGGGAGTATCACTTGGGGACCTCCACTTTACTGGCACTAAGATGTAAACACTGAAGACTTTTAAAACAGGTAGTTTTGGAAAATCCTGAATGAGCTCCTGACAGGTAAAACGAGCTGATAAAAAGCACAATATCCCACAGAGATGGGCTTTGTAGAAGGGTATTAAGTTTCAAGCTTCTGGAAAATCCAAAACCTAAGATTGTTCTAACTGTCCACCTGGCCAGGTATCCTTTGATCATTCAAATAGGATAATATCATATAAAATAGCAGCAAAAGATACTGAGTTGTCCATGTCTTACATCTAAGATAGCACATTTTGCACAGCACTCAGACATTTTTCCTTTCTGGAACTCTGGTGGATATGCAGTTAAGCGCTCTCAAGTGGATGAAAATTGGATGAAGTACTAGAAGTAATGGGCAAAACAATATATCTGGCACTGTTTCAAGCTGAGAAGCAGCTTGTAATTATCTACCAGAAAGGAACCAGTGTTCAGTTAGGGCTTGCTAATTCTCTGATTAATTAAATGTAACACACATTAATATTGTCTGTACACTTAGCATGCAGTTAGATTTTGCTCTTGCCTGCAGGATTTCCCCACATCTGCACCACTGCCTTTTGTTTCCTCTTTCTCCCTGGCTACTCCAAGAGTTGGTAAATTAGAGGTGAGGAGCAGCTCGAGAGACCCAGGCAGTTCTGTACCAGTCTCTGCTGGCCACCTGGCACCTGTTTCCCTCCTTGGTTTCAACTTGGGTCACTTTACAGAGCCATAATCTGCCTGTATCTGGGGGAGGCTGCTGCCTGTGGGTGGCTGGGAGGACAAGGCTGTAACTCAGGAGGAGAAAATCTTGCAGTTGTTTGAAGGATGGAAGGCCAGGCCTTTATCCTGCTTCAAAGAGGATGGCTTTGAATGGAAACTCAACTTCTCATTTTAAATATTCCTTTGAACTGAGGAATGACAAGCATAGTCTGCTCCTAAAAATAATATCCTTTTATATTTATTTCTTTTTTTAGTCCTGAAGAAATCCTATTCTGCCCAAGCCTGGTATCCCCTTCACTTTTTAGCACTGAAAATTATTTTATCAGAAACTCAGGTTTGGGAAAGAAAAGATGGAATTGATCTCATGGAGATGGATTCCTGGATGAGTACCTCTACTGACTTTTTTTACCTCCTTCATTTCTGCTCTGAGTTGAAGGCAATGTCCTCCATTGTTTCTTTTTTTCACTGCCCTCTGATTCATAGTGAGGATGGGGGGTCTCACAGCACAAGTACAGGAGAATTCTGGGAGGAAACTAACCTGGAAGAGGAAACTAACTCTGAGCAACCTGAAATGTGAAAGGTGTCCCTTCCCATGGCAGGGGTTTGGAACGAGATGATCTTCAAGGTCCCTTCCAACCCAAACCATTGTATGATTCTATGAGAAGTTTCTGACTGCAGAAAATGGCCTATTTAGAAAGGTGTTCTATGGAAATTACTTGATTAATGTGCTAATATCAATTATATATATATATATGATAACAGCTTTCAAATGCTTCAAGCATGTTTGTATTATTGCAAAATTGGCAGCTTCTGTGGTATCTGAATGTTCTGAATGGCCACATGGTCAAAATCTTGAAACTCCAGTGCGTAATAAAATGTCATCCTCTTCACGAGCAGCCCTGCGTAAGCAAGGCCTGGTTTTTTCTCATCACTGTAGTATATTTTAAGAAAATATGATGGTTAATTGAAAATAGATATTTTTTCCATATGGCCTGGAACAAAGTTTTGGATAAACAGAAGACTGAACCGTCTGGAAACAACAGATGGCAGTGTTTTAAAGACGAAGAGATGAAAGCTTGGATAACCAGCGCTGAATGTCAGCAGGGACAGCACGGAGGTACCACTTACATCTGGGAATTCAGCTCTGCCATATTTCTGTGGGACAGACATGTGGTCCAAGGAGAGCCTTTTTTTAAAATGAAAAGAAGGAAAGTGAGCTACCTGTCATACTTCAGCAGCCAGACACAATGTCTCCTGGTATTTAATTTCAATAGTATCAGTTATTGCCATAAATAATATCCCTGGAGCAATTGGCAGGTGAAGAAGGGGTTATACCACCAGTGCAAAAGCTTAACCTGTTTCTCTTATCTATTTACCTAAAATATTGGGAGAACCATTCTAAAGATGACAGGGATGGGAAATGTAAAAAGAACATTAAAAAGTTTGCATCTGGTAACTGTGGTATGTAAAAACAAATTAAATAAATAAACAATAGGTGATTTATTAACCTACCCCATCCCTTTAGAGTTACCACCTTTCCTCTGAGTACTTTCCATGTTATATCACATATTTGCCATGCATTTAGTCAGGATTTAAAAGCCTATTCCTGAAAGCTGAGATGAATGTAGATTCATTTTTTACTCATTTGAGTAATACCATCCATGGCAAAGGGAGAGTTTGTCCCAATTCTGTAGCAAGCTGTGGTAATATTGAAAGGAGATCCCAAGCCAGCACAAGGACTGGCAATCAACCTTTAGTATTTCTCTCTGATAACCTGTATTTGGTTTTGGAGATGGAAGAATTCAACAAATTGTGCTGTCCCCCAGTGCCACCTACACCAGCTCTGCCAGCCCACCTGCAAACATCCAGCTCTGCTGAGCAGCTAACACTCTCCAAACCTTTCCCTCAGGTGCACTGACATCAGGATTCTGGGAATAACACAAGGCAGATATGCAAAGGGGAAGGAAAAAAAAATCCCTGTGTGCCTTTTTGTGCTTCCTTCATGTCAGTAATGCAGGATAGTTTCTGCCTCAGCTGGGAAAGGCTGGGCACAAATTATCCTTTGAGCCTTGTCTTCCTTGGCAGAGGCAGAAACAAAGCTCACAAGTTTGTAGTATTTTATTGCTGTTTTATTATTTGGGCTTCACCTTCATTTTTTTTTTTTTTTTAATGCATGGCTTTTTTGATTGTTACAGTGAGTTTGTGACAACTTTTGTTCATGTGTTGCTGATATAGGCTCCCAAAGCTCCTCTCAGCTTCACATAACTTTGAGTCTGCGAATTGCACAAACCAGGGATGCACACATACTAAAAAAAATCCTTCCTGCACAGTGTTGGGAAATTCAGGTTTACTGTTACTAGCAAACTGTACCACGGATAGAGGCAAATTTTGTGTTTTAATAGAAACTTGTGCACAGTTTTGTATCAGAGCCCCTTCTGCATTTAATGCTCACCATGTGCCACAACGAGTATTTAAATCTCACCTTTTGTGTGTTGTTTTGTCTCATTTCCAGAGCTGGAGTTGTCCATCAGAGCCCCCTGAAGTTTCCCTGGGTTTTACATGGGAAGGGAGCAGGAGCAGATAGGGAGTGATAGCATGGGACTGGGAGTTTCTTATTGAAGGATCTTGAAGGGTCTGCTCTCACCTCTGCTTTGGTGATTTGTGCCAGAGTCTGAGAGGGCAGAGCAGGTGGCCACTCAGAGGGGGATGCCTGGTCTCCATATCCACGATGCTGTGCTGAGAACCCACGTGTAGCTGCTGGAATGAAAGCCCAGCAGGCTTTAGGAAACCCTTGGCAGCAGCAGTGCAAGGGCAGAGGATTCCCTGGGCTGCCTGGATGGTTTGACTGTGACTAATAGATTTTCCCGGGATCAGGTTAGAGATGTTAATTGTATCTCTGTTTAAAAGAAACAGAAAAATCCCCCAGCAAGTGCAGTCTTCTTGTCAGTAGAGCTGAAACATCTAAAATTTTCACCAGGAATCAAAGATCTGTTTCCTTTTTCAAACAGGAGAAATCAGCCCCTTGGAGTGAAAGGAGCTACACCACTGACACAGGAAGTCAATTTTAGGATAAGGCAGGACCCAAACATCAGCATTTAGAGGGCAATGCTGCTCAAATGACACACAGGCTTTCCTTGAGCATCCACTAGATCTCCCTTTATCCACTAATTGTGTAATTCATTCAAAAGAACAACCAGATTGGTTTCATCTGTTGCATATTGCATGGGCCAAACCCCAGGAAAATATTTCCCTTGGCTCATCCCAAGAAAAACATTCACACACACTGTTTATTTTGATATTTTCAAATACTACTTTTATCTTATGTTTTAGCTAGATATTTCTTGCTCTTCTGATTCCTTGTCCCTTTGGTATCTCTTAATTAGACCTGGTGACTAATTCAAAAGGAATTATTTATTTAAGAAATCCAATCCTTTTCCATCACAAAGCATCTACGAGCAAAACACTTTTTTTTTTTCAAGTTGGTGTTAATTAAAAACTATTTACAGACATTCAGAGCAGAATTATTTGCCCTTGTGCTTCTTTGAGGTGCACCATCTCTGCCAGGATGTGCTGTGCAGGGCAGTGATGTCTGAGTGGCTGACATGGGCAACTGTGTGACAGCTTGGAACAGAAAATGTTTATGTCCAGACACAGATTCTCTGCAAATAGAGACTAATTAACAGGGGCAGACATCTCTCTGCACTTGATTCCTCACTGTTGTGCTTCCCCAGCCCCAGGCAGAGGTGCTGGTCCTGTACAGCTCCAGAAGGGCTCCGTGTGGTTGGTGCTGGTCCGAGCAGTGGCAGGAGACAGCTGTGAAATGCTGTGTGAGCACAGCCCCCTGCTCCCTGGCTCCCTTCCTTCCCTGGGCTCACCTCTCATCACTCCCATCTCTCCTCCTACTGCGGGGAGAGGAGAGCTGGGTTTGCCTCTTCCTTTTGACCCTGCAGTGTATGAGGGGTGTGAACACACCTGAACACACACCTGGAGCTCCAGGGTGGGAACAACCCTGTCCCTTTCCATTGGCTGCCCTGCACCCCCTGGTCCAGGCACACACCTCAGCTCCCTCTCTGCTCCTGGCTGACCTGCTGCAGGGCCACAGCAGACCTCCAGGGCACATCTGAGAAAAGGCTTCTTTTGTTGGTCATTGCTTCGGAACCCGATAAGGGATGGTAATGGGTACTGAAAAACTGGTGGGTTTTGTTTTGTTGTTTTTTTTTTAAAACAAAATAAAGTGAAACTAGGGAACCATACAAACCTGCTGGAGTTACCTGCAGCAGGAAGAACCACTGCAGTCCATAAGGCACAGCAGGCACAGATGCCCCCACGCCAAAGCTGCTGCAAGGCTGATGTGACATTACAAACCGCAGCTGGGCACCCTAAAGCTCAGACAGCCCCAGAAACCTGTCACAGAAAGGAGGGGAATAAAAGAATGACAACAGCACCTACATGGATTTGCTGCTGGCCCTGGGATGGGAACCTCAGCACAGGAGCCACCTATACCTTCCACTAGCCCAGGTTGCTCAGAGCCCCATCCAGCCTGGCCTGGAACACTTCCAGGGATGGGGCACCCACAGCTTCTCTGGGAAACCTGTGCCAGGGCCTCACCACCCTCACAGGGAACAATTTCTTCCTGATATCCAAACTAATTCTTCTCTCTGTCAGTGTGAAGCCATTCCCCTTGTCCTGTCACTCCAGGCCCTTGTCAAGAGTCTCTCTCCATCTTTCCTGTGGGCTCCCTTCAGGCACTGAAGGCTTCACTTTCACCCCATCAGTGGGTTGGGATGAAATGATCTTTAAAGTGCCTCCCAGCCTGACCCATTCCATAACTCCATGATTTCCACAATGTGTGTGCCCCACCTGAGTCACTGCTCAGAGTCTGCCCAGCTACAGCTTCAAGGCAGCCTTGCAGGCAAGTACCAGCACCAGCATCTCATCCCAGTCAGGTCCTACACATGGTAAACTCAGACACACAGCCTCTGTCAAAAATGTCTTTTAAAAAGCAGGTAGTTCTAAAGGAGTTTAGCACATTTGCAATCATTTCCTTGGGGTTTGGGTTTTGGTTTTTTTCTATATGATTTTTAAAGGAAATTGACCACATATTTTCAGAATAGCTTGATCAGCCCAATTTTGGCAAAGGAACTCAGGAAATCACAGAGAGAAGAAGCTGGGAAGTGAAGGCAAGCAGACCATTGCTGTCAAAAACCTCCTGTGGAAATTGCCTGTAAAATACCTGCCAGTGGGGTGACCACACAGGGCTTGGAGACGGTCCCACAGGGCTGAGCCTCATCTTTGGGAGTTAGGGAAGAAGCAAGAAGAAAAAAATTATCTGACTTCCCCTGAGCCTGGAAGTGTGAGCAGAGGAAGGAGCTGTGCTCCCAGATGTTCCCTTTTCCCTTCAGCTGGGTGTCACAGATTTCCTGGGACGATGACAGGACGCAGACCTCGCGGATGTTGCTGCTTGTCTGCCGGAGGCTTCTGTGATAAATGGGTTCAGCGAAAAAAAAAAATCACTGATTTCAAACTGACCTCTTTTCATTCATTTCCACCAAAACAAGAGGGGCTTGTTTTGGTGCTGGTTTTTAGGAAGATGTTAACTTTTTAATAAGATATTAACTTGGGCAGAAAGGAAATAAAAGATAATAATAATGAAAAAAGTAATTTCATCCCAAATGAAGACCCTGGCCTTATTTTGGCTCCCGAGGTGCTGTGGTGTCCCCAGGAGCTGGGGCTCAGCTGGTTTGTGCCTGTGCAGGGCACGTGTTCCCTGCCATGACACACAAACTGATAATAAACAATACAACATGCAGCACATGCAGAGACAGAGGAGACAGGCAGTGAGAAATAAGAGGCTGGAGATCATATGGGAGATGTAAAACTTGTCTCTTTTAATACTTCTTCATAGCATTAGCTTTTGCTGAAGGATTAAGCTGCCCTAATCTCCACTAAAGCCAAGAGAATAACAAGCCAGTTATAATTAATCTATTTTCTTGGCTTTGGAGAAAGTCCCAAGTTATTTTTCTTCAGCTACTAAGCCAATTCCAAGGAAAAACTCCTGTCAGTGTCAGTTACGTGAAGAGTGTTCCTGACTGAACTTGAAGCCATGGAGTAGCTTTCAGAGTGCTTTCTCGTCTGATGCTTTGTAGCTTGTTCTGTGAAGCTCTGTGCAGTTCATGTCCTGCCCCATGAACACATTGGATGTGATGATTTTAAAGGTCTTTTCCACCCTAATTGACTCAATGGCTCAACATCCACCTCCTCTGATTGAGTACCAGGGGTATGTGGCATTGCTTTCCTTCTGCTTTCTTGCTCCATCTACTGGAACCAGTTCTACATGTCATTGGAATGAACAAAACATGCCAGGGGTATATTTATTTATTCTTGTCAGAAAAAAAACAAAAAAAAAACAAAAAAAAACCAAAAAAAAACCCAACTCCTTAATCCAGTCTTTACTGTTGATTTATTTTAGTTTTATAGCTAAGTCCACATTTTGTAAACTAAATCTTCCCCTTTTTCAGGCTCTTAATCAGCCCTGGCAGTAAGAATACTATTCTGGATCTAAATATCCTCATAGGGCTGTGTCCTTACTGACCTACTGTGTTTCTAAACTCTATGAAAATATGTTGTTGTATTTCAAAAGATTAGATGTAGCAAAACAACAACAAAAACAAGTCAAAACCCTCTCCTAGCATCAACATAGGATGTTTTGTTGAATTTAGCTGAGATTTGAGTTGTACGAGTCATATATAGTTGTCTTGTTAAAAATAATGACCATTTGAAATAAAGCTTTGTAACAGATGGAAGAGAAACTAAAAAACTAGATGCCAGAGGAAAGCTTAAACCACACCTGTAAGATTGAATATAAGATTATTGTCATGTTTGTTTGTCCCTTATTTAAAGTGGCTACTGGAAAAGCTCTGGGAAAATAATCATCTTTAGAATTAGCTCATTAGAAGAGGGCTCTCTGTTTAAGTGCTGGGCAGAAAATGTTAGAAGATCTCTGTGTATTTGTGCAGCAAAAATCTGCACAGCTTTTTGCTTTGATTTCTGCTGTCTTTTGTGCTTAAAATGCATCAGAGAAGTCAGGAGTCTCTCCAGAAATTGACTTTACCTTGTGGGGCAGATCAGGTAGGGCTGTTATTTCTTCCTGTGATTTCCCTTTAAGCAGAGAACAGCATTCTTTCCTCCAGCAAAGAATGAGGCTGTGGACGGGAATATGGCACTGGGAGGCTCTGACATACCAGCAAAAATTGTGTCATTGTCCCCTCAGCTTCATGGAGCTCCTCTCCTTGCCCCACTTCCACCTTTGGACCTAGCTTCCTTCTGGTTTTAAAAGCACAACGTTCATTGTCTTTCCAAAAAATGCATGGTTCAGTTGGAGGGCTGCAGTAGCCTCTCCCAGCTGATGGATCCCATTGCTTCCCTGTTAATTGCATCCCTGAACTTACTGAAATCAGACACTACAACGTTACATAACAAGGAGCCTGTTGTAAGGATTGATATCTGTGACATAAACTGCATGTGTTTAACTACATGGTGGGTCAATATTCCTTTGTATATTTGAATTCAAGGATCATAGCTTTCAAAAGACTCACAGTTGTGTCTGCCTTAAGTCCTTCCCACATGGAAGCACAGTTCTAAAAATCAAGTTCCCTAAAGCCAGCCCTAACACTAGGATGAATGTAGTTGAAATCAGCCAGTCAGTTTTGAAGGGTGATCCCATCTCTGGAAAATGCAGAGTCAAATCCCAAACTGCTGGCAGTACACATTTTCCACAGTGGGACTCACTGAAGGCCACAGCCATGGAAGTTTGCTGGGGATGCACATTTTGCCAATTTCTCTACCTAACTTGTTAAAAGCTGCACACAGAATTGCATAGAGAAGAAAGAAAAACTCAGCTCAAGGGGATACTGAAGCCAAAAGAAAGACTTCCACTGATTCCAGGGAGGTTTGAATCTGCCTTGCCTTAGGTGGCTGCATTAGAGATATATATAATCCTTTGATAGTAATCATTTTGCTCATTAAAGCTGTGCCTGTGGAACCAGGAGTGGCTTGGAAACACCATGAGTAGAAGAGTTGTTTTTAGTGAGGGTCCTAAGAGTCAGGAAAAGTAAAGCTGCAGGATTGTGTCAAGAAGCAACTGAAAATACACATAAATAAAAATATTTCGTTAGATCATTATGCACTAAAAAAGAGTATTATCAGTCTGTCTTGGGAGTTATTATGGAATCTGGTTGATTTTAACAACGCCACGGGGGGTGGGAAAGAGGCAGCAAGGCACCCTGTTAATTAATGCAGCCATTAATAATTGAATAATCAATTAATAATTGAGTACATTTGCAGATGATGAGTAAAGGATGGAAACTGCAGGGAATATTCAGAGTTTTGGTAGTACTGAGGGATTTAGGACAGATTAAAACACATTTAGGAAAAAACTCACGCAGACCTTTCCTTGAAAAATATGCATGTGGTGCATACAGACTGTACTCATTTTTTTGCTAAAAATATTCTTCAGCCTCCATTGTCTGTGGGCCTTTCAGGTGAACCATGGACTGATGGCCTTTGCAAGGTAAGAACTGGGAGCTGAGGTGTAAATCTTCCTCCTCTCTCTACCTTTAAGTGCAATTCTACTGTTGTATCTGAAATCTCGTGTTCCTGGACACACAAGACACTTATCCAGTACAAGGTGTGCAGGAATTTACCTACAAAGAACAGCTCACAAACAAAACTGGTTTGTATTTTCTTTTCAAAAGCAAAATAATTACACCAGACGGGGAACAGAGGGACCATCTGTGGTTAATTAAAGGGTGAGACTGCAGAGCAGCAACAGATGTTATATTGCTGTAGTCAGAGGAGTTTATTGCTAACAGTGGTGAATATTATGCATGGTGGACTGGGTATTTCCAAACAATTATTTAGCAGGCAGACTTCCACAGAGGTTACCCTTTTCTTCTTGGAAAAAGGAAGGGTTTGAGTCATAAATGTTGGAGTTGTAGGAGAGTTCTAGATAGCAAAGTTTTCTATATCCTGAGATGAGGACTGAAAAGCCTGTGATACCCATCCCAAGAAAAGGTATCTAGGGCTGATGATTACAAAAGTGAATAGGTCTGCATGAAGAAGACATGACAGAAAAGGCCAACATTCCCACAGCTTCACTTAGTTCCTGAAAGCCCCCTTTAAAACTAGAGATAAGTACAGTGAGACGGTTCATGTGGCTGCGAGGATCAGACAGATCCTCTAACTGATGGCATTTGAGCATGGAGTGACTCTGGAGCAGGGAGCTCCTTCCACCTGGATCCATTTCTTCTCCTGAATAACTCCTGGAAGCTGTTTGAAGCTACCCTGCATCACCAGTCCAAGGGACAAGTCATGGTAAATGGAGCAGCAAAATCTATGGAGTTTCTGCTGGACAGAAGGTGAAATGTGGTGCAAGTAGGTGTGTTCACCTTCTGTCCAGCAGACATCAATGTTCCTATTAATGAGGCTCCATGGATCCTAGAGTGTGGATCTGGAGGTTTGGGGCTAGGTGCAGGTCCCAGTGTGGTGTTAGCTACTCACACACACAGACATGCTGCTTTTTGTTTGTTTGCCTAAGTGGGGTTTTCACTTTATATCTGGAGTGGTACAAAATGGCTATGAAATTCTGCACTAAATTTGTATGCAATTCCTTCTCTACTTAGTTTTTTTCCCCTTTCCCCTGCAGAGATTTTAGCTGGTTTCCATTGCTAAAGCAAGGAATGACAATAGCCCACAGGTTTTGTTACCTTTGTGCCTCTACTTGCATCCCTATTCCCTTGGTCCCTATGGAGAGCTCTCCATGCATGTCCCTTGGAACAGCCATTCTCTGCTTCTGAGGCACAACTTATGGCAAGGGGAGCTCTGTGGGTAGACTTACAATTATCCCATGATAAAAAGGGGGCAGATAAAGTCTGGCTTTGTCCAAAAAAGATAAGCTGGAGCCTGAGAATGACCGAATACCTGATCAGTGATCTACAATTACAGCAGCTGATGGCAAGTGGTGTGGGGAGAATCCAGAGGTTGCCATAGAAATGCAACAAAGGGTGAAATCCTCAGGGAGTGCACCTGAGTCAGGTACTGAGCATGCAGGAATCCTCAGTGAATGAAACTCTCAAGTTTAAGGGGGAAACAGCAAGCCTATCAGAGATAAAGATAATTGAGCTGTCCGTCCTGTTTGTGATATCGGGGGAGATCCCATCTGGACATCAGTCGGGATTGCTGCTGTGCCTCTTTCCCAGCCTTGTTTGGGAGAAATATATAAACCTCAGGAGAACTTGCAGAGCATCAGTGTACATCTGCTGGCTTCTCTAGTTCCTTGTGCTAGGAAATCTAGAAAAACCTTATCATTTTTGGACCACAAGAAGCATTTCAGTTTCTTGTTATGGAAATCCTGTGTAACAACAGCCTAATGCACTCAACTTTGGGATAATATTTTTCTGACTGCGTTGGAGTGACTCACAGTTTTTAAAAAGGTATTTCCTGGGTGGAGGGAGGGTGTACAAAATGTACAAAACGATGCTATTTTAAGGAAACCCTTAATTCTGAATATCCTTCACCAAGCCAGCCACTGGCAAAGAGGGTGCCGTGCAACCTGCATGCAATCCCTTTCTAAATCTATTTCTACATGCCCTCTCACATTCCTGGAAAAGGGAAAGGAAGAATTATGACAAACAATACTGACATTTCTACTGGTTAGAAACATGTTTTCTCCCCATCAGAGGCAGCTTGGAGTGAAGAGAACTGATTGAATTTCAAAAAACTAGAGTTGCAAGAAACAAATGCTAATACTTCCAAACCCCCAACAGTTTCAAATCCCCAGGTTCACCAGCAGAGCATCCTCTTGGTGTAAAAGAGGGAATAGATGTTATTAATATTGACTATCTTAATACATTAGACCATGGAATCCCCAGCAGGGCTTTGTTGGCCTTTTGAAAATAAAACAAGGTAATTTGTTTTCAAGGAGATACTGTT
This sequence comes from Toxostoma redivivum, assembly GCA_013397375.1. NCBI lineage: Eukaryota > Metazoa > Chordata > Aves > Passeriformes > Mimidae > Toxostoma > Toxostoma redivivum. Next base: position 554,253 of record VXBI01004479.1, read on the forward strand.
CCCTCATTTAAATGTTGATCTTAGAGGGGGGAAATCAACTGTTATGTTTCAACCCTGTCACAGATTTCCATGAGGAACCAAAGTCTTAAAAAGCAAGCAAACAAACAAACAAAACATAATTCAATTACCTAGCAAAATTAAAACAAAACAAAACAATGGGTTTTGACAGAGAAAAAGAGGAAAACATTTGGAGAGGACTGACTTTTTTTTCAACAAAGTTAGACATTTTCAATTTTATTCCAGATGATATTATATTTTCAAATTCCATTTCTATATAGAAGGAATAAATAACCCAAAAGTAAATTTTACAAATTAATCACCTTTTTTTTTTTTCATTTCAGCCCACCCTGAAACAGTTCTCCCATTTTGATGTGCCTTAGTTTAGGCACTGAATGAAAAAAGAAATTATTTTTGCATCTTACATTATGTTACCAAAAGTTGTCACAACAAAAAATCTTTTCATCTAAGACATTAATAAAATCTTAGGCTTCAGAAATATAATAAAGAAGAATATTATGTTAAAGAGCAATCCTGAATAGAATTCCTGAAACTGAAGTACTTCTTTTGGTTTGTATTTTTTATGGTTTTGAAAGTATTGTTGAGAAGACAAAATGAGAAGAAAACCTTTTGGTTTCAGACTCTGAACTTCAGGCTGGATTAGAGACAGAATCTCTAGGAAAAGAAACAGATTTTTTAAGAAAGTTTAATTTTCATTCATGATAGAATAAAATTATTCCTTAAATGCTTGTAGTTATCTTCCAATGAAATGCAGTTTTGCAAAATATTTTACTTCACAGTAAATCACAACAGCAGCAATTTTTGTTACTTTACGTGCAGTGTACATGGAGATGCCACATGATTTACAGGGCTGGATTGCATTCTCACTCCTCAGCTTTGCACTGGTGGTTCAGTGGCGTGATTCCTCCTGACACTGGCAGAATTCCAAGGCTAAGTGAGAGGAGAATCAAACATGCAAGGTTTGGATTTTAGTGTTTTGTTCAGGACAATGAGTGCCAAGGAGCTTCCCTGGTTCTGGCAGCTTCAGCCATTCTGATGCCTCCCTGCTCACCAGCACATGCATTCCAGCTCCTGCTAAGCAAAGCACAATATATCCATAGATGCAAGTGCCCAGTGATTTAAATTCCTTCTGTTCCCACGTCTCCCAGAGCCCTGTGTGCCCTCCAGAGGTGGCACCATGTGGCAGAGTAGGTTAGGAAGGCACAAAGACTCCTTGAGACTCCACGTTTGCAAACCCTCCACTGGCAGCTACAGCCAGAGACAATGAGGTGAGACTATGACCACTTCTCCATGGTCAGTCCTTCTCCAAGGTCAGTCCTGCCCCATGGTCACTCCTCCCCACAGTCAGTCCAACCTGCCCAAGGATAGAGACTAGAGCAGGAGGGTCCCTGTGCCCCACTGCACATCTGCAGAAGGAAGGATGGTTGCCAGGAGAATTCCTGTGTGCCTCCCCAACTCGCATGCATTGTCACCACAAGAGCCAGCTACAGCCCCAATACAGCCCTTGTCTCACACTGATGAAATCTGGAAATGCTGCAGTCCAGAGGGCAGTTAAATTGTGACAGAGACCCTCACATCTGGAGATTCTAAGGAAGCAAAAGAGCCTCCTTTTGCTCCCTGTCCCTTGCCTCTCCCTCCCTTGCTCCAGGCTTAGAAGCACATCCGGCAGTAAGCAGAGGAAAGCACAGGTTGCTCCCTTCCCTCAGGAGTCACACCACGGTGTGCTGTGAGCTGAAGGAGGTGAAGCTGCCCTTGGGGCTGCGCTGACACTGGGAGAAGCTGGCAGCCCTGGTCCTTTTGCTCTTGGTCCCGCTCCTGCGCCTCTGCTTGTCGCGTGCGATAAAGCTTTCGATCAGCTTCAGCTTCTCGTGCTCTTCCTTCAGGAAGAAGTCAACAAGCAGAGTCTTCTCCTTTTTGATCTGTTCACTGATGTCCTTGGGGATGTCAGGGATCATCCAGTCAACCAGAACACTGAGGAACATCACCAGGTTCTGCAAGCACAGCAACAGATGTGAAGCAAGCATGAAAAATCCAAAATACTCGCACTGGAGCAAAACCAAACCTTTGTTATAGCTATGAGACAGATGTCAAACACATTTTGCTGGTGGTGTGTTGTAGTAAGCAAGAAACAGTTCAGGTTGTGCTCAGCTACCCCTCAGTGTAGAGGCTGAATTAAACACATTTCATTTAGGTTTGAAATATGAAAGGACATGGAATCATCAAATAATCCTCGGCCTTAGTAGCTAAACCAGCACTGATGTTTACAGGCATCCAAAGGTGCCCAGTTCTCAACATCCAATTCCTTGATACTGAGTTCAGAATCCCATAATATAAGGACATCCTCCAATACCATCAAAAATCCTACAACACAAGGCAAAGATACCCATGTGCTTCCAGTGTGGCCTGAGCACACAGCAGACAACTTCTATGGTCATTCTGTTCTCAAGTCCTTCTGGCTGCTGACAAGCAGGATTGTTTTTACACCACCAGTGTGCAAGCCAAAGCCCCAGACTTCAGGTGTCAAGGTAATTACAGGTGGTGCTCATGACACCAAGAAGGAAGCAGACTGGGCAAAAAGTTTTGCTTGCTTGTGAAATCTATAGATAAGCAATGTTTTGGGGGTTGTATTGTCATGATAATGCTTTGAGAAGTGCTGTGTTGTGTAATGCCTGGAAATGTGTGAGAACAGTTCGCTGACAGGGCTGCTAGCATGAACTCTCTGTCCCCATCCGAGACAATGGAGCTAATTAACCAGGGAATGTTCCCTGGCAGAGCAGGCAGAGGGTTTGAAGCCCAGCAGAACCAGTTGCTTTCAACTGCTTTGCAGCCAGTGGTGGAAAATTACTGAAGGCACCGCAAAGAAGCAGAAGAGGGCAATACAAACAAGGCAAGATTCACAGAAACACTCGGGAACACTTGGCAGGTGAGGACAAAAGAAAGGCAGGTTTGAAATAGAAGGATGGGCCCAATTTAGCTGTGGAAGGATCCCAGATCGTGGAGGAGAACAGAAAGAAGCCATTCAAAAGGCGAGCCATGATAGCAAATCTCTTGCTAATGAAATCCTCACACTGGGGACAATTTACTGTGCTCAATTCAAGAAAGTAGCAAAAAACCTTGGAGGATTTATTACTTCTGTTTATTTCTTGCTTTGGGTAAAGAACAGCAGTTAACAAGCTTACACAGCATTTCTGTGCTTTTTACAAGTGGTGCCTCTGAGAGGATAAAAGTTGACAGGGTTCACTTAAACATTAAAAAGCCTAGGGTATTTTGGGGATCACTGCCAGCACCAAGGGCTAAAGGAAGCTGTGTAATGTATGTATGTAGTGCATACATGTAATAGCCATGTCTATTGGACATGGGCTGCTTTGGAACACGCATTTGGATCCATTGTGATGATATTTCTGTGACTGAAAGTGAAACAACTCAGCAGACTTACCTGAAATAGAATCACAAAAGCCAAGCGAGCAGATAAGACTGCCCAGTACTGCTTAGAAAACTCATACTGTTGTGGGGACCAAGGTGGTTCTCTGTAGTCTTTGAACCTGGGATGGAGACAGCTCAGTTATCACAGTTCCAGCAATTTCCTCCAGTACCAATTGCTGTGATTAACATGATTTTCCAATCACAAAACCTAAAGAATCAAATCCTCCAGATGTCCTCACTTCAACCCTTATTATGAAATACAACTTCAGAATTAGAGCTGGACTACCTCCACTGAATTTAACACACTTAGTCTGGTTTTCATGGTTGCAAGCAAAATCAGAACATTGTTTTAACATTGGAAATGTCCAGATTTTAGAGGATTGACAAAAGTCGCCTTTATTTTCTAAATGTAAATTGACATCAATGTACAGGGAATAAAATGCTGAAATGAAAGCAGAGACATAGTCCAAGGCATTCTCAGACTGAAGGAGATAAACCTGCAATCATCTCACCTGAAACTTTATTAATTTAGGGAATAATTCAGCCCACATATAATGTGACTCATGCTTTGGTGATTCCTGTCTTTGCATTAACGAAAGAGGGAGCCATGGGAAAGGCACTTCCTAGATTAACTGTCTAGCCTTGGACAGGATAAAACAGAGCCTTAGTGATTTGGTGTAAAGACTGTTGCTTTTAGTATTATCATCAATCATTTGGAAGTAAACAACAGGCTAATAAAAATCACAGATGCTCCTAAATTGCAAAGTTTTGCAAATAGCAGGAAACACAGAAGCAATAAGAAATTGAGACAGGAAACGCAATGAGAATAATATGGGGAAATGGAAAATAATTAAAAATAAAACACTTGAAGGATCTTTGAAGGGATAGTATTTGAAAGTGGAAATAGCCTGGAGCTTGCCTGGCCAGCAAGTTAGCACAAGTTTGAAATATGGCAGCAGGACAGTGTATGACTTGTGGATGTATCAACAAAAAGTCACAATGGTGCTGGGGGGAATTAGCCTTCCTCTGAACAGCCCAGGTAAATCCACACCTGGAACACTGCATTCAGCCATTCAGCTGTGCAGATTCCATAGCAGGGGGGTGAAGGAAAAAAGAAAAAAAGAAAAAAAAAAACGGAACCAAAGAAAAAGATAGGACAAATTGAAGGCAGTTCAGGAGAACAGTGCAAGGGCTGAGGAGACTGACTCATCGGGAAGATTAAAGAGCAGCACATGTATTGCTCCACTTTGGTAAGTAACAGCCACAGTTGGACATGATAACCATGCGCAAATTGTGCCCTTAGGACTGAAAGGGATAATTTAGTGCTGTTCCTAGTGTTTGACTAGGAGTAATGGGATGAAATTAAGAAAGGGAAAATCTGTTTTGAATACCACAAAACCCGTCCTGACAGTAAGATTCATTAGACTGTGCAAAAGCCTCCGTTGGGGGATAATGGAGAAGGTTCATACATAAAATCTGTCAGCTTCAGTTTGCAGGTGCGCTTGCCAAAATTACCTTCAGGTTCTACCCACATGGTTTTGCATGTTAAATTACACATTTGCAATCCACACATCCCCTACATCCTGCCGCTCCCCACCCCCACCAACTGAGTCTGGAATGCTGGATGTGATTCTGTGCTGCAGCTTCTGGAGACAAAGGACACGAGGTACAGCCCAAGGTGAGGAGAAATCCACTTTAAACTGGGGGCTGTGTTAATTAAGGGAAGAACTCCCTGCGCTGCGTTAGCCCCTAGATGGTTTTTGTTCAGCAGCACATGCACAGGTTCTGTCTTCGGATCCCTGTGCTGTTCCTACACTGCCAGACTCCCCCTTTGGTATTTTTGTGGACATTGTGGACTCCCACATGTTGCTCAAATCTGCACAAGTGCTGCATCAAGGGCCAAAGTCAGTTCCCTTGAACTTAATCTGCTTGAACATCAAAGCCAAGGAAAACCACAGAGCTTCTTGTGGACTTTGCTGACCACTATAAATCAATCTCAGTCTTGAAATGGAGCCCAGGTTCACCTGCAAGGGTCACCAACTGTGGTGGGTTTTCCATTTAATGCATTCTGAGCTTCACAAACTATGTAAGTGTTGTAGGACATCAGAACCCTTGGAAATTTCACCTGGCTCAGCTGGGAATCACACTGCTTGTGATGCCTGAACTTACACTCAACAGAACACAAGCAATTGATTTATTGCGAAGGAAAATGTTGCCAGAGCTATAGATGAGGTAGCTGGGCCTCCTTCCCACCTCCTTTTTAAATTATTTTCTGGCACATGGGATTCCAAAGGGCCTTTTCTAACCCCTAGATTCTACAGGTAGTTTCTTTTTTACAAATACCATCTTTTCAGCTCAAGAAGATTTGGACAATATCCTCAGGTGTGATTTTTGGGGTCTTCTGTGCAGGGTCAGGATTTGATGATCCTTGTGGGTCCTTTCCAACTCAGGATATTCTATGACTCTCTGATTCCCTCACCTCTTTAATTCTTCACTCTTAAAATATTTGATTCAGCAGGTATAATAGGAACAGCAACCAACCAGTGCTGCAAAGACTATTGTGTTTCCAAAATAGCAAGAAACTGTAATTCCATTGAAAAAGGACAAGAAGATGAAGTGGTCAACGTGATTGAAGAATAGAGCACAGAAATGTTATGAGGAAGAATAGAAAAATGTGCACTGAAAGTAGAGAATTGTAGGGGAAGGGAAGCTGGGTGGAGAGAACCACACAACCCTTGGGCAAACGTGAACTGAAGCCAGAGCTAAGACAAAGATGTCAATGTATTTCAGAAGTTTATTGTGTAGGGGGAAAAAAAGATAGGTAAAAAAAAGTCCAACTATGTAGAACTAGGTGGAACTTCAAAACATTCCAAACAAGCTAATCTGTTTAATTTCTTTCTTCAGCTGGTCTTTGAGAAGAAATTGAAGAAAACATCCAGAATCACAGAATCAGCAGTGCAGGAGTATATAAAAATTAGTCAGGGAAAAATGTTAGCATCCACCACTGATCGTTAGGAATAGACGAGATGAATACCACGACATTAAGAAAATTAATTCAAAGACACTTTATAAAGTTGCTGAATGTTGGAGTAGACCCATGCTAAAGGAAAAGTCCCTTAAATTACTCCATATCTGCTGCTACGTTTTTTCAGTGTGACCAGCAGGTTTTTATGTACTCCATTATCATACAAGGCTACAAGGACTAAAAGAGAAAAACAATAAAAATATCCCATATCTTAGCAAGATTTGCTTCTAATTTGCCTTCAGCTATACAAATGCCATTTTTCCCTGGACAAAAAAAAAAGTAAAATTACAACTAATACTGTGCATCAGAACAGCTTTACAGCAACCTTTATTTGGAAGCAGTGCCAAAGAGTTCACAGCAGTGCAGAAAATGCTGCTCTAAATATTTGAAGAATGTATTCTGTATGTTCAGTGGCAGAGTTGTTTCTGGCTCGTTACGGTTATTTTTAAGATACCTTAATCTCTGGCAATGCCCGTAAGGAGAAAAATGCAGCCTCATTGCAACCACATTTATCTCCAGAGGTCACAGAAATCTAAGAATAAGAGAGGTCAGCTTGTTCCCAATGCATTTGCCAGAAACAGAAATACAGATTTTATTTCCAGCTTGAGGGGCAATGTTTGGTTGCCTGTCTCTTGGGACACAAGTTAGAGACCCCATACTTTATCACAGTGATAGTTCTGTCCAAAGCTGAGATTTTGATAAGATTCAAATAACTCAAATTATAAGATTATAATGAGAAACAGTGCTTGTGGATGCTGACATATTTTCCCAATTGTTTCCTGATAACAGAAGAGAAAATAGTAAATTTTGCTCCCATACTTCTGTCTCACTCAGACTAACACATGGTCAAACATTTTTTTCCTTCTTCTCAGTTGCTTATATGGTATCATCAGGCAGGGACCACTTTTGTACCCAGTGTAGATGATTCCCTCCTCCCTGTATTTGGGCTCTGTTGGGTATTTGTCTGTGTATGACCATATTAATGTGAGGAATGCCTTTCACCCCTGTTGTTAATGCACATATTTCCAAACACAACAGCACTTCAACAGCTACAAACAGAGGCCAGTGCCTGACACAAGGTTAAAAGCAGCATAGTGAAAGTAGCAAAATCACAGTGGAGTGGATCAAGGTGCTTGTAGAAGGAAAACACAGTTAAATTTAGGGATAAAAAATTAAAAAGTGATAGGAACCAAGGGTGGAAAAGCATTTCACAGGCTTACAAATCAGAAAGTCTAGAGACGTTGCATACTCTAAAGGGAATATTTTGCTAGCAAACAACTTCTAGCAGCAGAAATGGGGAATAGCAGAGCTCACATGCTTTTAAGTTACTTAAAAGTTAGGAGTGCACTCATCTATCCTGTGCTGTAGTCAAGGTGAGAAGGTAGGTACCCCCCAAAGGCAACCCCAACAGCACTGCCAGAGTGAGAGGGACAGATTTCTCTCCCTGCTTACCCTGCTTCTAGTGAAGAAACTGGGATGTGTCATTTTTGTGGGTTATAGCTGGGCAAGATATATATCCCACTTAAAATCAGTGTGAAATATATTGCACATCAAAGCAAGGGAGGGAAAACCACTCTAGATTAAGGCTTTCCTTAAATAAATGGAAGAGGAACTTTTATAATTATTTTGCGCCATTGCAGAGACCAAGCACAGGGTGATCTCAAGGGAGTCAAAAAGGAAGGTGAGACAGGCTGTTGAATATAACACTGACCCAAAGAAGCTCAGTTTTGAACAGCTAGGGGTTATAATGCCTTAAACCAGCTCTTTGAATTTCTGCCTATTATTATAAAAATACAAAATTACTTTGAAAGCTGGAGACACACTAGTGATTTCTCATGCAAACTGAAATTATTCCATAAGTATCTGGTATTTGGGACATATTTTGAAAGAAGTTGAGCCTTGTTTCCCCAGTCTGAAAAGATGAATCTGGAATAGAAAACATGTAGGTGGCGACTGGTGCATGTTTTAAAGATGGGCATTATATATTGAAAACTCATATCTCAGTGAGTAAGGACTGAATTTAATAAAAACAGAGAAAGCCTGGTTCTAATTACTGGGTGTCCATTTTAAAAAATCATTATTTTTAGTTAGAGCTATATCTTTCAGTAAAGAAAGTGTTAGATTGCTTTTTTTCTTTGGATCAAATCTGTCTAAATTGTTTATTTTGCCTTTTAATGCCCTGAAAAAAATGCCTTTTAAAGACCTTGTAACACAGTGAGAATACTCTAAAAGCTGCACTTCCAAAATCACATTTTCAAAGGCATTATTGCTGAAGGAATATTGCTGAATATGTGGCCATATAAGTGAATTTTATCAATTCCCACTTTGAAAAATGACATAAGAGCCAAGGAAATTCCCTTGACTGTGCAAACTGCTCTTACAAGTATTTTACCTGCAGAATGAAACCTCCTGTGCAAACAGGGAGTTTTCTGGCTGTGTCCCAGCCTTGAGCTGGCTGACATTGAAGTAAGAGAGGGTGTGATTGATGAAGCCATGCATGGTTCCATTCTGGCTGTATGCGTATTGATACATAAGGCGTGGGATGAAATCGGAGGTGACAGCAATGACAAAAGCCTGAGAGATGGAAAAACAAAAACAAACAAAGTAACAAAAACAGCATCATGAATCTGTGTCCCCAGGGTAATTAATTCAGAGGAAAATGTTCATGTTCAGGTAAATTTAGAGTGGTGGTGAAGGGAGAGTTATGTGGCCAGAATTGGTACAGAATATTTGCATATAAATGCACAGTAACCTGCTCTGACCTTCCAAGGGAAGGCTCAGCTAGGGAATTAGCAAAAGGAATTAATGGACTGTCCATTGTTCTAATTCTTCTCATCTCTAGAGCCATTAGGAGGTTTATCACCAGTTTTAGAAAACGTACAACAAGACCTAATAGCCAGTTGGCATAATTTGGGCTGTATTTTGGTGTAGTTTTACCAAACCTGTTGAGTGTAAATGTCCTTTTTCCCCTCAGCATCAGGACTCACACATCTCACACTGGGGGGTCTCATGCTGGTATTAAACCTTGTGAGACTGGTATCCCATAAAACTGTAATTGTGGAGGTGATCAGTCACAGAAATCTCTATATCATATCAACAAGAATTCCTTTGATTCTGCTCTGGACTCACTCCTCTTGGAGCAGGTCCAGAGGAGGCCATGAAGATGGTCAGAGGGCTGGAGCCCCTGTGCTGTGGAGACAGGCTGAGAGAATTGGAATTGCTCAGCCTGGAGAAGAGAAGGATTTTGGGAGGAGACTAGAGCCTCTTTCAGTGCCTGAAGAGACTCCAAGAGACCTGGAGAGGGACTTTTGACAGGGGCCTGGAGTGACAGGACAAGGGGTAACAGCTTCAAACTGACACAGAGTGGGTTTATACTGGATATTAGGAAAAAATCATTCCCTCTGAGGGTGCTGAGGCCGTGGCACAGATTTCCAATAGAAGCTGTGGCTGCCCCATCCCTGGCAATGTTCCAGGCCAGGCTGGGTGGGGCTCTGAGCAACCTGGGATAGTGGAAGGTGTCCCTGCCCATGGCAGGGAATGAGGTGGTCTTTTATGTCCCATCCAACTCCAACCATTCTATGATCCTATGATGATTTAAAGCTGTATTTTGCTAAATAATAATTGCCTGTGTCAATATTATCTAGATGGAGAAGCAGAATTGGGCATTCAATATTTTTTTTTCAAATAGGGATAGATATATTTGCATTTCTTCCAAGTAAAGGTATCTAACTCATACCTTAATAGAATCCCCAGGAAATAAACATTACCAGAGTTTGACCAACACAGGAAATAATCAAGGATCATAAATATGTAGAATGTATTCAGAGAAAAACAAGAAGCTGCAGAGTTTTTCTCCTCCAGCACAGCTCAGTGCTGGACAGCTGAAATCTTTGCCTGACAGATTATGGGGATGTGCAGGGTTCCACAGACGTCCTACCTTAAATCCTGGAAACTGGAGAGCCATGAGTGAAAAAGGCTCCACCCAAGTGAAACAAAACTGCCCCTCTGGAGGCATTAGGGTGCTGTGCTTTGTGCTGGGAGCTATTTTATCAAAGAAATGTCATAACACCTCTCCACAAGTTCTCCCTTCAGTAGTGAAAATCACCTCCCTTTCTAAAGGGCTTTGATATCTTTAGTATCTCTGATATTATTCCATGACCTTAAAGGTATTTTCCAACATAAATGGTTCTATGAGATTATGATCTGTAGGTTAAAAACCCACTAGAAACTGTTAGGGTTAAAGTCCTAGGGCATGAAGCTTTTTATCTTAAAGCATATACAGGAAAATTTTACTTAGGGAGTACATATAGCACAATGAACATATCCGTATTCTGTTGTATTTGGGCAATTGAGAAACTTTTAAATTATGTTGAAGGGACAATAAAATATAAACAATAACAAACAATAAATTATCAAGAATTTTAAATTATATTGAAGGAACAGTATAAGTTCCCAAGATCATGGTTAGAAGCTGGTATAACCAAATACTTACATTAATGATCACTGAAAGCTTTCCAATACCACTCAAGATGTTATACCAAATACCTGTAAGTGAAAGAAAAACACTTATTAATGGGTTAATTATAAACTTTTTTCTTTTTTTTTTGATTGTAATTTTGGTCTTATCTTCACTGCCATGCTCTTTCATTACTCACCTATATCTTTTTCTCTCACTGTGTCTGGCCTCCTCAGCTCAGTAACAAATTTTTTTGCATCAAGACGAACCTCGATGATGTTGTTCAGAAGAGCAAAGACAGGGGCCAAAGGGAAGGAGGCAACAAAGAGTGTGACAAAGCCAAACTGGATAACTGGGGAGGAAAAAAAACCAAGATTTTTTTGATAGCTTCTGAAGGGACCAGAAAATTGGTAATGAGCTTTGTGCATTACCAACCCCATAAAATTCCACTTCCCAGTTTGGTCCCCAAAATAAATATCCCAGAGTAGGGCTATGAAGAGACAAAAGTTTGTCACTATGTTTTATGAATGTTTTCAATAAAGCTTCAAGTTTCTAGCACAAGCACAAGCCAAAGGAAACAATAAATTTAATAAAAGACAAAGAGTTCAGAGTCTATTTTTCTGCATTTATACATAATTAACTGATTAGTCCATGCTGTTTCTTTCCTGTCCTTTTCCCTGCAAGGAAAATGATACACAATCAAGCAAAAGGAGAAAATCTACAAGGTGCCACTATTTCTTCCCAGCTTCCTTTGAAAAACTTAGTGGCAGCCTGTGAAAAGCAAGATCAGAAGTGTCTCTGTGGATGCAGGAGCCAGTGGTGGTGTGCAGCACTTTCATCCCTCCTTTTGTCACTGATATCCTCCAAGTTTAGAAATACTCCTCTTTAAATCTAAACAAAGGTGAATTCTATATAAATATATATTTAAAAATATATATTAAGCTAATAAATCTCACTGTGCTCTACATCTCAGAGGTAAAAAAACATTAGCATAGAAAAAGTATTAGTGTATTTAAATGCCATATTTACTGTGGCTTCTTTTCTGGCAGATCCCTGTATAAGTTCTCTCTCCACTGAGGGAGAAATTGACTTTTCTGTGAAAATAGCACAATATTCTGTGTACACAGCACAATATTATACTTTAAAATATTTTCCTTCGGCACTGTTGTCACAACCTACAACTAACTCTTGAAAAAGTTTTCCCCAGGACCTTCTCTCACATGCATCATTTTTGTATACAGGTTGCAAGTCCTCTGATATTTCTCCTTTCTTATCTCAGGAATAATATATTGGCACATGTAAGTAAAACCTCTGTATATCAGTTATATGGCCTTTAGAGTTTCATTCTTATTGTTTTATTCTGAGAGAAAGTGTCTGCACTAAGATGGAGCTTTTTCAAAGCATACAAACATCCTATCCTTGAAATCATACTTTCCTGACTATTTTATGTTCAGAGTCAGGAAAAGGAATTAACAAGGAAATAAAACCAGATGTTAAAGTTATGTCCCCCAAAAACTGTGAAATACTTAGAAAAATACATAGCCCCAAAATATGCCTTATCTGGTTCTAAGTGAATTTAGCAGGAATACAGCTGGGAGGATTCTGTAAAAAATAAAATAAAAATTAGAAAAAAAAACAAAACAAGAAGTATTTGCAATGCTTTAAGAATAAACCACACACGCATCTGCTTTGATGTTGTCTGTAGCCCCTTCACTCATTGCCTGGGAAAATGCAGTTTAATTTTCTTTCAAGTTCATGAAAAAATGTCCAAGGTATGCAAAGGACTTCTGGATAGTTGTGTAAATATGTCTTCATAGAAAACTTTGTGCCAGAAGTGTTTGTGTGGCCATCTTGAAATCTCTTCAACCTTCCCAAGTCCTTCTTATGAAAGTGTAAATGATGCAAAAAGCAGGCAAAAAAAGCAATCCCAAAGCCAAACCCTGAATTTAGACAGCCTTGTGTAACAAACCAGCAAACAATCGTTAAATGGAGGAGTCTTTGAACAGCCTCAGCAATTCACAGGTACTTGTTGAGTGTGATCATTGTTTCTAGAAACAAACCTTAATCTATTACAAAAATAATCTCTGTCCAGATCCCAGAAGGAATCTTGTCACAGCATCCTGGAGTTCTGTGGATGCCTGTCTGGTCACACTGGAAATATTTACAATACTTTTAGGACGCTCACACTCTTCCATCGAAGACAGTTGACACCAAGACATCCTTTTTTTGGCTGGAAAACTTGATGGCAACCCTTAAACACCCTTTTTGCATTCACATTTATGCCACAAGGTCTCCATACAGAGCTGTTTACGTGTTCATGTACAGGGGAAAGGCTAAAGAGACCTGTGCCAGGAGCTGGACTTCTGGCCATCCATCCTGTTCCACAGTTTTCCTATTCCCCTGGTAGCCCAGCCTGGAGAAAAGAGAGATGAACATTCCCCAAGCTCAGGGCACAAGCTGGGAAATAAAAGAGCTGAAGGCTGGGTTTAGTGGAAAGTCAGGGACATGGGAAACATCTCCTGGGGCATCCAAGCAGGATGCTGGATGTGCTGTCACTGACACACAGCCTACTTCTGATGAGGGAAAAAGCCCAAACCACACACTCGTGGTGCCTTTACTGTCTGATTTGAGCAGGAAAGAGGCCAAGGGCTCAGAGCCAGACCCTGACTTTCACAACCCCTGGTGCCACATCTGCAGCACCTCATCCAGCCTCGGGCCCCAGACAAAAGCTCTGAAGGACAAACAGCACCCAAAGAAGTGTCTCAGGTCACAGCCCTTCTCAGAAGTCCACTGCTCACAGGAGCTGTGCAGAGCCTGAGCTGAGCCCAAGCCCAATGATAACACACCCTGTCCTCCCCAAGTCTGGCCTCCAAGTTGTGACTAGAAGCACAAATCAAAGTTTTTAAATTATGGATCTGGAGGATGGTGGCTGCTGCTCTTGTGTAAAGGATACAGAATCAGCCCCAGCACAAAACCTTTGTGGTGTGGATCAGATCACTCAGGTTCTACAAGATTTACATGCTCAGTAGTGTGATTAACCCAAGTATCTTCTACCTCAAAGCCTCACCTAAGACAAGGTATTTATTTACGATTCTGTTGCTTTTTTTTTTACTTTCTTCTTTATCAGTAATATCTGTCATAGGATCATGTGTTACTGGAAGTAAACAGTGGAAAAATCACTTCTGTGCTAAGCAACTTTCCAAATCCTAGAAAGAAACTTTTCGATATACAGCCAGGCTTGGCTTAAAAACTAAGGAAAAGGTGTAATTTATAACTCTTCTGTAATAAATGTATGCAACAAGCCTACACACAACCACCAATGGTATTTTCAAAACCATCCTCATTAGAGAGATTGCAGAAAAATGCAGGTTTCTTTTTCTGCCTCACACATTGCCTTTCTGATGGCTTTTCCTGCTTTAGGGGAAATTCTTCCAAACCTCTCAGATTAATCCTTATAGTAGTCAGTAGCTACAGACATTGGATTTGATAATTTTCTTCTTGTGCCATTGTTTTTAAACAGAAGTGGGATAATGAAATCTTTTATTATTACTTCTCCTTGAGGAAAAATGCTTTTAATTAATTGCCACATGAAGCTTGGACTCCTAGAGGGGTTAGGCTAGAGAAGGGAAGACCAAATGAAATTGGCATCTGAAAATCATTGCTAATTTCAGTTTCTTCTCAAGGAAACACGAGTGGTATAAATTTCAGACATTCATGCACATCATTTTGCTCTTGGAGCCAATTTAATAAAGTTTCTTTCATTAGCAATATTTATTGCTACTCTAAACATCGATTTCTTGCCAACTCCTCTCACTGCAGGCCAGTTACACACATTGCAAACTTGCTGCCATGTGGAAGGGGAAATTGCTGTACATGCTACCTACTTTGGGAATGCACATGGTATGGTTTACTGGCCTGGGTCAAAAGTCTTTGCACAGTTTTGGAAGCAGGAAGTGCTAAGGACAAATTTGACACATGATGACAGTGACAATTTCTGTTTCAGGATTACTTGAGCAAAATTTTCTGATCACTCACATGTTTTAAGAGTGTCTCTGCTAAGAAATGCAGGAATATATCAGTTAATAATATCAAAACAGTCATCAGAAATGTCACTGGTGCAAATCAAATCTTTGTGCAGATGTGCTATTGACAGCCAAAGCCTGCACAACGAAAAAGCTCAGCACAGTCTGCTGGTGAATTTAGATTCAAAGACTTTTACCCTGAAAAATTAATTTTATTATCTATAGAATTGTTTGGGTTGGAAGGGACATTTAAATGTAATCTAGTCCAAACCCATGCAATGAGCAGAGATTTTCAACTAGATCCTGCTGTTCAGAGCTTCATCCAACCTGACCTGGAATGTTTCCAGGGTTGGGACATCCACCACCTCTCTGGGCAACATGTGCCAGTGTTTCACCACTCTCATTGTAAAAAAATTCTTTCTTACAGCTAATCTAATTTGTTGGCATGGACTAGAGGGACTGATATTTTGCAGAAACAAGTTCCAGTGAACAGAGTCAACTTTCCCAAATGAGAAAATAGAAGAGGTTAAAAAATAACCAGTAAACCTTGCTATTTCTATGAACCTACCATTATTTAAATGAGGACAGGGGTAGGAAAGTGAGAAGGTGGAAGTCTCTCTAAGGCTTCAGGATTGTTAGAATAAGAAATAAGAACAAAAAAAGTAAGCAGCTTGGAAATACCCCAAAATTTAAGTGGGGTAGTTATCATCAAAAACTCCTTTACCTGTGGTGCATCATGCTGCAAAACACGTCCTGAGACTGAGAAAGTGCTTCAAGCACTGTCCCTCAGAGAGGTGCTGCTTTAATGGGATTAATTCACTTAATGACAAAGTGCAAAGGGAATGTGTGATTGGCCATGTGGGGAGGGGGCCAGACTCCAGGTTTTGACAGAAATGAGTAAAAGAGAGTGGATATATGAATAAAAAAAGCAAGGCGTGCCTGTGATTACGGTACAGCCTAGTGAATGGTAGACCTGGAGGCAAGAGTCTTAGCTAAGGATGTCATCCATCATCAAAAGTAGGAGCATCCTGGCAGGACAAAGCTGAATTCAGTGACCACTCTCACTTGGATACATAATCTGCCTGCTACTGCATGAAACCCCATCACCATCTGCATGGGGAAACCCAAAGACTGCAGCAAGCCCCATCTGCAGTTTCTCCTTCAGCTGTTTCATTCCAGATTGCCACTGATGCCTCAGGGAGGCTGCCTGAGTAAATCAGTATGAAAACTAAGAAAGAAGTTCTGAAACAGCAGCCAGGTTTCTCTCTTTACCTTAGTATCATACCTCTTCTTACAATCCAGTAACCCTGCCTTTTTGAGGAACTCGGGAGAAAAAAAATAAAAATCTTCCTCTGGCCTTCTGAATTTGCTTCCCTTCCCACTGTCCCCAACTCAGAATTAGAGAAATAGGTAAATAATCTGCTGAGCTGCCTCTTGCAGCGTGATGCCCTTGACAACAATCCCAGCTGACAGGTTGAGTGCTGAGCTGCACCAAGTGCTTCCTGCCAGCGTGGGTGGTCTGAGTAGTGGATCTGACAGCTGAGAGCAGGGATGTGGACCCAGGGCAGCAGCCAGGGCTGGGGAGGTGCAGCTTGGCTTTCATCTGCTACACATTTGTCTGCAAATCCCACAGGCAGGGCACAGCTTGGCACACTGCAAGGCTTCTCCACTTGGGAAGCTCATCCTCCTGTTGTAAACAAATGTTTAGATCAATAATTCATCCGTTCACTCTCCCTGAATCTGCCCTGAGTGGCTGCAGGCTGAGGCGCTTGTGGTTTACGATCCTGGCACAAGGGACTGATCTAAATTACAGGCTTAGTGTCCAGTGATTTATAACATCAGTAGCTTAAACCCTGACACTACAAGTCAGAACCATGAAGTAGAATAATGGATTATCTTGAGCTGGAAGGGAACATCAAAGTCCAGCTACTGGCCCTGCACAGGACAGCCCAAGAATGCCACCATGTTCCTGAGAGCATTGTCCAAACTTTGGCAGGCTTGGGGCTGGGACCGCTTCCCTGGAACAGGAACCCCAAACCTTAACAGACTGTGGTGGTACCTCTGCATTTTTTTTTTTTTTAACACATTAACTTACTCATTTCAGTGGCCATGATTTGATTCATCTTGGCAATTTCTAGAACTTGCTCCTAAAATTAAAAAATTCCGAACAGTTCCGTAAGGGACAGCATAACAAATGGCTAACCATGGGAGCTCCAAGAGGTACTCTGAAGTCAAAACATGGGTAAGGAAAACCCCACTGTAGCTTTTCTTCATTGAAGGACAGACTACTGACCTGCTTCCTTTCTAAGTAGATGGTCTTAAATTAACCCTTAAAACAAATCTGACATTTTGAAAATTATGTTCAAACTCATAACATTGGAGCATCACTTTTCCCACAGCAGAATCAAGACCATTGACAGCAAACCCAAGCAATGCTGACAAACATCACCAGTATATATTTGTTACTGATAACTAAAGGTCCTTGTCCTTAGACCTAACTAACCAAGGAATTTGAGTTGTTAAAATACAGATATTTCTGAGCTATTCCTGAGCATAAAATTTTTTACAGGGAAAAAAAGTCTATTTTTTTCACAATTGTTTAATTTCAAAAATTGCTAAGAGGCTTGCTTAAAGTTTACAGGAAGAAAAATCATCTTGGGCTGAAATAATTAATGGAAAAAAACAATCCTAAAAGATAATTTTTTCAACAAAGGATCATCATGTGCAGAAGGGGATAAAGTAATAGAAGCAGCAACATAGACAAGAACCTAAGGTGAGTTGGAGCAATTGAGAGAGAGATAATGTGAGGTGAGGGATTCTTGATGGCACTAAACATATTAAAAAGACATCCCCAAATCTGCTGTCATGCGAAATACCTCGTGTACACTTACAAATTTATAGATTTATATAAATTTACCATTCTATAAGTTTTCATGTATTTGTTTTTAATTAGATTAAAAATCGTATCTACAAACCAAGATTGTTTCTGTATAGAAAGATAAATCATGTATGGTATTTAATTTTTTTTGCCATAGATATTTTAGATATTTAGATATTTTGAGAATAGTGACTTGTTAAAACAGGAGTTGCCACATTCAATATGTAACAAATGTCTGGTTTTAGATATCATGCCCATTGTGCTTCTCCCTGAATTTTTGGGTTTGCCTGGATTATTTCTCTCCTCTCTACTCCCCCACCCACAGCATTCCTGCTTTCTCCTTCCCTGCCTCTCCAGGATCTACTCATGAGGCAGCTACAGGGCTGTGCTCCCCAGTAGCAGAAAAACATGGACACACTGCAGTGAATCCACTGGAGAGCCAATAGGATGGTTGAGGGACCAAAGGATCTGAGGAACAAGGAGAAGCTGAGAGCCCTGGGATTGCTGTACCACAGGAAAAAAAGACTCAGAGGATCTTACCCATGTGACAGGTTGGAGAAGACAGCTAAAACCTTCTCAAGGGCACCCAGTGAAAGGACTAGAGGTACAGGGCACGAATGGAAATATAGGGAATGCAACTTAAACATTAAAAAATCCTTGGTGTAAGGGTGGTCAAATACTGGAAAAGCTGTTGAGTGTCCATCCCTGCAAATACTCAAAACCCAACTGGACCAGTCTCTGAGCAACATCCTCTAGCTGACCCTGCTTTGAGCAGGAGGTTGGACCAGATGATCTCCAGAGATCCCTCTTAACCATAGCTATTGATTCTGTGGCCAAATGGTTTCTATGCACTTTTCTCATATGGGAACTCTGGAATCTGACAGCAGAAGTATTAACAGATACTGGGATTCATCATTATTTCTCTGTTGGCACTATGGTTGTCTCATAACCCTGCTGGCTCACACAGAATTTCTGCAAACTACAAGTGCTGGGGTATTTTTCCCCCTTTCTCATGACCACCTCTGACACACAGTCCTATGTAAAACCATGGTTATTGCAGAAAGGGAAAGGAAATCCCAAAAACTTACTCATTTCCATGTATTCTGGAGTCAGCCCAGTGAAAGGTTCCAAGATGTAGTCGAGATCCCATTGCTGAGGGTCCTTTGATTGGTTGGTGTCCATTTCCTTTAGCTCAGTTCTTTCATCCTTCAGCTTCCTGAAGAGCTTCTTGAGCTTCCTGAGGAATAAAGTTCAGATTGACCCAAGTCAGTTGTTTTTGGGTTTTTTTCCCCTAAAAGATTTGGCCCAAGTCTTTGCACAGCAACAAAAAATTAATCTTGTGTTACTTTGGTCCGCCACAGGGAGAGTTTACACCACCCTGGGAAATTCTGATGTTTTTTATTGACAGGTACAAGCTACTGGAGTTGAATCCAGTACCTTAAAATTATTTTTCTCTCTAGATGCATATTCCAAGGGGATCTTCCTGAAAATCTTTGGACCTAAATAATACTAATAATTAGTACTCTCAAGAACAACAGAGTGAGCACCTCTTCTTTAACAAAATACAAATTTTAATGGTTTCATTCCAATTTCTACTGCAGACACTCTTTTATCCCACTATAAAAATTGGAAACTTCCAGTATAATAGAATACCAGACATTCACGGGTTGCCCAGAGAACCTGTGGCTGCCTATCCCTGGCAGTGTCCAAGGCCAGGCTGGATGAGGCTCTGAGCAACCTGGGATAGTGGAAGGTGTCCTGCCCATGGCAGGGAGTTGGAACTGGATGAGCTTCAAGGTCCTTTCCAACCCAGGCCATTTTGTGATCACAGAATATTTCCAAAGAGGGTGCAAGAATGTACTGACAGTACAAATAGCAGTATCAAACACTGCCCCACTGAGATAGGGATACCAATTTAGTGACACTGACAAATAAATCAGAGTAAAATGAATAATTTCTAAATGAAGAGTAAAGTCTTCCCAATGTCATCCCCCCAATGACACACATGCGCCAGCAACTTCATTCTATTTTACACACTGAGAATTTCCCATGGAAAACCAGAGTAGAATGAAGTATTTCTTCAAAATCAAGGCAGCAAAATACAGTTGAATTAGCATAAAATAGCCAGATTTATACTTATTGCATATCTTTCTTTTGCAGATGATATTTATCTTCCACAGAAACACACAGCACTATTTTATAGTTCTTCACATATGTGCCATGAGTGGAAATCCAGACTAATTCCAGTGATGTTTTGCCAGTAGTGTACACAGGGCTCTCCCACAAGCTCTTCCCCCACAGCTTGTGATAAACCCTTTGAACTGTAGGTGTGTGGCCTGGATACAGGAATATTTGGGGGAAGGGGTTTTCCTTTGGACCTCCAGGGAAGCAGAACCACTTTCCTGGACCCTGACTTCAGCAGCAGGGCAAGGTTGAGGAACAAAAGCTGGCAAACACAATAAAGGTTTTGCTGTGTGGGTTTATTGCTTCAGTCTCAAATTTATACTGAGCCATGGGGTCACTATGTTCCCACAGTGACTGAGGAATTTCTGCACCTACCAGTGCTCACAGGACCTATTCCATTTCATCACTAGTATGGAGGAATTGGGGATTGGAAGATAATCTTTAAACAAGTCTAGATTGCATCAAGCCCTCTCGGATCCTGGATCATAAAGTTTCAAAAATCAACAGGAAAACTGCAGCTTTTGTTTGAGGTTGAAGGAAGATGCAGCTCACAAGTCTGATGGTAACATCATCAGTACTTGGCACTACTGGTAGCCAGATTACACAATTTTAATGAAAGAGTAGAGGTAAATATAAAAATAAAGCTTCACAAGACAGAATTAGATGAATCCTTGAATAAAGACATTTACGTCCTACATCGTGCAAACTCAGCCATTTCAAGACACTAAAATTCCCATTCTCCCCCTCTGCCTTTATGGCAGCCAAGGGAACTTGTCTGTGACAGAGATGATGTAGCATTCAGAGGGCAGGAGGCTGGGGCAGGATTTAAAACAATCAAAGAATTCCCAGGATGATCTTCCAACATATCCCAATTAATTTCCTAATGTGAGGGACTCTCAGAGGATGGTGAACAGTAAGTTCAAGACAGTGCTGATTTCTGTTCCAATGAACGATACAAGCTATAAATGCCCCTCACACTTCTGTGGGCAGATGAGAGTGAAGATCATCTCGTTGTCACGGTGCAGCAGCAGCTGAGATAAAATTTGGGTGTGTTTAGATGTGAAATCTGTGCATATGTGATCTAATCCTTCAGCTAGAGCACCACAGAATCCAGTTCTGGAGTTTAATGCATACACACACCTCCCACGAGAACCCAGTAACTAAAACAATTGTTGTTGTTTTTAATGTTTATTTGGGAATACACCAAATCCAGGGCTCAACTGCTCAGAATAGTTTTTAATTTTTCATCTGGTTATCTCTAAGCCAGGCATGAGGAACAGCACCTTTAACCATTTGGAGTTCAGCTTTGAAGAGTGTCTGTGTGCTTCTTTGTATGTATTTTTTTGAAAGATCAACTGATTGAAAGCAAGCCAAACCAATTATTTCAAATTTTCCACCAAAAAAAAGTACCTTTGTGTCATATCCAAGCATGTGAAGTTTGAGACCAAGCAGAAATGTGTCAGAAAGTTAAAGGAACAGAGAAGAGGGATTTGCAGAGTGTTATTCTCCAGCTACACAGCAATAGGGCAATGAAAATGAGTTTTGCAGAACCCTTTATCTGTACTTATGATTGTGATGCTAAAATCGAGTATGCTTTTTAAACGCCTTTGTTCAAAGCCTGTTTCTTAATTACCCAAATCAAGGTTTTTAAAGAAGATTGACAGAAAAAGAGTTCTTTTAGCTTCTGATTTGTTCCTGCCAGGCAGCCCCCCACAGTGAGGAAGAGGTAGGTTTGCCCATTCAGCATGTGTCCCACAAGCTTTGTGCTGAAGAGGCTAATGCAGCAAAGTTTCATGACTCCACACAGATCTGGGCAAAGAGGCAAAACTGTAGAGCTGTAGAATAGTCATTATTTCTGGTCCTTTTGCCAGGGAATGTCAAAAACCAAGGTGCATCCTTAAGGGGACTGAACAGCAGGTGAAAAGAATGGATGCAGGATGAGAGGGAAAGAAAATGAACAGGTTTTTGTCAGGCTGTGTCTAGAGCAGTTAAAAATTACATTGCAGCTTCTCACAGGGGATTGGCACCAAATTATTGTGTTAGGTAAGAGGTGGGACCGTGGCTGAATTATGCTGATTGTAATTCCCAATAGAACCAACAAGCACTGCATTATGCACATTAACAAGCATCTGAAGTGAGCATAAAATCACTACAGCCCCACCTGTCAATAACCCTCAAGCTTTTGAGAAAAAAAATGATGAAAAGAGAGAAATCAAGCTCCAAGTGATCCTAGCTGGGCTGTAAGCACATGGTGATTAGATGAAGGCTCCTTTTCAAAAATCAGTGAGATGATTCAACAGTTTCTCTATTGATACAATAAGAAGGAACAGCTGGATTTGGGGGATGTTGGGGGAAGAATGATGATGACTTGGGAAAAATGAGAAATTTGTGGAGTGAGACAGTGGAATGGATAGAGGGTGAAGAGGTGGGACATCTGAAGTGCAGGTTGAAAGAGGACAAGTGCAGGAAAATTACTTTGTTGGCACAGGTGTTTGTGTCTTCAGTGGCTGTACAATTGGGATTGTTCAGCTTGGAAAAAAGAAGGTGCCAAGGGGACTTAATTGAGCCTTCCAATGCCTGAAGGGAACCGACAGGGAAGACAGACAGAGACTATTGACAAGGGATGGAGTGCAGGAAAAGGGGGAATGGCTTCATGCTGACAGAGAACAGGTTTACATGGGATATGGGTAGAAATTCCTTTCTGTCAGGTTGCTGAGGTCCTGGCACAGGTTTCCAGAGAAGCCCCATCCCTGGAAGTGTCCAAGGCCAGGTTGGATGGGGCTTTGAGCAACCTGGGATAGGAGAAGGTGTCCCTGCCCATGCCAGGAGCTTGGAACTGGGAGGTCTTTAAGGTTCCTTCCAGACCAAACCATTCTGTGATTCCATGATTCTGTGAATACTTGGTAGAACAGAGATGCAGGTTGAGATTTTACTCGAAAAGACAGAAAGCCCCAAGAATCCAGCTGTTGGGAACAAAGGATTATTTATAACAGGTGGGGTTTTTAAGGCTCTCCTTCCATGTGATGCTTGTTGATCTGTAGGATAATGGAAAAAGGTGCAGGGAGAAAGCTGAACAGAAATTATTCTTAGGTTGAGTAGCTGGAGCACTTGTATCTGAAGAAAAGGAAGAGCAGTGACCCACACTCTTGTGTCCTCACCTCTAATTTTCATTCATTCTTTTGGGAAGGAACACTGAAGATCCAGGCTTTTCTTCAGTCACATTCCTACAGTCTGTTCACATAAAAAAACAGCTTCTCACATTCACAGGTGCAAGAAGGAGGCAGGAGGAGAACAAAAATATCTAAACTTCTTGTTCTCCCACAAATTTTTGGTACATCCTTGCTTCCTTGGCACACTCAGATATCCTGGATTCTGCAGGAGTTTCAGTTGTGATTGGAGTTTATTGGTTTCTCAATCAGAGGAAAGCAACAACAATAAAAAACAGGAAAAGGAAAAAAAATGGCAAAAAACACCACCCAAACCTTTAATTAAGAATCATTTAGTAAAGGTGAAAAGCAACATTAGCGATAACAGCTATGAAGGGTTGTCTTTAAATGGATTTTATTAACTCTTAGTATTCTCATCCAGCATATTTATGTATATTTTGAAAGAAGTGATGGAAATTGATGCTGAATAAAAGGGCCACAACCATGGCCTCACTAAATTCAATAGTTTTGCTGTTCACTTCAATAGGGCCAGGATTTCACCCTAAGGGTTTAGCAGCAAGGTCAAAGACAGCGAGTAATAAAATAACCACATGGATGGTTTTTTTTTAATAAGTTCAGGAAAAACCAGAACTGAATAAAAAGGGTCTTAAAAGAACTCTGGGTTAAGGCTTTCAAGCCCTGCAGCCTTTTAGGGTCAATTCCTGTGGCAACAGTAAAAGAATGATGGTATGTGACACATCTGAGTGAACTGTGGCATATTTACATCTGTTAAACTTGTGAATTCCAGCCCCACAGAACACACATTTCAGTTCAAGAGGGATTAGTTTTCTATAATTCAAGTTTTGTTGCATTTACCTAGCTGGTTTGCTCTTGCTGGATGCAGAAATTAAAAAAAGAAATCACACATGTTTAGGAGACCAGCAATTACATCTGTCATAGCTGTGGCAGCAGTTTCTACAGAAACATTGAAGGGACAAGCAAGGATGGGTCCCCCAAAAAATGCAGAGCTGCCATCTGAAGTTTCTCTCCTCACCCAATACTGACCATGGATAAAGCAGAATGAAGACATGGAAAGATGCTTTCCAGTTCTTTCCAATTGGGGTTCTAGGAACATAAAGGATGACTGTTGCTTGCAAACTTACTCTATCATCTACTTACCAGTATTTTTTGAGGAGAAAGAGAAGAAAATGGGATTTGGGACTTCTGCAAATCAACTAAAATACCTTGGTTTTTCTGGTGAATGAAATCAAAAGGTTTCCTAAAAAAAAAAACCAACTTGAAATCCTGAGATTTCAGAGAGGAAGAAAACTTTTTTGATTAGTGTCATCTGATAACTCAGCAGAGAGGTGCTTCCATGTTACAGATGTGCAGGGGACAGCACCAGATTCTGAGGAGCAAATCACCATTTAGGATATCCCCTTCTGTCTCTCCATATGGAGAAGGTTGGTGGCAGCACCTGGACTCTGCCCACAGTGAAAATACAGGAAGAATCTGTGTTATTCACCCCAACTCTCAGTCCCTCCTAAGAGGCACAAGGCAAGGGGGGATGAAAAATGCAACTGCTGGTACCTTTAAGGATCCAGTCCAAACCAGTACAGTGGTCCATGCAGGAATAGAAGGCTAAATCTGATTTAATTAAGTGCTCAGTGATTCTTCTGGTGCAAACAGGTCCAGGGAGAAGGGCTGAGCCCTACAGATACACACACAATTTTCTAGGGAATGCAGACAAGCAAAGGAAAAGTAGATATGTTTATTCCAGCATGGCAAGATAGCACTGTGACTGAAATGAGGTATTTATCTAGGAAGGGGAGGATGAAAGTAGGTTTGTTTTTAAACAGTTTTGAAAATTGAGGCCACCACAGTTTGTTGGCTGAAGAGTGGGGGGAGCAGATCTGAGGGAGAAAAATGGGATGAAATTATCGCATTCTTGCATGGAAGGGAGGGAAATGAAAAATAATTGGACATGACTTTCTGTTTGGACTGGATCAGCCCATGCTTTCATGAGTCAAAAATAATAAATAGAGTATTTGTAACATCATAAAATCCCCATTTAAAAAGTCCAGTAGCAGTAAGTTTTTGGAAGACGAGAAACAAATTACAGCAGGTTTACACTGAGAAAGCTTTAAGTCTTCAACATGTCAGATATTTTGGGAATGATTTACCACCCTTTTCTCAAAATAAAATGTAAACTCAATGAGATGCAGACAGAAAACAGGCCTCCCTATTGAACTTTGACACAAGAATAATGAAACCATCCATAATCTACATCTGATTTGTTTGGGAATTTATTCTCTCTATTTAAATTCCTTGCAAGGAAAAAAAAAAAGTTCTTGCTGAGAAAAGGGAGAAAAAGGGTTTGTTTGAAATATATTTCATATCTTTTAAGAATCACTCCTCTTGATTTCTAGTTGCCATCTTCACAGCCTTATGGATGTGACCTAAAATCTGCTGACACCAGAGCTGGAAGATTCTGCCTCATTTCAGTGGAGCTGAGATGTCTAAACCAGACTTCATCTCCAACACTTCACAGGCCACTGCCACCACGAAGCAAACCTCCCAAGAGGCAGGAGCAGGACTTTCTCAGTGGATTCCCAGTGCCTGAAGATCCCCATGGCACTGGTGAGACACGGGGATAGTTTTCCTGCTGTATTTGGAGCAGGGGACTGAGCACTTAAGCAGCCTGTGGCAGAAAGGCACTGAGCTGTCAGTGTCTCTGCTTACTCCTGCATCATCACAGAATGACATAAAGGCACCTTGGAAATGTGTGGATTTCATCCCTAAACCCGTAAAATAGTCATAGATCAGGTAATAGGTTTTAACATCTTTTATGGGCTATTGCTTTCCCCCACACTATCTCCCTTCCACTTTGTGCTAATTTGTATTCAACGCTACTGTGCTGAAAGCTTCTCTGAAACTTCCCAGGAGATCTATCATACCTTGCCTGTTTTCCCTGGTTTCTAAAATTAATTTAAATCAATTATTTCATATATTCCATCATTTTCTTTAAGCCATTTAGTAAAGATATAGCCAATTATTCAACATAAAATACAACCAGATCATTCCACCACAACCAAAAATGTGATTTATCATCACATTCAATTAGAACCCACTGAAGGCAGTGGCAGAAGTCCCATTTAGCTGACTAAGGATCAAGGCATTGATTTACTGTGCCACAGGAATAACACATAGTGGAAAAGGTCGGGATACATACGGGATTCCAATTTCAAAGAGATTATTTTGAATCAGTTGCTTTCCAAGCATGATGATGCTCAGCTGAATGCAGAGTTCCATCAGACACCCTCCTGGAGCACACTGCAATTAAACAAAACCAGAGAGTGTGAAGAGATTAAGAGATTTAATTTAAAATACTCACTCAGAAGAGCTCCCAGTGTCTCCATGTGCCCACTGTCCCTGCCACCAATTTGTGTGGGATCATGGAGTTCATCCATCACTGCAAATCTGTGCTTGGCAAGGCACTTCATCTCCACTCATAAAACTGTATTATGGAAAAAATGCAGAGCTCTGAAACAACTCACCTGCCCTGGGGCTCCTATATTTCCTTTAAAAATATTTACTATATAATCAATGTAATAAACATAATGCAGGATCACCAATACTTTTCCAACCTGATATCTCCCAAGGGGGAAAGAAAACCTTCAATCTTGCAAAGGGTTTTATGTCTTTTATTGTCAAACCTTCAGTACATCTCTCAGCTTTCAGGGAATACCCACAGCAATCCCCTTCATGAGGGATTTTTTTTTTTTTTAATAGATGTCTATAGGTTTAACACAAAATGGCTCCAGGTTTTTAAGCTATTAAAATTGCCAAGCTCCCACCAAGCTGCAGAATGGGAAGCCAGATTCACACTTCCCAAGGGCCTCAACCAAATCATGGAATGTTTGTGCCTTAGTGCCCAGTTGGAAAGCACAGAAATGGTGAAGCTTCACCTAAGAATGACCATGAAATAGTCAAAACTGCAGAAAGAAAGAATATAAAGTTGCCTTAGATGGAAACCCTGGGTTTTGCCGATTCAAGTTGAAGATTTAACCTCTTGTTATAGCATGTGTTTTCTATTTTCCCCCTGTTGTCTGTAGTCCACTGGGCACTGCACACATATTTCTTTGTGTAAAGGATTTTATTTGTAATTTGAATTTAATATGTACTTACCTCTTCCATCCTATAGCCTTCAAACACATACACATAACGACCAGGACGGCCAACAAACCTGAAAGCAATAAAAATACATAAACTAGTATATAAAACCAGAAAAATAAGCTAATTTTTACACCATGATTTAATATAAAAACACACAAAAAAGTTAAGTTTGAAATCAAGATTATTCATTCATATTAGCCAAAATATTTCAGAAGTAGCTTCTTCAACATGAATTTTCAAGGGCTAAGCACCTATTCAGCTTTGATTATTTCAAAGCAATAGGCCTCTAAAAACAGTTGTCTACTACATCTGGATAAAATGTTTTTAATAAAATATTTTTCAGTGCTAAAACAATATAGTAATAAACCCCCTCTCTTGATTAGAGAGGGCAAGTAAACCTGGGAACACATATCCTAATCCACATTCTCTTACATGTGAATAATGCCCTGAATGGAATTATTTACACATCTATACATAACCAACACTCTTCTGGCTACACCAGGAGAAGCAATGATATTGACTGTATTCTAACCATACAACACAAAAATATGGTCAATAAAAGAGAAAATTTGGTGATTTTTTTCCATTGGTGTCTTACAATATTTGCAACTGCTGGCAAAATGCATCATCAATCCTCAAATGAAAGGTGCTGGAAAGGATTAGTGAAGAGCAGAGATTAACAAACTTTACAGTCCCCAAAAGGAAGAGCAAAATGATAGGAAACAGAATCCAGAGGATGTTTTAAACTTTTTTTTTTTTTGCCAAAGTTTTAGCAAAGAATAATTTTGAGTTTCCCATTCAAAAGCATGTGGATGACTGGGTCCCAAAAGACAAGGATTCTGAGCCCATAGGAAGTCACACTTATTTAGCAGGACAGCTGAATTAGCTTTTTGGTCAATTACTTCATTTGCCGGTTGACTGTAACTGTTTCTTAATTTGATACGGGAGAATAATGCAAAATAATGAGAAATAGAAAAAAGAGATCTGTAATTTTAAATTAAACAGGAAGACCTTTCTTTGCTGAATGAGGCTTCAAGGAAAATTTGCTAAACTGTGGAAAGTTAAGGCCTATAAGAACCATCATTCTGTACAAAAACAACAGTTTTTTTAAAAACTAAAATGAATTATTAACTTTAGATAACCCTGTCAATGATATTTTTTCAGAGCTGGCAAAGATGACCAGTCCCAGGCCTTTCTGCCCTTTTTTAAACACAGATCCACTAATATAGACACATATATAAAAATGCATATACAGAAATATATGTATGTGTAAAGGATATTTATCCTACCTTCCTTTAAAAAAGGCAACATAAAAAATTGATGCATAAGAATTCACAAACTTAAGTAGAAATGCCTTCAAAATCAGTCTTTCCTCAAAAGTTTTCTCTGTTTTTGGTATTTCTGAGGGGGAAAAAAAAGTAAACCAGAGAATTGAATCAGTAAGTATATAAAAATCACTGAATCCCCAAACATGTACAAAAAACAAAACAAAACTTCAAACTTTGGGCTCATATTAATTTTTCTTCTGAACCTCTAATTGGTACCAAAACCACTAGATCTGTCACTGAGTCCTGATTTCCAGAGATATTCAATTCCACAGAGCAAAAGCACTATAAATTACTTTGCTGTATATATGGATATTAACATACATGAGTATATCAGTTACACAACTAAAGTAGCAAAACATTCATATTCTCAATTGAGAAATGCTGAAAGTACAAAGACTTTCAACCAGAAAAAATACTTTAAAAGTATCCTTAACTTGTAGTCCACAAGCCTTCTTTTCTGTGGTGAGATTGTTGATATGGTTGATGCTAAACACTAAAGACTAAACACATTTTTAATAAGGAATTAAATGCATTAAGTGCAAAATAAAGGCACATTTTTGCTAACAATTCACTTTATATGTTCTGTATTTCAAGATTTCTTGGTTTAAGTATTTTCAGTATTGCTTACTCTGTTCCCAGATTTATTTTCAATTTCTGTGAAAATTTTCTGGCAGCAGAAAACAGGTATAGGACAGAGACTCTCCAAACTGATGGTAGCATCCTTTTTTAAAGATTTTATAAGGGTGAAACCCTTGTGTTTCTCTGCTCATCCTGTATCTAATGTGAAAGAAGATAATTTTATTATTAAATTTATAATTCTTGGCTGAACTTCTGTGGCACAAAAAGTGTGGAAAATGAGATCTAGAGCTCTGGCTTAAGGACTTCATTAAAAATACTGATGTACTTGTAAAGTTTTGTTTTGAACACAGTTTGAGTGTTCTGTTTGCTTTGCTGTTGTTTTAGGGAGTTTTTCTTAAAAGAGCAGTAAGATTATTTTAGCACTAAAGGAATAGAAAAGCCTAATGAACCCTCACTGCCTGGCTTCCTCTGTGATACTTTCAACAACATTTTCATAAAACATCAGTGCACAACCGGATGAGTCCTAAGGCATAACCCACCAATATGTATAAAAAAAGTTTAATTAAACCTTCAAACAATTTGTAGGTGATCCCATACACTGAAAATATCTGCAGGAATATTGAATAACAGCAGTGCAGCTTTTCATTTGAGGGAGAAAAATCCTAAACTCTGCCTTCCAGAGAACCCCCCCAAGAATGAGCTCAGCCTCTGGATGAACATTTGCACACCATATATGGTCCCAGAGGCTCCCTCAGACATCCTATACCATAGCTGTAGAGGCATGTGTAGAATTTGTCCTCCAGCTCTTCGGGTGTGCTGCATGAGAAATGCATTCAGCCAGAATAGGTGTGTTCGTAACAGAGAAAACTCCCTCATCCCCAAAAAAATAAAACACTCAGTGCTGGGTTGTTATGCCAAAATTGGGCAGCTGGAGCTTTGCAGGTGGAGGATGAGATGAGCTAAGGGTGGAATAGGCACTAGCTCTGTGAAGGAGCTGCTGCCTCTGCAAGGGACAAACATGAGTAGTTTTGATTTTGTCCCCATTCCACTGGCTCTTCCTTGGCCTCAGTGAATTCCTCCCTGTGAGGGTGGTGAGGTCCGGCACAGGTTTCCCAGAGAACCTGTGGATGCCCCATCCCTGGCAGTGTCCAAGGCCAGGCTGGATGGGGCTCTGAGCAACCTGGGACAGTGGAAGGTGTCCCTGTTCATGGCAGGGGGTTGGAACAAGATGAGCTTTAAGGTCCCCTCCAACCCAAACCATTCTGTGATTCTGAGTTACGCATGAGATGTAAATCTTGTCTGGCACCACCTGATTACTGAAGATGATCTATTCTCCATGGGAATAACAGGATATCATCTGCACTCTGGCTAGTCTCATCTGGGATGAAGGGGCATCAGTGCCCCACTCTGCTGGGCCCAGAGGAGTCCTGCTCCATCCTGTACGAGCTCTCTCTATTGATAACAACAAAACTCCTACTCTTTTCCTCCAGGCACTGATTGAGGAGATATTGAGGCACGTGCATGACTGCAATCCCATGATTAACACAACTGGTATCAGTGCTATTCTTGTGCTTACAGATGTATTTTTCACCTGAACAGAGATTCAAGTGTACTTGGGGCTGGAATAGAAACTTAGGCTGTCAAGAGCTACTCCTTCAGCCCAAGTGTGTTCTTCAGCTTGTGGATTAAGTGCAGCACGACAAGAGAATTGAGCGTGTTTTTCTCCTCTCAGCAAAATGAGAGTTCACAAGTTAAGCAGCATTTATCAGCATGCATGAATTGTAATTTTTTAAAACATTTTGATTACATTTGACATCTGAGCCTAGTGCTGGAGAAAGTTGCCTGAGTGAACTTTGTAAGTCAGGCAATTTGTAGCGCTGTAGAGATTATTCTGACTGGATCCTTCTTAAACAAAACATCTGATGGTTGATTAGGAATGCTGCCCTAATAAAGATAGAATCAGAATTAAATGCAAAATGACAGCAGGACAATAATCAGCAATTAAGAAATATTTTCGTTCACAGTTCAGCCTGGTGCACATTTCAAAGGGAAAGATTTTCCTCCTGTACGTCCCAAAGAGAGCTCATGGCAGTGCCTAGCACTTCCCAGCTCCTGCCTAGAAGCTGCTGGAGAAGTCTTATCTTCATCTTTTCCTACTCTTTCCACAAAGCTGTGTCATTCCTTAACATTTGTGCCCTTTCTTACCTGGAAGGTGCAGTGAACAGAATTGATCAGGCCACACACAGCAGCCTGTCACTTATGTGAAAGCTGAAAATCTGGGAATTTTGGTCTGGACAGCTCATAAATGGCATTTATGCCACTAGAACACAGTCCATTTGTGTAACCCTGTTACTAATCTGCCCAATGCCTCGTGCAAAACAGAAATAAACAACCAAATTAACCCACTAAAGTGGCGATTCGCTTTGTCTTCATTTCTTTCAAATACTTTAGGAATTTAATCTAAACTAACAGGACCATACTTCCAAAATTCAGGATTGGACCTCTAACAACTGCAAAACTGTAGTTTGTAATGTTCTTCCAAAAATAGGACTGAAAGAGATGTTTCCATTTGTGAATTTAAAAGTGTACTGAGAAATTGAGAAGAAACAGAAGTCTTAAGAGTAATCTCATATAAAGGCACTATCATCAACATCCTTGGTCTAACATATAATAAAACAAAACCCTAGCCTAAATCCCTATTAGTAAACATCTTTAGTCCAAAGTATATAACAAATCAGTACTTTAGGCCCAAACCTCTATAGTATTTAAAGGAATTACTTTCCTTCAAAAGAAATAAATAGCCAGGCTTGCAACAATATTACAATGCTTAAAATAAATTTTGAAAGTCCAACCACTAAGTGCATTAATAAAAAGTACATTGCAGACATACCCCTAGAATGGAACAAAAAAATCGTTTGAACAGGAAGGAAATGGTTAAAACTTTCATCAGGGAAATAACATCAATGTAAATTTGTCAGAGCCATCAACATTTTTCAAACAACCCACTGACTTTCTGCAGCTCTTAGCAGGAAATACTCCTCCTGGACCTCCTTGCACCCCCTCGTGTCAGTACATAGATTAATGAGGAACGTGGCAAGGCAGTTTTACCGATTTCTGTCAGCCATTTGGCCACAGCTCCATAAATTTCATCGAGGATGAGGACCACCACGAGGTTAATGATGACAGCAGTGGCAGTCACTGTCACTCGGACGTTGGACCTGGTTGTCTCGTTTGTGCTGAAGGACAAAGCCGCTGCTGTGGTGATTCGGTACACGATGACACCAAACACTGCTGAAAACGTCAGCGTGACCTGCAAACAAATGAACACATGGCTTAATTCACCTTGGAAACAGAAGCTTTGGCTGGGAGGTTGGATGTGCTCCATGAATTGGCATCCTGAGGTTGGTTCTTACTGCATGGTGATAATATGCAGGTGATCCAATTAAAAGGCAAGGATTCAAAGCTCTCCAACCAACAGGGACATAAATAAAAATAAGGAAATGGATGCATGACTCCAAACTGGCACAACAATCCAACTAACACAAGATGCTCAGAAGGCTGGATGCTCAGATGCTTCACAGCACCTCTCCTGTGAAGACAGCCTGAGAGTTGGGATTGTCCAGCCTGAAAAAGAGAAGGCTCCAGAGAGATATTATACCACCTTTCAGTAGCTAAAGAAAGCTTATAAAGAAGAGGGAAAGTGACTTTTTACATTGGCAGGTAGTGGTAGGAAAAGGGAAGATGATTTTAAACCAAAAGAGGGTATTTTTTGTTAGATATCAGGAAGAAATTCTCCCCTGTGAGGGTGCTGAAGCCCTGGCACAGGTTGCCCAGAGAAGCTGTGGGTGCCCCTGGATCCCTGGAAGTGTTCAAGGCCAGGCTGGATGGGGCCCTGAGTGTCCTGATCCAGTGAGTGGCTGGTGTTAGAATTAGATATTCTTTAAAGTCCCTTTCAACCCAAATCTGTGATTCTTTTCTACTGATTCCATGGATTCCTGTGGATGAACATGTCTATTCTAATTAAAGCTACACACATCATCCATGCAGTGAATTTTGGGCATTTTGGGTTCCAAAGCAGGAATTAAGCAAGGTCTTTTATCTGGCAATAGATTGAGATGGCTTGGGCTGAAGGGCCTATATTTATGTGCAGTCAGGTAAAAATGGACTTTACTGGCTCAAACAGCTTCACCTGTGCACAGCAGAAGTTCCAATTTACAAATTAAAGAATAAAAAGTTTCCCGTTATTATTCCTTTAAGACTGACCTAAGCAGGATTGTTAGGGCTTTATTTTACATTTGTGTCCCAGAAATCACTTGGTATCCCTGGCATCCTTCATGGACTGGCTTTGACCCATGAGATGAGGAAAGTTGGCCCTGCTACTTAAGGTCAAGTTCCCACAAGAAGAATTTGAATTTCACAGGGTTGTGGTATTCTGGTTTAAAAAAAAAAATCTAAACCAATCCACAATGGAAAAAAAATCAATAAAACAGTAATTTAAAAATAGCAGATTTTCATCATCACAACACAAAAGTGGGAGAAAGTACATTTTTCCCTTTCATTTTTGCCTTTAGCAATAGTTCCAGTGTACATTCATTATTTTAGGTAAAACATCTTGAGATCCTCAGATGAAAGAGACTGCCTCAATGTGAAAGATTAGACTACTACAATTATTAAAATGGGCCTAGGGGCCCAGATTCAAAAGGCGGGTTTAAGGAAATTTAACAATTCATTTTAATGATCCAGCAATAATTTATTGAATTCCTGTATGCAGAGGAAGGTTGTTGCATGAAGAGGAACTACTGGAAAAGAACCACATGAGAATCAGAGTTAAATTATTAACACTTGAGGGTGAAAACTGGGCTCATTTTGCTTTTATGAAGAACAAGTAAGCATACTAAAAATTAATTTTTTGGAGAAACTCCTGGAGATTTCAGATGAAATTGTCAAATATGTTTCATCTGCAAATAGTAATAAAAATTAGACATAGTAAAACATCTAGTTTTACTTTTTAAATAATTGTTTCATTAATTTAAAATGAAATGTAGATAAATTATAAAAGCCTGAACATTTTAAATGAAAACTTTTCAAATTACATAAAATATTATTTCCTTTGGTTTTGTAGTTTCCATGTGTCGAGGAAACATTTCTAGTTTTTATATCCATTTTTGTTTTGACTTACCTACCAAATGAGCTGACAAAAAGAAAATCACATTCATGCTGAAACACCTTACTGTGACAGAAGGGGTGCAGGAACACAAGAATCATAACTTTCTCCTTGCTTCCCCATTACAATCACTAGAGTAGAGAGTAAAATCCCCAATAAAGGAAGAAAACAAAACAGCACCACCTGGTATTACTTTACTTCACCTTCCACCTCGACAGACACCTTAAACTCCTTTCTTTTTCTTAATCTGAGTCACAAATTCCTTCCTCTTAATCATCTTCCTAATACTCTCTTCCTGTTTATTTTCCCTGTGGATTTCTTTGCAATTTTTTCGCTATGTTGGTGGACAAGCATAATCAGCAATTGGTTGCCTTGTTCTGGAGCTGATGAGATCCCTGGGCCTCCACACACACCTCTCCCCATCACGAATTCCCACTTAGGAATGATGTCTTAACAGTACAGGAAGAAGAGTCAAGGACAGTCCTCACTAAATAGAGAAAGAGGAAATTCCAGATCATGAAAGTTCAATAGCAAACTCTTGAACCTGACCAAAGGACTTTAGGGACCCCTTGCCCTGAGAAATGTTACTGGAGGATGAGAGAGTAGCAACCTTTTCAATCCATGCAGTGCCCTAGCAAGGTATACAAAGTTAATGGGAAAAAAATGTTTTATTTGTTTAAAGAACAAAAATATTTGCTTTGCAAAAGCACCAGGGCTTCAGAAACTCTCAGTTGCTCAGCTGTTTTTAAACATCTGCTTAGACACAGATGGAAAAACACTCCTTTAGGAGTCTTCATTATCTGTGCATCCAGCAAGAAGAGAAAATTGAGGAGGGCCTGTAGGACTGCACAGTGACTGTGAGCATAGTTCTCACTCCCCAGACAGTCACTGAGGGGGAATGGTTCCTGTATCTTCACAGCATTTCTCTCATTCCTGAAAATACCTCTTCTGCCTAAATTCCTGATCAGGCAGGCCACCATTTGTTCAGGTGCCCACTTTGGGGTTTGTTGTCAATGCCAACATTCCCTCAGCCATCCTTCCCCCCTGTTACAGCAGTTTCTTCCCTGAATAGCTGAACTAGTCCATCCAGGACTGAACTGCTCAGAAACAGATGTGAAAATTGGCTGCAGAAAAGGTCACCTACTGAGCCTGGTATGAATGAAGACAAACAGGAAAGCAAACTAGATCTGAGAAGGAAGCTATAAAACCCCGTGGGCTAGGCTGCTGCCTCCATCCAAGTAGGATAACAATTTAATGTCCAGATAGTTCTCTGGCTCCCCAGTAGGACTATTCTAGAGTCAAGTATTACACCATGTGAGTGAGAATAGGGTGGAAGAGGCTGAACTCTTCTGCCATGACACAAATTGATTTTCTTCCTTCCTCTGACTGAGCTAAACAAAGAAAAGCCCCAGTGATGCATTGTTCCATGCCACCCTGCTCTCTTCCAACACTATCAGTGTCTTTATTACAAGCTCAGAAATCTCTGCCACAGCATGTGCCTTCTAAACATGGGATTTATAAATTGTGATGTGTTATTGTTAATCACACTCAATAAAAACTTTTAGATGCTCAGCTGAGCCCAGGTCTGCTACCATTGATCTCCTCAAAAATAAAACTTGTGAACTTCTTTTCTACAATCCCTGCAAAATGCATAGTTTAAATCAGACTTGGATCTTCTGCCCCCTCTGCAGTCCAATGAGGCTTTTTCTACAGCAAAAGGACTGTGCTCAGATTTTAAAGCATCCATGCATGTGTGAATTAATCCTTGGAATTGTTTGGTGATGTAAGACTGGGCAAGAGAAGTAAACACAGTGTTTTTTTCAACCTGCATTTTGAACAAAACAAACAGCATGCCTAACTTAATACAGACAGAGGAAAAGCCAGAAAGAAAGGAAAAGACCATGACACAATTTTTGAAAGAGGATTCACAAAAGTGAAGTACACAACGAAAAAGGTATGGAAATTAAGGGAAAAAATAAAAATAAAAAGGGAAGAATTTACACTAAGAAAATCATTACCAGCCTCAAGAACCACCACGGAAAGTATGGGATGTAAAGCTCAGGGAAAAAGGGACAGAACAAAACAGAATCACTCTATAGCAACATAGAAATCTTCATGGAAAACACCTGTAGATTTTGAACACCGGACCTTTTTGGCCTGGAAAGGGTGGCATTAAAATTTCAACAATCACTTCTGCAGTACTAGAAATTGCTACAACTTGTGCACAGGTCTTTGTCTGAGTCCCCTGCACACACACAGAAATTCAAGATTTTATTATTTATTTTGTATGTAGGCCTTATAGTTAAAACAATTAATCTGTGTGAATAATAATAATAATAGAGGTTCACGAGACCAATGAGGTTTTCTCCGTGCAATTCTATTTCACAGACTGACAACAAAACTCCAGTCTGATCTTTCCAATTCCTGTTTAACTAATCTAGCAGGAAAAAGGGAAATATCCCATACAGTAAAGAGCAGATTGCAATATCCATGTAGGATAGCAGAGCATGCTCTCCCTCATCAAGAGTTGGCTTGAATTTCATGTATGGTTTGCAAGT
The DNA here is from genome assembly GCA_013397375.1 of Toxostoma redivivum. NCBI lineage: Eukaryota > Metazoa > Chordata > Aves > Passeriformes > Mimidae > Toxostoma > Toxostoma redivivum. The sequence goes on from VXBI01004479.1 coordinate 591,210, forward strand.
TGTCTCCTGTAGGTACTTACATATAAATAACGCTCAAAATATTGCAAAAATAAAATCATTGTGTCCACTTTGCCAGATGGTGAAAGCCAGCCTAGTTCCACTAGTCATGAACCGGAGTTGAAGAATTGGAGCTCTGCATTTTAAATTCTCACAAACTGTGGGTAATAACCCTTTATAAATCTCTCTGAGATGTTACAGTAAGCAGGGAGGGTAATACCTAGACTATGAGTCAGGAAAGCACTTTAAGCTCATGCTTAGGGGAGATTTAAACATGTGGTGAAAGTCAAGAGCACATGTAAGCACCTTGTCTGCAAAAGAATGACTTGTAAAAGCTAAATCAGGGCTGTGTGCTTAGTCAGATTCAGTGTGGTCTGCTCTAAGTGAAGTTATGACTGATGCCACTTAGAGGTTCTGTCTAAAAAGCAAATACTAGGTATGGCCTCAGGAGGTAAACTCATTCAAAATGCTGCAAGTACATCCATATATGACCCATCTGTACATATACATATATATGTACATATATGTACATAATGCACAGAAAATCTTCTGAATATGCAATGCATACATATTCATAAATATATAAACATATCTATAAGGGTGTAGACATTAACTTCAAGATGAGCATTTGATTGTCAGCAAAAGAAATTAAATCTTCACAGGACATCTGGTGCAGTATATGCAAATTTGAGTAAATTAGAAATACACTTCTGTGTCTTAAAATAATTTAGGGCCCAAGTGAGTTTCCCTAGTTAGATGCTGCAATGGTGTGAACAGGCCTATTTCATTGCCATTTTATAGTGGCTGTAGATATGAACAGAAGCTTTAGTTAGTAATTACTGTAATCAGAGGGATAATGGGATCCTTTACCATGTAATTTAGGGTTTGTTAGCCAGGCCTTCCTGTTGCTGTTTAGTCCAAAGTCCAGTAGCTTCATGATGTATTTGTTTCACTGGAAATTTGACTTTTGACTAGTACAATGGTGTCCCCACTTTAGACGCTGAGCTGCACATCTGATTCTTGTTCCCAAGGGAAGACTGTGCACCATGATCTTCCTCACCTACTGTACAGTCCATCTCTGAATGTGTCTTGGATAAATATTTCTCAGCAACTGATTTATTTCACCTGGATATCGCCTGTTCTGAGGCTCAATCTTTCCGAATGTCACTGTGACCAACATATGCAATACTATGCTCACAACTAAATATCAATGTTTTCCCTTCATTGGATAACAGAGATGGAGCAGAAACCCTGGGGGAGAATCAGAATTTGTGTAATGAACTGCTGGAGTTACAGAAAGTCAGCCCTTCCACAAGCAGCCTTTGGAAAAAGAGAATAAAGGTGAAGGCAGGCATTGAGTTCCATGAACCTTCCTAGTATTTCTCCCAAACTGACCTCTACCTTCGGAGTTTTAACATATTTGAGAACAGCAATTCAAGGGTTTCCTTCTAGATGGTCATGGCAAAGTTTTTCACAACTAGTAAATGATCAGAAATGCAGATTGTTACCATAAATAAAATCAGTCCAAAGTTCGCTGCATATCCAGGCATGCGGTCGCTGCATGTCAGCTTCTCCTTTTCATTCTGTAGGCAAAACACATAAACAAAATCACACATGTGACAGAACTGTACAATAGGAAATATTAGAATTAATAGGATTTGTTATTGAGAGCCATTCTCAATTTCTCTGCTATGATTTTGAAGTATATTATGTGATTTAGAACACTGATATTTTAAAGTAGATTTTAATTTGAGATAAAGGAGGGGAAGAGTAAATAAGACATGTAAAAAATGTCTTCAAAAACCAGAAAATATCCTATGGAACTATGATTTATTATTTGAAAACATGTATTCAACTCTTACTAAAGTTCATATCAGGAGAAATCCCTGAGATTGACCTTCATTTACATTTAGGCAAAGCAAGATTCAAGCATGTATTCTGAATTGCTTCTTGTAAAGCTACAGAAGAACAGTGCTGGAGACAGAAACCATGATAAGAATGCTGACTACCACTGAACCCAGATTTTTTTACTAATGCTCACAAGCACCAACTGTGACCCTCAGCTAATTCTTGCAAGACACCCCAATCTTTCCCCTGGCACTTGTTTTGTAGCAGAGGGAAACTACAAAAGCAAGGCCCCTCTGATCTCTCTGCTGCCAGCCTTGTTTTCTTCATGCATACACAGCATCTCTGCTTCCCTGCATAATTTAAAGCAACTGTGATCAGTGAAATCCAGTACGCTTTTCCCCTCCCCACACAAACTCAACTCAAGTCCCAGCTGCATGTATATCTAAAGAAGACATTTGAAGATGGATTTATGTGAGAAATATGATTCCCTCCTCTCAAAATAGGTTTCTTAAAATAATAATAAGGTCGCTGCTTTGTTTAAGTTAAACTAAAACTATATAATCAAATTAACTAAGGACACAAAGCCAGCTGCTGTTGGTATTTCTGTGAAGCACCATTGCTGCCCCATGGACCAGTACTACCCTTACACTGGAGTTAGCCCAGAGTGATTCTGAATCTAAATGAATTTAAATCAGATTAGAACTCAGGTCAAAGGTTTCCAATAAACCATTTCTAAGGCACAATTGCCCTCAGATAAACATAAAAATCTGGGAGCATTGTGCCTTCATAAGAAGCTTCACCAAAGTAGAATTAGGAATGCAGTATATAAATTCAGAAATGCAGCTGTGGATTTTCTAACCAGGAGTGGAATTAGACCTAGGACACAATCCTGCCTGCACATTCATTGCCATGGTGGGAAGGGAAGGAGCATTACTCAGCAGCCCCTCTCATGACCTCGTCTCCTTTGGGACAGTCCTGGCAGCACTGGGGCACAGCAAACCCAACCAGAGGCACCAATAATTTGGCTCAGTGTGTGCAGCACATAAATACTCTTTACAGTTCACACACAGAGTCCAGCATGTAGCTGGAAGTGTACTTGAAAAAGCATTCCTGTGAATGCACACGTGCATTTCATTGCATTTTGGCTGTTACCACTCAGCAATTCTACAGGACATAAAAAAGTTCTGAGGGATTACATCCCAGAAGGCCTGAAGGACACCACATTTTACAGTTCCACTAGGGGCTGTATGGGGCTGTGCCTTGTGCTTGTGCTGAACACAAGGCTGATAATACAGAGATGGGTTTGTTATTGTTGAGCAGAGCTTACACTGGCCTTTCCTGCTGCCACACTGCTGAAAGAATTTAAGAGGAGTCACAGCCAGGACAGGTGACTCCAGATGACCAAAGGAACATTCCAAACCTTATGGTATCACCATCAGTGTATAAAGTGGGGAGAAGAGGGAGGGAGGGATGTTTGGAGTAATGGTGTCTGTCTTCCTGAGGAACTGTTGCATGTGATGGGGCCCTGCTCTCCTGGGGATGGCTGAACACCTGATCATCCATGGCAAGCAGGGAATTCCTGGCTTTGCTTTGCTATAAATCTCCCTTTACCCCAACCAGGGATTTTCTCCCTTTTACCATTCCCGTTCTCTCCCTGATCCTGCTGTTGGGGAGTGGCTGCTGGCTGGGATTGCACCAGGATGGTCATCAGGCCATCTTCTCAGCTTGCTCTTCCTTGCATGTGCTTCCTTGAACCTTACTTTTCCATGAGTTTGCTATGGTCTGTAGCACTCAGCCAAAGGGAGATCTGAACAACACGAGGAGATGCTAAGCCAACACAAGAAGAAAGGAAATGCTGGATGGAGAAACTGAGTTACTTAGCATACATGGCCAAAAACAAATTTGGAAATTTAACTGAATATCCTAAAGCTCCCAGTCCATCCCAGAAGTCTCAGCTGCTACTAGTCCCTCCTAGACCTCCCAGTCCAACTCAGTTTTTCCCAGTTCATCCTCATCCATCCCAGAGCTACCAGTCCATCCAGGCAGTGGAAAGCTACCTTCTGTTCTTGTGACCAGAGACAGGACTCAAGGAAATAGGATGAAATTGAGTCAGGGGAGGGTTATGGTGGATATCAGGGAAAGGTTCTTCCCCCAGAGGGTGTGAGGCACTGACCAGGCTCCCCAGGGAATGGTCACAGCCCCAAGGCTGCCAGAGCTCCAGGAGTGTTTGGACAATGCTCCCAGGGATGCACAGGGTGGGATTGTTGGGGTGTCTGTGCAGGGCCAGGAGCTGGGCTGGATGATCCTCTATCTGGAACAACCCAAAAAGTGTAAGTATTTATTGATGCAACAAGATGAAATGGATCATCTGAAGAACAATCTCAATGACAGATATGTTACGCTGGGGAACTTTCCCCAAGATGAACTGTGCTGCAGGGGAATATTTATATGCAGACAGAAAACCTCAAAATAGAAATTGTTTGGTTTTGTGCCAAAGGCAAACTAAAAGATTTACTTTAAAAATCTTACTTTCATTTTCCTTCAATACAATGATGGATTTGCAATTCTAGTGGAGGAAAAAGCAGGTTTTGGTCTGTGTGCAGTGATGTGTTCCTGTTTTCATGTTTAATGGTGCATTGAATGTGCTCCTTGAAGAGATACAACTATTTTCCTACTAAAAAATAAAAAATGAAATTAAAAAAATATTCAAAAAAGAAAGAAAGATAAAATTAAATCCTTTCTATATTTTTCTGGATGGTTTATTTCCATATGAGTTACCTAACATGGGAAAGATCCAGCTCTGCATCCTGGTGGGTGGGCCTCTGAGCTGTGGAAAGCTGGAAGTACCCTGCACTTGGACAGCACCAGGCAGCTCTTGAAAAGAGTTCTATGCTTCTCTGTGAATTAAACCACAGCCACTTTGCTCAGATCACAAGTATTTCAGTTATTAATTAATATTTTCCCTCAAGACAACACCTCCTCAAAGCAGGTGTTTCTAACCATCAGCAATGCCAGCTCAACCTGTACTTGGGGAGTACAGCCAGAGATTTTCTCTCTTCTCCATCCTGCTCTGTAGCTCCAGTGCTGAAATTCAGGGTCTTCACTGTGGTTGCACCTGGGTGATCCCAATGATTTCACTGGACTTGCACAGAGCTGTAATAATTGACTGTAATAATTTAGTAAAAGATGCTCAGAGAAGAACAAAATCCAGGACTCCTCTCTAAGGTCTTAAACTGCTAGCAACAAAAATAAGCTACAAAATTATATTTCCAATCACAAAATCCAGAAATTCATGTCTAAGTATGCCCAGGAAGCTTCATATATATTCTATAATAATTGCCATTTTTATAACTGCACATATCTTAGTAGATTTCTACTTTAATTTCTACTTCAATACAAAAGCTTCAATTTGTGTAAAATCAGCACTGTCCAAGTGAGCATCTAGAAATACAAATTGTGGTATCAAATTCAGCTCTTTTGTATTTGTATGACACCTAAAGCACTGCCTGTGCACTGCAGGCTCAAGACAAGGCACAAAATGAGCTGCTTCCGAAGTAAGGGATCCCTATAATTTTACTTGGGCCTTGAAATAAGTTTAAGACAAGGAGAAAAGGATCCTTTTGGAAAAAGATCCTTTGGAAAATGAGCCATTTGGAAATTGTGAGCCAGAAAAAGCCTGCAGAATGAGCAATTTTGGAAAACTATCAATTCCAGGGTGGTGACACAAAAAGAAGCTCAATCAAGGACCATCAGCATTTCTGGGATCTTCCAGTGGCCACAGTGGTCATTACATTAAGAAAATTTGGCCAAGTTCATGGGATTCTTTCAGCCTGTATTTGGGACTCAAAGTTTTTGAGGTCTTGTATTAGCCTTCAGATTTCTGTGAGGAAAGAAAAAACTGCTGCCATGCTGAGCATCTGAAATGCCTGTGTCTATCCCTCTCTGAATCTAGAAGTTCTACTTTCACACTCCCAGAGAGGCAAAAGAAAGTGCTTTTGGTTTAAAACCCATTAAAAGAGAGAAATTAATTTTCTATTCTTCTCACTGAAGCAGTAGTGGGATTTTAAGAGTAAATGTGGTTGTGTTTTGTGAGCTATGTTCTGTCCCAGGATTGCACATGGAAAACAAACTGCCAAGACTCATTTGGAGACAGATGAAGAGGTGCGAAACCTGTAATTAAAATTTTTTTCTGTCTTTGAAACATGCAGAGTAGCACAGACATACCATTAGTTTCAGTGGAGCTCAGTGGACACACTCTAAATTGTGGAAACTATGCAGAATAGAGAGCTGTGAGAAGCGTGTGCAGGGCTCAGTACTGGGATAATGGAAATTAATGTATTTTAAGGCTAATCAATGTTACTTTTAACCACCCGGTCTTAGTCTCCTTTGCAACCACACAACTTCTTTGAGATTATTTTTGCTGTAAAGAAAATAAATATGATTGACCTAATTTTTTTGAAAAACCTCCAACCAAAAACTACTACCTGAAATCATGAAGAAGAAGGAACAAGAAGGAAGAAAGAGACAACACCCAAGAACCTCCATCTTGTCCCATTACTTATTACTATATTCTAAAACCCCAAATTCAAAACCCTTCACCATGTGAAATTACACACTTCTACTCTAACTCTTCTCACTCAAATTTGGAAGCCTTCCCCAAGGCATCAAGTCAAAAGCAGTGCTCTTTTAGGGGTCAGTGTCAGAAAGCACAGAAAGTTCAAAACTCCCAGGCTTCAGAGTTCCAACAAGTTGGCCCTTCACATAACAGAGTTCATCAAAGTATGTGTGAGTAGCCAAGTCTCTGTGCCTCAGGAGACTCACAGCCCTCCCAAAGGACCAGAAATACCTTGTCTGGAGGGTGAGGGCTGTGTTTCCAGCCATGGAGCCTAGCAGGAAAGAGGATACCAGCCTCATCTCTGTCAGTGGAAATGCTGGCAGAATGGAGGGAAGAATCCATGAATCCAAGCACTTTCTACTCCTTATGAGTCTTAACACTACATTCTGAAATTCCTAATGAAAAATAAAAAGTCTCCCAGAAGCTGCAGCTGCCCTATCCATAGCAGTGTCCGAGGCCAAACTGGATAGGGCTTGGAGAACCTGAGCTAGTGGAAGGTGTCCCTGCCTGTGGCAGGGGGCTTGGAACTGGGTAATCTTTAAGGTGCCTTCCAACCCAGGCTATTCCATGGTTCTATGACATTTGCACAGCATTTGACATACACACATTATATACATATATATACACACATTAAATGTATGTAAATGTATGTCTCATGCATGCAATGAGCACCGTGATAAAAACTAGCCACTTGAAGTGGATTCTTGGAAATATTTCAAGCTGTCTCCTTCACCCACTAATAGTGACAAAGGCTGGAGGTCTGCTCTCACTGTAATTTCAATTTGTAAAGCCAGACTTGGTTAAATTAATATGCTGTAATTTACTCAGGAATAAAAATGGTTCCTTTGCTGCAGTTAAACTTCTTTTGATGCTGGCACTCAATGCATTGTGGCATATTGCAATCTTTATTGTGTAAGTGGCATTAAGGTGCTTAGACTTTATATCACTGTTTAATATCAAGTGCTTGATATTTACATATGGTTCAAGTGAAAACTGGCAGCACTTAGTCTTTTACAATGACAGTTTAACATATGGCTTTACAAGTATGAATTATTTATGTCAACTTGAAGCCATTCAGAATATTACCAGGAAAACACTGTAATTTGCACAAACAATAGGGTTACATCTGTAGTCATAAATATTCATTGTTTGTCAATGCTCTTTGTAGATGGTTAATAAATCATGATGAGGCTGATCCTGAGGAGGCAAAGGGCCAGCTGAACAAATACATCTGGTGGGATTTCCAAAGCCCCTGACTGACAGTGGTACCAAAGCCTGCCATAGTAGAGAAGGTGGTGCTGGAATGTCACAAATTCAGCTCAGGGCATGAAGGGATACCCTGTCACCTGCTTAGCTTTTGTTTTTTAGTGTGTCTCCTGAAAAGTCTCAAAGAATGTAATGAAATTCCACATGTGGCTTTAAAATACTCTTAAATAAATATAGTCAAGCATAAGGAAGACAGATTTTGAGCCAGACATGGGCCTACTTTACTTTGCATGGTTAAATCAATTTAATATGCTTTGATATTGACTGGACATGGAACTATCAGGGAAAACAAAGTGAGATTCAAAGACTGATTTTAGAAAAAAAAAAAAAATGGATTTCACTGTCCTGGAGTTCACTGGATTTCTAACCTCCACTTTGTACCCTGAAATCCAGAGCACCACTATTGTAATAGTCAATCTGGTTTCACACTTTCTCATGTAAACTGTGAACACCTAATGGAGAAGTTAATGGAAAAATAAACACAACCCATTTTAAACAGTGTATCATGCATAACTTTTAAAAAAAATTAACTTTTAGTAGTTCCCATAATTCACCACCATTTAAATTACTGGCAGTGATTTAATTTAAGAGTTTCTCTCTGTGAATTATTTTAAGCATAGGACTAACAGCTCTGTGTGAGTCCATTAGTCACACAATCAGTTGCCAGATACTTGCAGTATCTCTTTTTAAAATCTAAAAATCTGCAAAATTATGTTATCTTTTGTAACTTCAAGTCTATTTGTCTCAGTTCACCTGAACTTTATCTTTAAAATCACTTGTTTGATCTCATTATACACTTTCATAGGAGCAATTTGGACCCAATGGAACTAAGGTGGTTTGCAATTTTGCGATTTGCAAAGCGCAGATTACAGTTCTCTGAATTAAATTGAACTAAGCTTATGATTTGATTTCTGGAAGACATGAATTTAGTGCAAGACTCTGAGGAAAGATGTCCTTTCCATGTTCCCTTGCAGCTTTTCTGGCCTAATTCTGTGTTGGTGTCCTAGCTGGAAGAATCTGGACTGAATATCTCGCTGCTGTGAAATCATCACAGAACTCTAGTGAAGCAAGATCTCACTCTAAGGCTTTGGCATTGCACACTTAAAACATGAGTCTCCATTGTCTTACACCATGTGAAGCCACTTATCCCCACGCAAAGCATGAGACAAAGACATGCAACACATTATCGGCTTCCTTGGGTTGCAATTTCAAATTTAGCTTACACAAACTGTGAATGATCACACCAGCACCAGAGGAGAGCACAGTGGTGTAAATTTTAGCAACGTTTTTAAGTTGGTAATGAAAAGCTTGAGGAACAGAGAAAGGATTAAAAGGGGCATGTGGCAATGCAAAATTCTTTCCCTGGCTCCAGAGCATTTATTACCAGCTGTAAAGTATTAATTAAGTTTGTATTCTAACATTTGAATTTGCTATAAAGTTTGAAACACAGTTGCAGAACACAATCTACAGAGGCAAACTTTTGCCAATAACAGAGAGATGACGTGCAGAAAAGAGTTTTGGATAAACAGCAAATGGAAGACTAGAAGGATGGGAAAGGATACAAGAGCAAGGAGCCTCCACCTCTCTCCATTTTGCTCCAAAAAAGACACATTTTGGAGTTAGAAGAGTCCCGTCCCTGCTTCCTCTGTCATTGTCATTGGCACTGCCCCTTGCTCTGATCCCATGTCCAGGGAAAATATTTTGTTTGGCTCATCATGGAGAAAGTCTATAGCAAGGAGAGATCCATAACGAGCACCCCTGTACCTTCACACACACCCAGCCTACCCCCAAAACCCAACAAGACTGGGGGAGTATGGAATAGTAATTAAGAGGTGTCAATAAAGCAAGGAAAGGCAAAGACAAGGAGGCAAACTCTATCAATGGTCTTGGAAGGGTAATGAAATGCATACATTTTGGTATTATAAGCATTTTCTTTAGATGTATATATACATTTACACACACACATATATATGTATACATATCTGATGGTACCAAATTCCTCAGGAATCACAGAACCAATCAGGTTGGAAAAAGAACCCTGAGATCAGTGAGTCCAAGCTTTGACTAAACACCATCTTGTCAACTAAACCAGAGCAATGACTGCCACATCCAGTCTTTCCTTAAACACCTCCAAGGACTGGGATTCCACTGCCTCTCTGGGCAGCCCCTTCCAATGTCTAATCACCCTCTATGTGATGAAATTCTTCCTGATGTCCAACCTGAACTTCCCCTGATCCCTAGCAATCTAAATACAGGTCCTTTCCAATTTCCAACTAAATACAGGTCCTTTCCAATTTCCAAACAGAGAAATGGTAACTACTCATACACTCAGTTGAATTAGGAAATATTTATTCCAATTGTATATATGTGCTAAAACTGTGTAGGAAACACAAAAAGCTCTCCAGGGGGCTACTTCCTACCAGCATCCCAGATTATTTTCCCCTTTTTTTTCTTTCTGAAGAAACAGTTGTGCTGGCAGTTGGCATTAAAACGAAGATCTATTGAAAGATACTTTGAAAAGCCTCATTTGGATTTTATATAAAGCAAGTTGGCAAAATGGGAAAGAGTAGGCTTCACATTTAATTTTCTCTAAAGTGTTTCTCTTTCCTACAATTGACAAAAAAAAAAAAAGGGTAGGTCTATCAACAAAATAAATGTCTGTAATCCCAAACCAAATAAATGGTGAAAGTAGTGGAAACATGTACACAAAACTGTGAGGTGGTATCTAGTCAGAGATCACAGTTTATCCTACATTTAACATAGCAACAACTCTCCAGGCCATGTCAATTGGGTTTGCAGAGAAATACTATGTTAGGACAGTTTGTGAATAGAGAAGGGAGCAGAGATTAAATACCAGGCTGTTGAGAAAGCAGAAATACAAGTGTGAAATAGAATGAGATTCAAGGAGGACAAATTAAGGCTGGTCCAACAAGGAGCACAATTCAAAACAGCAATAATGCTCAGCAGAGTAAAAAGTGATATCAAGTGTTCTTGAAGAACAGTGAGTTACTGTGTTAAAATCAGATGTGGAAAGGTTGTAATTTATACTTGAATCATCCTCAGAGGTAATGAAGAGATTAATGTTTTAAAGCATGCACAGCCTGCATGGGTGTAAATTCTACGTGCATGATATGGAGTGAACTGGGGAGTGGTCTGCACAAAATCAGCCTTCTAAAGCATTCAAAATTCCAAAACCTGTGTATTCACCTCTAGCAAGGGATGAACTCATGTTTCTTAAAGATGTTTATACATGGGAAAGAGCAAGTAGAATATGAGCACATATATTCCATTGGATGAGCACAGACCTGAGCTGACCCTACCCAGGCTATTTCAAGAATTACAGAAAAGATCACCAAAATGCTTGGGTATGAGGAGGATGCACTGAGGGGATCTCTGGAAGAAGCCATGAATCAAACAGGGTAATTTGTGATGTTCTACCTCCTCCCAAAGACATGCTCCAAGTTTTCATGCCAAGTTAAAGAATTTCTGAACTTCTGGTGTCATCACAGAAAAGAGCGATATGGAATCTTGCATATAAACCCCCTGTCACAATCCAATTTCAGCAAAAGTTAAGAAAGAAAGAGATTTTTTTTCCAGAAAACAGCTTAGAGTGTGAAGTAGTCAGTGCAGTATTTCCTCAAAGTTCCCAAAGATATGCAGATGGATCCTCTCATTTGCTACAGTTCTTTGCACTCAACTGCTGGAATACTTTTAAGGTTGACTCTAACCAAGGGAAAATTGTAGGGGTTTGTTGGGTGTCCTCTGTTGGCACAAATCTGATCTAAAAGTTTCTATTACACAGAATGGCCTGGGTTGGAAGAGACCTTAAAGCTCATCCACCCCCTGCCATGGGCAGGGACACCTTCCACTAGCCCAGGTTGCTCAGAGCCCCATCCAGCCTTGGACACTGCCAGGGATGGGGCAGCCACAGCTTCTCTGAGAAACCTCTGCCAGGGCCTCAGCACCTTCACAGGGAAGAATTTCTTCCCAATATCCAATCCAACCCTGCTCTGTGTCAGTGTGAAGCCATTCCCCCTTGTCTTGTCCCTCCATGCCCTCCCAGCTGTGTAATCAAGTCTGAAATTCCCATCAGCCATGTCTAAATGGGAGGAAAGGCAATGCCAGGACAGAGAGAACTTTTGTAGGGGCCTCCTCCTCATGTTTATTCTACATTAATGACCTCTTTTAAAAAGGAAAAGACATGTTTGTTTTTCACCCTTCATAGAACATGGTCACTGGTACAGCTGCAGAGACAAGGGATGGAGGAAGCAAGATCCTAAACAGTGACCAAAGGCAGCATGTCACTTGGTATTGGGGCCAAAATTGATGCTAATCCTACAAAGCCTTGCAGCCTAGACACAACTCTAATGAAAGGATTGCTCAGATCTCTCACAGCTCCATCGTCTAAATACAATCCTGAACACCCAGAGGTTCAGACTTACTGATATTGGCCCAACAGTCCATCCAAATCTGCAGCTCACAAAACGTTAACTGGCAATGAGTGAGGGAATAAAGGAAATATCTGATGTCTCAGACATCAGCTCCTGCATCACCCATTGCCTAAAATGCTTCAATTCTCATGTCTGTAGAAGTGCCTAACAACATATAAGCTTATAAAAGAACTATGATTATCTATTCATGGGAATAATAGGATGGAATCATTCCTTCAGAAACAAAACAATTTCATTTATGTCCAAATAAGATTGAACATATTAGCAACAGATTAAGCATCTGGAATCTTTTAAATAATTCAAGTAAATGTGCAATGTTATTAAGAAAAGATGTGTGTTTTTCTATTGGGATTTATGTCTAATACTGATTTCCCCACAGATGAGCTTCATCAGGCAGCAGGAGGAACAGCCAAAAGAAAACAGTTTGCTTATTTGCTCAAGAAATGAACTATTTGCTCAGTATTTTAAAGGAGGTGAAAACTAACACTGTGACAGTCCTGCCAGGCATGGCCTGAGTATAGTTGGTCAACTGAATCCTGAGATCTGGTTTACAAAGGTCTGGAAGTGATACAACACTGGCAGGTTCAAATGAGACTCACCAGCTCAGTGCACTCAAACACTTCAAATTCCCAAGTCCAAATTTCCAACATTGAGCTTTAGGGCCTTCAAAGGACAAGCAATGAATTTCAGCTCCCATTTTCTTTACTACTATCCCATGATATAGAACCTGGCATATCTGAGGGAGATTCTCTTCAGAGAAATTACACAAAAACCACCCACATCCACCTGTCTCTCTTTTCCCAAATTATCTCATTGCCAGCACACCCAGGGATGCCAGGTGGCTTTCTTCATGAAGACAAGCTGTTCAGAGATGCTATTTTGTATGGATCGCCAGCCTTTGAAACCAGAATGTCCTTTGGGGACAAGGAGTGGGTGGGATGCCTCCCCAGTGACCACAAAAGAAGCTCTGTCACAATTTCTAGCCCTGTGGATTTCTTCTGCTCTAGAAATAACCCAGACATCATAAGGCCCTTCTGTCACAGAACTTCTGGAGTGCACATTTTTCCATTCTTGCCTTATTCTTCTGCAAGACAGATTATTTCCTTTGTGCTGCCTCTCACCAGAAATCTTCTCTGGAGTAAGGAACAGGCATCGGTCCATTGGTGCCTCACAGAAAACCTATGGATTATTTTGTTGACATCATTCTTTTCTTAGCATTCCTCTTCTAGAGTCCCACACAGATCTGGAGGGTGTCCAGAGGAGGATCACCAAGATGATCAGGAGGATGGAGCAGCTCTGCTGGGAGGAAAGGCTCAGGGAATTGGGATTGTTCAGCCTGGAGAGGAGAAGGCTTTGGGGTGAGCTCATTGTGGCCTTCCAGTGCCTGAAGGGAGCCACAGGAAAGATGGAGAGAGACTCTTGACAAGGGCCTGTAGTGACAGGACAAGGGGGAATGGCTTCACACTGACAGAGAGCAGGGTTAGATTGGATATTGGGAAGGAATTGTTCCTTGTGAGGGTGGGGAGGCCCTGGCACAGGTTTCCCAGAGCAGCTGTGACTGCCCCATCCCTGGCAATGTTCCAGGCCAGGCTGGATGGGGCTCTGAGCAAATTGGAATAGTGGAAGGTGTCCCTGCAGGGGGCTGGAACAAGGTGGTCTTAAAGTCCCTTCCCACCCAGGCCATCCTGTGATTCTATGATTTCTTCATGCATAGTATGTGGCTTCACCTTAAAGAGTCTCTAGCACAGAACTAATTCGTACAAAATCCTATTTCTTTTGAAGACATTGGCCACTGTTTCTCTTGGCAAAGTTCTCTGTCTCTGCTCCTTCTTTTGCCCAGTCTTCCAATTCTACTCATAGAACCAAGAATCTCTGGTTCCATTACAATACACTGGCATTCTGCACCTAGTTTGGTCTCACTGCTTCTCTTCACATGTCTATGTTGCTCACCTGCTCCCTGTTCAAACTTTCATCTCAAACCAGAATCTCTCATTGATAGAGATGGTATTTTGGCATAGAGTTCTGTAAAATGTTCTGTTTATTTTCAAAATGTCTATTAAACTCACTCTTACTGATAGTAGCAAATCTATTCCTTTTATCCTTTTGTAACCTGAGAGATCATAAGGATCAGTAAAATGAAGAAAATGGACCAAAGAGTCAATCTCAATCTTAAATAAGCATCAATAGGTTTGCTATGAACAGGTGGCAATGAAAAGTAGGCTGCATAGGCATTTAAGCAAGATAAGAAGGGCAGTAAATGATTTTTTTCTCTCTAATGAAAGTTTCAATGCATTTCACAAAAAGAAAAGAAAAGGAGGGAGATATGTCCCAAATTAAGATGGAAAGTTAAAGTGTTTGTTTTCAAAAATGTTTTTAATTACTGTGAACCAAATGTTTTACGTCAACAACTTATAATATTTTGTTTTCATTTCTTCTATTTTTAAAACTCCTCAAACATAAATTCCATCTTGAAATAAGAAGTAATTTAAAAACAACAGTTGGAAAGTCCTCACTCTATAAAAGTAGAACTGAGATATTTTATTAAAATCAAAACATGTTTCACTGAAAAAAATAACTGTAGCAAACAGTATTATAGTGGGAGGGCAGTTTGAATGTATGGAGGCAACATACTGAGCAAAAATTCAGCATTTGCATTTAGACACGAATTTTATCAAAAATTTTTTAAAGTTTTATCAGAATGGAAAAATAATATCTGCACCAACAATGTATTGGCCATATTTGTATAGAGAAGCTTGGAATGAAAACAGCAGAAAGTCTACTTCATGCAATAGTAATAAAATACTAAGAATTATGGTTCTATCATAACTATATTAAGAAAAAGCATCTTGTCAAATGCTTGTAATTACATTGAGAGGAAACATACAGTGACAAAGCTGATCTTTAAATTCTGCAGACTCAAAATTATATATTATATTAAAAATATTACTGCAAAGGCCCCACTACGGCTGAAATTCATTATCCTTTTGAATACAGGAACCATAGAATCATAGAATGGTTTGGGGTGGAAGGGACCTTAAAGATCACCCAGCTCCAATTCCCTGCCATGGGCAGGGGCACCTTCCACTATCCCAGGTTGCTCAGAGTCCCATCCAACCTGGCCCTGAGCACTCCCAGGGATGGGGCCTGTCATTACAGTTAAATTCCAAGCTATGGCATTGTTTTGAGAGAACTCTGTGCTAATTCCAATTGTTTTAAATTTGTAGCTGCTTCAAGCACAGTTTAATAATTTAGCACTCAATCTGTTAATGCACATTCTAATTGAGCTAAGAGAGACCTGAACATTCAGTAGCTCACCTAAGATAAAGCTATTTTCAGTTTCAACTCAAAAAGAGTATCTTGGAACCAATGCTTTACCTGCAGGGATACACCATGCTATGCCATAAGTGGATTTGCAGAAAACTCCTTTGTGTTGTTGTCATATTCCTCCCCATGTGTTAGAGCCCAGAAAAGCACAAAAACATAGCAAATCCTCTGGCTGGTTCTTTCAGTTTCTTCAATTCTTGGTATCAGATCCTGTTCTGCTACTGCCTGTGAGATTTGAACTCCTATTGGATTCCCCCCACACAGGAGGTTTCCCACTATATGGACTGATAGCCAAGGAATAATCCCACTCATGTGAAAGCAGGGCCTTAATTTTTATTTTTTATGAGTTCACAGTTCACAAAATCTGCAGTCTACTGTAACAATTAACCCTCTGAAGAACCTCTGCTGCAGATCTCGTACACATCACAATAATTGATCCATTTCTTGACCTTTGGAAAAGAGTGCTGTGAACTGTGATGTCATACCTCAGCTGAAGCAAAGCTCTAGGCCATGCTTCATAGTTTGATAACACTTGTATTAATAAAGAAATGTACCCTACGTCTAGTGCTTGGCATAGGAAAGGTGTAGAGTCAGCAAAATGTTAATTTTAATAGTAATAATAATTTTTACAGTATCAGCTAGTTGCACATCAATCTGCCTAATCGTTCCACGTCTCAAATGTACTACATTTGTTTCTGCTTCTCCAACACAGAGCTGTGTAAAAGCTGAGCTCTAGGGCAAAGCAGAAATTAGCTCACAGTCTGATGGAACTTCAGCTCCTTAGACTTGAAGTTCAATACTCAGATAACCACATACTCCCCTGAATAATGGACAGTGGGAAAAGTCCTCTGACACTTTTCTATATGTAGGCCAAAAGTCAATACTATGCTTCTAAAAACACTTGAATTTGTTCTAAACATGTTCATCCTTTCTACTTGAATAAAGGGAAGTAGCACACAAGAAATTAAAATTATTTTCTAATGTTTCTTTCATGCTGAAAAAAAACCTGGGCCACGCATTCTCTGTTTTCCATATCTTTCTTCCATTTTGCCAAAAGCTGCTTTCAAAATCCTTATCTTTGTTACTCCAGGAGCCAACAACTCTAAGGAAAGCACTTACAACTGGTTTACATTTCTTTGTGAATTATATACCAAAAGGGAATAGAAAATTATTTGGGCTTTTTGTATTTTCATGCCAAAATATGTGATTTAAGAATTTCATTTCGTTTTGAAAATGCATCAGGGCTTGGGAGGAAATTTCAGTCATTCCAACTTATCATAAATTTGGTTTGGCTAAGAGCTGAAGCTGCAGCTGAATGCTGCTGAATATGGAGTTGAAGTTGGTTTGTGTTTCTCCTTGAGTGTTTGAAAGTAGTAGTGAAAGTGAAAATAAATAATTATAATTAGAATGGAAGAAGGTTCTTGGTTTTTGTTTAAAACTGTTTCATCCTGCTTGGAAAAAATAAATCTCTAGACCTCAAGTATGTGTATTTTTATGCTGACAGTCATGGTGTTTCTCAATTTCCTTCTAAAGGCAAAAACCTCTCTCTGACCCTTGAATCTTCATTCCATTGATTATAAATTAGGAGGAAGAAACAATGATTCTCTCCCAAGAATGTTGCCATGTGGAAAAAGGCAGGGCAAGACCCTCTGGAATAACAGGCATGGACCATCAAAACAGTTACCTAAAATAGAAACATCTCAGTGCAGCTGTCACTGCAAGGAGCTGCTCAATGGTACTGGAAATGTCCTGGTCCCACAGGTCACATCCAGGCCCAGGTGCCCTATGGAAATCCAAGTATCCCATCTGAGGCTGCAGTCACATAAAGCAATCAGCAGGAGAAAAACAGCAGAAATGTGAAACTTCTCTATGCACATAAGATCAGCAGAAATAAAGTTCCTCATAAAACACTGGATCCTCCCTTGCAATGAAGTGAAGGCAATAATTCCATAATAGATGTAGTTACTGTTGGTGAATATAAGAAAAACCTGCCAGTCATTGATCCTGTTTTGTGACACTGATTCAATATACTCCGGAAATGTTGACATATGCTAATATCTGTTGAAGTATGTATTGCCTCCAGTAAATGTGACTGAAGAGATCAAAGGACACATTTATTAAGAAATAGGTCCTGGTACAAAAACCCACAAAGGGTTGCCACATAATCAGATAGTGAGACCACAGTTCTCAGTCTAAGTACCAGTAACCAAGCATATTTGCTCACTTTATAAGAACACCAGAAAAGAACAGCCCATATACAAAATAAGTACAGAAATGAGCTAAAAAATGCACTAAAGGATATATTAGTACAGGTTCAAATCAAATATTTCAATTTTGTAGACCTCTCCTTCTACCTTAATTTAATGCATTTAGAAACAATTATTAAAATGATGTTGTTTTCTAATTTTCCAGGATTATGTATAACAGTCTTGCCCCTAAATAGAGAATTTCTTATGTCTCTCTATTTGCAAATGCCTGCTAGTCAGACACAAATATAAAATGCATCATTAAAATGTACCATGTGGATCAGGAACATCTTTTGTGGAGATCATCTTTTTAGGCTGGTGACTGCATGACTTGCTTGACTGGATTTTTGTCAGTGAAAGGATTAATATGGGCAATAGAATTAGGAAACAAAAATATTTAATACAAGCTATTATAATAATGTCCTAGAAAGGGATCAAAACTCAAACTCTTCTCTCTAACATGCATTAAAAAAACTCTGGAAATTCAGAATCATGGGGTTTTAAATCTTGTTTAGAGTTTTTATAGAGAAAACTGCTGTAGAGGGTTGTTGTGACCCAAGGGCAGGACCCAACACTTGGCTTTGTTCAACCTCAGTTAAACCTTGTGAATTATTCCAGATTTACACTGTAGAGATCAAGGTGTTGTTTAGAAGTGGTGGCTCATATAAGTGAGGAACAGGCTGGGACCATTAGAAATACTGGGACAATTCCAGATTGTGTGCACCAGTTTTGTCTATGGTGATAGGAACCTGTAAGTTCAGTAAAGCCAGTATATTCCCCACATAATTCCAACCTTCATTCCTAATGAAGTTTATATTCAGCACAGAACTCTGAGCTGAAGTGATCATGGTTTTGACAAGCAGAGTCAGACTAAGGACAAAAGGCTTAAGCAGAAACTTATTAAGTATGTGTTGGAATATGTGTAAAATACAAACTCCATTTGCCAGAAGCAGGGATCTGGAGGCAGCATTGACATTCAGACTAGCACATATAGGTCTGATACAACAACAGGAATGGTCTCAACCTCAGGGAAACAAATTAGTAGCTAAAAAACAAGATCTCTCTGTATTCCTTCTAAAATAAGTAAGTTTACTCCAGCTACCAGGCATGAGGTTGTGCAAAGCAGTCTTGAATACCTGTCACTAGAGGCTCAGTTCACACTGAAATCATCCATAGACTTAAAGGACATTAAAGGAAAGTGTTTCCCCAATATTAAAAGAAAACTTCTTACTCACAGAAAGTAAGAGGCAGATAAGTCATGAGTGAAATTTCTCCTATTTACATCCTATTTTTTCTGCTGTTAAATTCACAATAACACCAGGAAATTAGAGCTGTATGAAAGCACACTGTTGTTTCTGAAAACAACATCTTGAAGTTGCACCTGACTACAGATTTGTCATGTTTTGGCTCATTTATACCTTGTCTTTCAATCTTCTTTTCATCACCCCTACCTCTAAGCCAAATTCTTCTTGTCCTTGCTTCTGCTGCAGTTATTACATAAATCTCCACTTCTCATTCTAAGTTTAATGATTCCCATGGGTATAACCTCCCCAAATCCCTCTTCTTTAAATTAAAAGCAAATCCAAAAAGTTATTATCAGACATCTCTCCAAATAGACAGGAACATATGCACAGGTGCAAATCTAGCAAGCAAAGGCTCTCCAGTGGTGTTGCTCAGTGGAATTCCTGTGCTCACTGCTCATGCAGAGCATGGGAACCCCTCTGCAGTTGCCCATAATCAAACATTACTGTGCTATATCCTACAGATCCCTGCCTTGTTGATGGCATCTTAGTTTCAGCCCCAACATCCCAAATTTGTCCACAAATTTACCCTTCTCTTCCAGCCTATGACACAATAACAGTCCTTCACTAAACTTTGTAAGGGTTTTATCATCTTCCCAAAAGTAGAGACTGATCACTTGTGCTACATAAGATTTTCCTACATTGCATTCAAGAAAAAGATTTGTCTCTGTTTGCTTGTCATTACTGGCTGCAGAGTAACACAGAAAAAGTAATTACCTCTTCCTAAAAAAAAATCTGACTAAGGAGGGGTGTGCTGGCCAAATCTTAGAAGCAGAGTCGTGGAGCAACTCTTGCAGGTCACCATCACAAATTACAAGCTCATGAAGAGTTTCAGACAAACCAAGATGAACAAGTTTCTGCAGCCCCCCAAAAAATTGCATGTAGGTAGAAGGACATCAGTTCTTCTCCTCTGCCTCCAATAAAAAGGGGAAGATCAGCAGTGCCTAAATCCCCCCATGTATCATTAATATTGATAATGGAAGTCAGCAGGGTACATGAGAGAAATAAAGGGTTTTTTAAGAAGATAGGCACATGTGAGAAGACTTCAGATACAACAGCCCCAACCACAACCTAGACATGCCACAACTTCTCTGGGTAACCTATTCCAGTGCCTCACCACTCTCACAGGGAAGGATTTCTTCCTAATATCCAGTCTAAACTTGCTCTCTGTCAGTGCAAATCCATTCCCCCTTGTCCTGTGAATATTTTACCTATCATTTCTGTGGGTTCCCTTCAAGTACTGGAACAGCACAATTAAGAAGAAAACATTCCAATTTTCATTTGTGTGGTTATTATGAGACAAAGTAGACTTTTTCAGCATACAAATATGCAAGCCAAACTCCTAGGAGCTCACAAAGGAATGGCATTTATCCTGCATTGAGATACAAAGAAGATACATTGGATGTTGCAGAAACTAATAAACACCCACCAGTAATATTTTTATATCCTGCAAAGCTTTATATTCAGCTTTACTGAATACTAAATGCAGGTTTAAATAGTCAGCCTTAGAATGAAGTATAAATCAAGATTTCTTTAAATTTCTGAGGCCCTGACATAATTTTTAAGCCTGGAATGTGCAGCCATTCATTGAGAAAACACCAATGCTACAAACCCTTGTATTAACACTGCCTAACCTTTCCAGGTGTACAACCACCTAAAGGAGATTTCAGAACAGAAATGGAAAACAAGGCTCAGGATATCAGACGTTTCTTGTCTTCTTTTAGCTCTCACTACTGTGACCTAAATGGAAGATGATCCTCACCAACTCATTCATTAATGCTCATGCACAGAAAAAACTAATTATGTACTTCAGGATAATTCACTGCCAACATACTTTTCACATAAAGTCTTTTAAAATAAAGACATACAATATTAATAAGGAGAACTATTTCTACCCTTCTTCTTCTGAGAAGCTCCACATTCTCATAAACAGTCCTATAAAGGAAGGCCATTGATTAAAAAGCTTACTTAACTAACTTTTAAAGGAAAATCTGGAATCAATACCCTTGAAATCAAATGCATATTGATTGTGCCATTTTCCTCTTCAAAAATAAACTGTCCCAGTAAATTACACGAAGCTCTCAAGTCTTGACACAATCCTTATGACTCACAGATCTTATTCCTTCTATATCCTGTTAATTTTACTGCTGTGAGTGGCCCCAGTTAGCAAGATTAGTACTAAAATCATGTACATGCAAAAGCTTATGAAAAACTTCAAGTTTTAACATCCTTTGTTTATAATCCTTTTTTTTTTTAATTCAAAACCTCCAAAGGTTGTACTAGCTGCACAATCACCACTTCTAACAGCCTGTCTCTAAATCAGGTGAAATAAATCAACAACCCTCCACTTTGATGGACTTTGGCCACAAAGTAATTTCCATTGAACAATTAAGGCAAAGCCAGTAACTTCTAATATATGGATAATGATGGGTTTGAGATGCTGAAAACTCTTTATAAATATCTACTTTTAATGCTGTGATAAGTACAGGTGCTATGAATCTGCTTTCCAGGATAAAGCTTTCCTTAATGCTCTCTCATGCCAGGAGTTTGTCTTGCAAGCTTTCCATTTGTAGCTCTCCCTTTGACTTCAGTAAGGGCTCTGGAGAAAGGAATAGCATAATCAGGCCCTTAATCAAATTTATTAAAACCCTGATGATATACAACCCAATTAAGGAATACCTCTCTGTTCCATAAGAGCTTTTTACATTCCCTATAAAACACTTTCCCCCTCACCACATAAAACTTAGTGGGCGCATTGCCGTCTGTCAGTATGAAGTACAAGCCCTAGAAATGAAAATGGGGCAATTAAATCTACAAGCTGTGGCTGATTTAATAATGAAAAGATAATGCTAATTGGCTTAAGAACTTTCGAGCAACTTTCAATCATGTTATTAGTCAGGTTGTGAAAACCGTGGTAATATTGTGATACTCCAGTTTCTAAAAGTAGGATCTTTCTTATCACATTTGCTAGTACAGTACTTCCCTCAAGTGGTAAATGTATTTCTGTCTGGTTGGAATTTTCCTCTTATATTAAACCATTAAAACACATACTATACTTCCTAATCATCTTGCATTTTGTGTTGTTATAGAGTCAACTATCTTTTTTCTTGCTGGTCTTTGTTTCAACAGCTTTGTTTCAATGCAAGACTTTTAATTGTGTCAATCACAGACCCTTACTTTAAATATTACCAGCATATCTCTGTCAGATATATATGGCACATTTTCAGAGCACAACATCCCTGCTTGGGATGACAGCTTATTGTTCTTCAAAAGTTGATACTCAGACAAATACAGTTGAAAACATTCATTAACAGCCTGGATTTGGGGACTGTATTTAGCTCTTCTGAGACTGCATCTAAAGACCTTTAAAAGTAAATGAAAGGCATTTATATCCAGGGACAAGCTAAGCATAAAGTCATCAGGATGGTTAGTTATGGGGCTATAGCTTTACCTATAAGGAAAGACTTAAATGAACTTGTTCAGCCATAAAAACAGAGGCTCAAGATGCAATTGCTGTAGAAAACTGTCCAGGAGGAGGGTGTAGGGAAGACAGAGCCAGAATCCTCTTGGAAGTACAGAGTGATGAGTTGAGAAGCAACAAACACAAGTTGCAACAGGGAAAATTCCAGCCAGGTTTCAGAGGCCACAGAAACCCCTCACAATGAGGTCAGGCCAACATTGCAGCATATTCCTCAGAAAGGCTGGAAATCTCCATCCTTGGGAACTGTAAAAATGTGAGTGAACAAGGCCTTAAGCAAACTGTTCCAAAGTTGTCCTTGCTTTGATCAGGGGAGTGGACTGGAAGGTTTCAAGAGATCCTGTCTAGCCTATATCATCCTACAGCTCTGATTAATTTTAATAGCATAACTAGATTACCTTTAAAACCAGTCCTACTGAACAGAGCCCACACTTCTCCATTCCTTTTTTATTCTCTGTCTATGTGCATCTACAGTTTCTTTGGGATTATTAGTTTTGGTTTTTGTTCTTTTTTTTTTTCTTATTTTTTAAAAAATTTCCTTTGCAAAATTTAGTTCAAACGGGACTTTTAACATTTTTAGCCTACTCCTGCTCTCATTCTTTCTCCCAAGGTATAGTTTTCTTTGCTGAACAATCTTTTTTGATCCACTACATTTTAGTATTCTGATTACTTTTAAAAACCTCCTTAAAGGAAATTAGCACTACAAAAGCCCAGTGATCTTATTCATTAATTCATATTAAATCTTTCTATTAAATCTTTCTATATGAGTGTTTTCAGTGTGTTTTTATAAGCAGAACTTCAAGAAAACTGAAGCCTTGCCAGCATTTAGACCCTGACCTTATCAGATTTGTTAGTTTTGAAAAGAAATTTTCTTTAGTGTTGTTACTACAAGGAAAAACCTCAGCTATAGCCTGAAGGAGCTTTAGCCTACTATTCAATATAATTTTAGTTGACATAACTCACAACTATATGACTTTATCAATTTGTTGCTTTAAAAGATTTTTTAAATATTTCCTACAACTGACATAGCCAATAAGAATTACCCTATTTTCAATTGTAGGCAGACACCTCAGTGTATGAGGTTCTTGTTTGAGACTTAGAGAAAGAGGGACACAAAAAAGCCAGAGGTACCTTTGCATTAACAGGTAATCAAAAGAAAGTTAACCAGGTGAACGACAGCAGCAATACAATAAATAAAGCTAAGTTAAATAAAAATGTAAAATGCTGCGACTTGAATAATTTTAGATAAAAATGAGTATTACTACATACTGGTTTATTACAGACAGTAAGTGGTTGATACAATTCTTTTCCCACTTAATCAGCTTTTTTTTAATATTGTCATGTTGTGACAAAGAAAGCAGTGTGCAATAGGTGCCTGGAATAACATTATTTCTGTATCCTTTCCCTTTTTCAAAGCATTAGATTATGTCTTTCCTGATCTTGTCTGTACTTCTGAATGCATACATAAGGCTCAGCTCTTTGTTCACCTTGTGCAAAGATGCTTAAGTTCTTTTGAAAGCATAGCCATATATAAAATAAAAATTAATTTAATTCAATTTATCCCCCGGCCTGCATTTCTGACACCTGTAATTAGTGTTCTACCTCAAGTCTGTCAATCAGTGAGCAACATCCCTCCCTTAAAGCAGGCCAAACACAGACCCTCTGAGACTGCAGGAGGAACTTGCCACCTCTTAAGCCACCTGTGCTGGATACCTGTTCTCCACCAGCATCAGCACAGTGGCATCTGGTAGCAACTCCAGGTTTCTCTTCCTAAAAACTTTGCAGCCAACACAGTTGTCTGGCTTGGCAGGGAAATACTGTGGTATGTGGCATGGACCCCAATTCTTTTAAAGCTGAAATAATCCTTCATGAATTTCATTTCTAAATTAATGCACTGGGCCATTCCTAAGGGCTGTTTCACATTTAGCTTGAGCTCCTGCAGATAGGCTCTGTCTCTGAAAAAAGCTCCAGCAGCAAAATGGGAAAAGTGGAGAAACCTTCTTACTGTAAACTTAGGAGTCTCCAGATTTTCACTGTAGCCTTGCCAGGGTTCCTTGTTGAAGTTTCATTTTTCTGACTGCATTTTATTTTGCTTGCCTGAAATGAATCACCAAAAGCCATGCAGGGATTTAAAACAGTGTCCGAACCTCAGTATGGTCAATTTCCCTTCCAAATCCTTCTGAATGCAGCTGACTGACCCATTGCCCATTCAAAGTGAACTTGCTTTTAGGTATCTATCATATGAAGGATGATAATTCTCTTTGCCAACAGTCATGAGCTTCTCCCAGTCCTGATTGCTCCACTGATCTAGGAAGCAGGAATGTGAAGAGCTCTGCTCATGCCTCGTATTTTTGGGCATACTTCGAAGGGAGTATGAGTTACAACAGCAGTGTACCGCTAACAAGTTGACCACGTAAGGTCCTTCTGTCTCAGATTTCTTCCAGGATGTCATAAGGCTGCTTCCATAAACCAAAATATTTACCCAAATGGAACCGACTCATCCCATTAGTCTGACTAACATTGCAGGCAATACAATTGAACGTGCAAATCAAATGCATTCAAACACCACATCCCATTACCTTTGTTTTCCTGCATGAGTGCCCCAAAATTCAGATACAACAGACTCGAGAGAGTGATAGCAGGATCCTAGAATCATGGAATATTTTGGGTTGGGAGGGACCTTGAAGACCATCTCGTTCCACCCTCCTGCCATGGGGGGACACCTTCCACTACCCCAGGCTGCTCAGACCCCCATCCAAACTGGTCTTGAACACTTCCAGGGATGGAGCAGCCACAGAAAATTTTCTTCACTGTTTACACAGCTATGGGTTTAGGACAGTTCAGTCTGCATTGCTTGTGGCCTTATGTTCCCTAAGTTCTGTAACTTGTTCATAATTAACCTTTTTCTCAAAAGCTTATAATTATTTTATTCTCTCATGATATGTTTTCCTGTCCTTAGATTTGGACCCTGCTTCTAAGTCAGCATTTATCAGGCTGGCAATGCTCCAGCTTCCATGTCAGCCCATTTAGACCATCTCTTATCATGCAGTACAAACCTAGGAAAATACACTTAATAAAAATCTAAACGTAATTTTAAAATTATGCTTTAGATGTACACTTTGCTATCCCATCTTAGCCATTCTGGAAGAAATTGTCTACTTGCTTGCTTGCTTGCTTGTTTTCTCTTCAACTGTTAAAAAGGTAGTTAAATTTTTGTTTGACTTCATTTTTTCTGATTGAGTTTTTGTCTCTCTGAACCTGCTCTAGATTTTCCTTTCCATGAGGAGAAATCAACCAGCAAAAATTGTCTTTAGTGTCTGGGTTATTCTCCGGTTTAGCACTTAGAGGGAAAAGAGACTAATTATATATCAGAATAAAAGAAAGTAGGTGGAAATTTTGATTTTTTAATATGGCAGCCTTCTAAATCCTGATGAACAAAGTGGCAGAACCTAGCCCATGATGCATTTGTTTCCATAACTGAACAAACCTTGAGGAGCAATATCCAGGAAACAAATATATTTTGTCATATTTTATATATTTAGTAATATTCTTGAGAAACAAAAATTTGTCAAAACGAGAACTTATCTACATTCTAAAGCTTTAGACCCTCACAAAATGAACGGACCACCTGCAAAGTTTCCCACGCTCTACATATTATATTCCTTCAAGGAATACATTCACAACTCTGTAATACCTTTTTTAAAAATTGGGGAAAAAAAGAATGATGGAAAACCATGACATCAAGGACAGCTGAGAAGGATGGGCACCAAACAGCAGTGCTTAGAAGGTACTGTAGTGGCATTGCCAAATCAGCAACTTGAAAATCAGATTTTTCTCTTTTTCTTTGAAACGAAAATTCTTACACACACTTTTCTGTCAGTCACAGTGAAAATACTGATTAATAACTTATTAAATATATTCTATTCCCCCAGTGGAATTCAGTGTTGCATAACTGAAGTATACTACTTTTCCCTTCTGTAGGGAATCCATTATATCATTAATCAAACACACAAGTTTAGATGGCATGGTTATTAATCTGCCTTTAATAAACCCAAGTTACATTTTGTCCCATTGCTCAAGTACTTCTAAGTAAGGCTCAAATTATATTTTCTTTCAAAATATGCCTATTGTGGTCAAACCAATTTGTCTGCACTTGCCTGAATAATTTCTTTCCTGCATTTCACAGAATTGCACAACAACTGAAGTTGGAAGGGACCTCTGGAGATCATCTTAGTCCAATATTCTGTTTAGAGCAGGGTCACTTAGAGCAGGTTTCTCAGGCCTATGTCCAGTCAGGCTTTACTTATCCCTAGAAATGGAGACTCCACAAAATATCTGGGCAAATTACAACCAGAATTACAGGATGGTTTGAGTTGGAAGAGACCTTAAATCTCATCTCATTCCAACCCCCTGCCATGGGCAGGGACACTTTCCACCATCCCAGGTTGCTCAGAGCCCCATCCAGCCTGGCCTTGGACACTGCCAGGGGCAGCCACAGCTTCTCTGGAAAACCTGTGCCAGGGCCTCACCACCCTCACAGGGAACAATTTCTTCCCAATATCCAATCTAACCCTGCTCTGTGTCAGGGTGAAGCCATTCCCCTTGTCCTGTCACTCCAGGTCCTTGTCAAGAGTCTCTCTCCATCTTTCCTGTGGGCTCCCTTCAGGTAGTAGAAGGCTAAAATCAGGTCACACTGAGTCATTTTCTTCTGCAGGCTGAACAATCCCAATTCCCTGAGCCTTTCCTCCCAGCAGAGCTGCTCCATCCCTCTGATCCCCTTGGTGTCAAGTTTATTTACTACATGAAATCCCGCAGTGTGAAGGCGTTCTAAAAACAATGCCATCATGTCCCTAAATCAAGCAAATCACAAAAATCAGCAGATCAGCAGGCAAGTGTTTGTCAATCAAGCACGGCAATAGCTGCAAAAACCAAGCAGTTCAAACTGAGTTCCTCAGCTCTTGGAGTTTGTGGTATTTCAGTCTTCGGGGGATGGACACCCAAAGGAACTGAATGCAAATGCAGTTTATTTCTTTAAAATTGCAGACAGGATTTCAGTATGCATCAAATAAAAAAATCTTGGCAACTAACTTAACTGACTGTTGTTTCCACAGCCAATTTCTGTAAATTTTGTCCCAAATCTGGGTTTCTGTAGGAGATAAATAGCATGACATTTCTCCTATAAAAGTGCTCGACAGAAGGTAAAAAATATACTCCATGATACTGGAGTTTGTCACCAGCTCATAGGAAGGGCGAATACTCTAGTTTTTTTCTTACTAGTTTTTCTAGTACATTAAATCAAAACCCAGTAGACTTCAGGAGATTTATTTTTCAGCCTGAAAATTTGCTGTGGCCCTTCAACCTGTTATTAGAGTCTTTGACAGGGTAGAATGCAAGTCAGTAAGCGCAGACTTAAAGACTTTATTTCTTACTCAGGCAGAACTCCCCTTAATTTCAAGTAATATTGATGAATACGACCTATAGAAATTAGTCTTTCCACCCTGTTTAATAGGAAAGAGACCTGCATCATCTTGAATGCTGTCAATAAGAAGCTTAGGCCTCAATTTAGAAAAAGCATTTAATTGTATCCAGGACGCTGAAGCCTGTGCTTAACTTTAATCATATGCTTGAGTCAGGGTTCCACGATTAAATAACACAAGTTATAGCACCACCCTAGAGAGAATGCTTTCTTCAGCCAAAATCTTAATGAGTTACACAAATAAGAGCAGGAAACAGCAGACCTGCCTTCTCCTGTTTCTAGGTTCAAAACACTCTTATGACAGAGACCACTATTTTTGTTAATATATATATTTTTTTTTTTTCAGCAGAAAGGATCTCACAAGTTTAAGACTGTTTTCCTAAAATCCTCTCATCTGCACTGTTCAGCCTCCAACAGTTGAATAAAAAAGCATCCAGTATTCCTAATTTACCATCTTTTAGCTGTCTAGGGAAAAAAAAAAAGTTATTCCTTTGTAAAAGACAAGCAGTGATTTCATTTACTTATAGCTTTGAAGAAAAGAATAGAAGATAGATGAACAGGCTGATGTTAGTGCAAGCTGATCTCTGTCATCCCTGTAAGGACACTGAGATCAGGGAAGGGCCTTGACATTCTGGATTTACCAAGGATGAATCATTTCCTCCACCAACCCAGCTGCTTTCTGTGAGGAAAATGACTGGACCTGTGGTCAAGAGGAGACTTGTTCATGTCATTTGCCTTGACTTCAGCAAAAGGGGAGTTCCATGGTTTGCTCAGAGGGTGTTTGTCAATAAGTGAGCCTGAAAACATGTAACAGCTGGAGTCCTGCCGTGGTCATCCTAGAAGCACCCTGTCTTACAGGAGGCACCAGGAGGAGGTGATGGAATGCTTGCTCCTGCACCATGACATCAGGCTGGGGTGGGATCAAGTGATGGTCAGTTTTCTTAAGAGTGCAGCTGGCACTCAGAGTGAACTGGACTGACTGAAGGAACAGGTGTCTACTAATCTCCTCAACTTCAAGAGCAAATGCCTTTGAAACAGAAAACTCCTTGCAGGAGAAGTGAGTATAGTGAAAATACCCTTAGGTGTCTGCAGAAAACAAGAGCCAGGAGTGTGCCCTGGCAGTGGGGTCCCAACAGCACCTGGGCTGTCAGTGAGTGGGTCCAGGAAAGTGATTACCTCAGCTTTTCTGCACTCATTATCCTGTATCTAAAATACTGTTTTAGGCCATCCAGTAGAAAACATCAATGACACTATGTAAGTCAAAGGCAGAGAATGTGTCCAAGGAAGAGAAACTGAGGAACAAGGCTTGCTCAGCACAATTTAGGAGCTCATCAAAAGACAGGGCCAGGCTCTTCACAGTGGTTAATGCTGAAAGTACAAGAGACAATGGGCTTAAATTGAAAGCAGAGAAGTTCAAGCTGGTTATAATGAGAAGCTTTTATGTAATTTGGACAGTCAGGGCATGTCCAGAGAGATGTTACCATCTCCATCCTTGGAGATTTCCCTAACATGACTGGGTAATATTCTGAGTAACAACACCTTTCCATAGGAGTGGTTATTTGGACAAATAAAATCCTGAAAGCCTTCCCAGCTTGGAATATTCTACTATAGTAGACTTTTAAGCATTTTATTACTCCATACTGAGAGTGTAGGAAGAGCTATTTCCTACTGAAGTCTGGCTGGAACATAATTGCAGACACAGGAGCACAGCACTGTGGCCGTACCTTGGGTTCATCTCTCTGGTACAAAGAGGAAATCCCACTGTAGATTTGCAGAGGAACAGGGAGCAAGTGGGACATTTTTAGCTGCATTTCTTATACTACTCCATACAAAGATAACCAAATTCCAAGACAGCAACAGTGAGAAGGTTTGAACACATGCCATGTACTCTGAAATTAAAGAGCTCCCCCATCTAAATAACACATTGAAAGACCATGTCAACACTCCTTTGAAGACATAGTTCCATAACCTAGAACTCAAATAAGCATTAAAAAAAACAGAATAATAATAAATACAGGTACAAAAAAGAGGATGAAATCTCTGTGTAAGATTATAATCATAAGTGTGCTCATTCACCTTCAGCCATTCTTTTATTTTCATTCAGTCATTTTTTATTTTCAAAAGTTAATGATGCAAGAAATGAGTTGAAAAGGAAAAAGAAATAGTTTATTACATTTTCATCTTACTATCCTATATGCTTAGAAAGATATTTCTCAAAATAAAGACATGATAGAGGCCAGAAAGACACTGTCCAGTTTAAGAAATACTGTATCAAATTGATGGGTTTATTATGCTAATAATAAAGTTCAGTAAATGCTAAAATATTAGGGGTTAAAGAACTGGGTATATTTAAAGTTCTTTTATAAATCTCATTGTTCATATTGGTATTTATGCCCAATTATCTTGGTTTCTTCTACAGAGTTTCAGCTAATACATAAACTAATAAGAGACTTTTTTTCTTTAGTTAATCTTATCAAGGACTTGCTTAATGAAGAAATGGGCTCCAGTATCTGAAAGGGTTTTTAGTCCTTGTTATGGAAGACTGGTAGGGAAACAACTGCTAGCAAAAATTACTTTTTGATATTTCACAATGTTGAAATTTTAAAAATAGATATATAAAATATTGGCAATGTAGAATTCTACTTCATATTTATCTGTATCATCCTTTGCACTAGAGACCCTCCTCTTCAAACCAGCTTGCTTTAATTCAGTTGTTAACTGAAATGATGGTTCAGAAAGAAATATTTATTTTTTTGTTTCAATTACAAGATGAATTAACAATTTAAATAATTGATTCTGCCAATATCATATTTAAAATTAATTAAAGGAAAGACAGAATGCCAGATTCTATTACTCCTAGGGTTTGCTCCAAGTCAGAAGACAATCCAAGAGACAAGCCCTTTGTTACGAGCGAGGCCAGGCTTCTATCTGAAAGTCACCCGGTTGCTCGAAACAGAGTATAGACTTTCTCGTAAAAGCAGGCACTCGTTTATTAAAAACAGCTACAGAAGACGGAAGACCCAGGATAAACCCGGGTCTCCAAGCAGCAAGCCGGGAAAAAAAATATAAAATTACAGTGTATCAAACCCCCCTGACACACTGGGCGCTCCCTTGGGGGCAGTTCCGCAGGAGGAGCCCCCAGCAGCTCACCGCGCCCTCTTACACTGCCCTTGGGTCCAGCACTGGTGATTTCTGGGTCCTTGCAGTGATCGGTCCATTTTAGGGCTCTTATTGGTCTTTAGTGACGTTCGTTCCTGTCCACTCCTTTCTTCAGGGCGTCCAGAGATTGCACGGTCCCTCTTACCAACCCGCACTCGCTGCGCTGATCGCACTCACACGATGTTACCACGCCCCCACACCTCGGCCTGACCCCCCTCTTTAAAACTCTTAACAAACATTAATTTATTATAACATTTCAATTAACTCCCAAAAACAACGAACTTCCCCCTAGAGCCACAACATTACAACAATTAACTTAGAAAATTTTAAAAAACCCTTAACTTACATCACATTAACCAAATTTTACCCATAACACCTTTTTTTTCTATAAAGAAAATTTTCCTTGAGAAATATGTAGAATGAGTTATTCACTTTCCTGCCAAATAGGAAAGATAAGAACACACACACATATGTATATATCTATATATATACATGATGTTGAATCATGTTTGCCAGATCAGCTGGACATTTAATGAAAAGGAGTCAGGGCCTGATCCATCTCTCACAGAAAAGACTGGAAGGCTTTCCATCAGCTCCAGAGAGAGCTGGATCTAGCCCCATCTGTATGTTTTCAGGCACAAGACCAATTTTCATTTCCTGACCTCTGTGTAATTCCATTGAGGATGCCACTACTGCAGAGAGAGCAGAACAATTTATCAGAAAATTGCAAATATCCACCTCGTTTTCAGTTAACATTCTTCACATACAGTAACTTAACCTTATTAATTTAATATTTCTACCCACATCTTCTGTGTCATAGTTCATTTAAGAAAAACAAAATATACTATTAATTGCTTCATTACAAAGCTTGCATCTGCCATGTTTGCATGAATGTATTATCAGACACATGCATTCATACCTGTGTGTGTAATCCTTCATCTCTGCTGCAAGGACAAAAATGCCTTTTGATGTATATGAATAAAGGAGCTATACATTGCAAGCCTTTATATTAGAGAATCACAGAATGGTTTGGATTGGAAGGGACCTTGAAGATCAGTCAGTTCCATCCCCCTGCCATGGGCAGGGACACCTTCCACCAGACCAGGTTGCTCAGAGCCCTATCCAACGTGGCTTTCAATACTTCCAGGGATGGGGCAGCCACAGCTTCTCTGGCAACCAGTGCCAGGGCCTCCCCACCCTCACAGGGAATAATTTCATACTAATATTTAATATAAATCTCTTCTTTGAAGTCATTCCCCCTTATGCTGTCACCACATGTGCTTGTAAATAGCATCTGACCATAAAGAATTAAATAGTAGTACTGATTATAAGACAGATCATTCCAGATTTACCAAATCAGTCCCTTAGAACTTGTCATTTTCTGAAATCAATGTCGTAATTCATAAGGATTGTCTGTTTATCTGTTTGCTACTTAACCTGAAGCATTTCGCACAAATGTTCAAACTCTTTTAGATGTAAATGAATTATCTCCTGAAGTAACAGAACCTTAGGGTGTTATTGTTAGAGTAATTTCACACCAATCTTTAGTGAAGCGCTTTGAGCCCTCACAGTTTCTTTCTCACTCTCCAAATAACCAATAAAATATTTATTCAATCAGCCTGAACAGGGTGGTGGAGGGTGAAATTTTGTTCTTTGCTTATTCCAGTAGCGGAAACACACCCAGTGGTGTTTTGTATGAGAGCTGTATTCTAGAACACAAACCCCACTGGGCAAGTAATACATTAGATGTGTCATACTTTGCCTTGCCAGGCTCATCAGGCTGATTTGGAATTTGCTGCTGGGTAGAGTGACTCATATGTTTACTGGCCCTGACAGGTGCTGGGCATCTTCCGCACTCATTAAAAGTTAATGACTTGAACAGCAGAGAGGGAAAACTGCTGGTTTCCTCTGAACGTGTATTCCCAAGTTATCATTTAAGAGAGGATGTAAGTGGTGTCACCTTTCTTCTGCAATCACAAAAGCAGCCCCTAACCAAACCCCTGTCCCTTCATTGCAAAAATAGCCCAATTATCTTCACAGGAACTCCTTGTTGGAGTAAGGCAAGGAAAAAATAGAAGCACTGTACACAGAGCTTTGCACATAAAAAGCTGCTTCTTGCCATAAAACCACTCACTTCCTCACTGGAACAGAGGAATTAACATACTGGAAACAGGCCAGAAATTTTATAGAAATATATGCCTTTAAAGTAAGCTCTTAACCAGAATTCTCACAATAGCCACCCTTTGGCATCATTTCTATCCCAAAAAGCCACAGCTGCTGAACTGGAGACTTTTGACTTCATGTTAGATAAGTAATGAGATGTTTTAGGCAGCAGTGCCAGATCCAGTTCCTTTGATATTAACACAGCACACTACAGTTGTTGACCAGCCACACCAAAAAAGATATGCATTTAATTTACACTAGTTAGCTAAAAATATTCAGGAGAAAACTTCACAGAGACTTATGCCATGGCATTAGACTGCCAATCAAGACATGAAGAGATAGAGACTTCACAGACATCTGAGTATTCACACAAAACCAAGAAATTAGGAGAATTAAATCTTTAACTACAGAGACATCTCTACTTTGATGCTTGTTCAGACACTAGATCTGCCCTGGTAATATGACAAAGTTCTGTACCCTGGCTTCCACCCAACAAGACAGAAATTCTGAGCCAGAGACCTCACAGAAACCTGTGCCTAAATATTAACCTGCCACCCAAAATCTCCTGAGTTAATGATCTTGCAAAAAGAAAAGGCTGAAACCTCTAAAATTAAGGCTGAAGAATTATTGCAGTCTTAAATACTCATCACTTTTAATGTCTAATTTCTCAGGGTCTTCCAAAGCAAAATGTAATGGTACATTTCCACAGTTAGGATAGTTTAACTGAACTGTCATGTTTAGTTTTTTTCCTCTTCTGCAGTTCTCACATCAACATCTATTGCTCTCATAATTTCATAAGACACTGATGTACAAAAGCCTGAGCAACACATCTTCCAAACCCAGACTAATGTGCTGTTTGCTGGACAGAATTAGTAAGCAGAATGTTCACTGATGGAAATCTGCCTACCTGCTTGGAATATATTTCAGTAATTTGGGGAACACTAATTCAGAAATTCAGTATTTCTTCCATCCACATGGGCACAGAAAGCAATTTGACAAAAAATATTCCATGTTAACTTTTTGATTCTTGATGTCTGAAAGGAGCTTTTCCTACTTTTGTAGTGATGGATCTTTACATTTTTCTTTGTTTTCCACCTATTCATTTAACATTTCTTCTTGGGTTGTTTCCTGGCAGTTGGTGTGGGGTTTTCTCATTTGGTTGGTATTTGGGGGGATTTTTGTTTGGGGTTTCTTTCTGTTTCTTTTTGTTTTACCTTAAATGTCTAATTTATAATTGTTTCTGTATCTCAGATGAGCAATATAATTATAATATTCTATAGCATCAATGGCTGACTTGTTTCCCATTCCCATTTACTTTAGGCCAAAGAAAAAAAGCTGACCAGCAACTATTTCATTAGACTTTTAGTCTTTGATTCCTCACTTGGAAAGCCAAGAGAGCTGTGTAATGTGTAAGACTCCACAGTGCTCTGTGAGTCTCTGCTTATTAGGCAAGATCAAAAGCCCACTAAAATAATTGAGAATCTTTCCATGATCTTCTGTGGAGTTTGGTTGGGCACAACAGGTGACAGGCAGGCTCCACGAAATGAAAGATTCCCTGGAAACACTTTACAATGGTGGTCAGCAGAAGAAAGGGATAATGAAGTTCTTCCACTAGCTGAATTTGTTGGACCAAACCTGAAAACTTGTAAAATCTGCACTTTGGATACATATTCTCAACCTGTAAGCAAATTAAGCTGGTTTTTTTCTCCCTGGAAGCTGAATATGGTATTGGAATGTTTTCACTATGCTGGCACACATGGAATGCAGGGAATGAGCAGTGGTTAACCAAGCCTAATGGACCAAGACTACAGAATTTCGTGAATGTTTAGGAAATAGACCTCAGTCTACAATTTACAAGAGGAGATTGATTAAAAAGGGCTTGTTCAAAAAAGTTTGAAATAGCCATAAAAATGCTGAACCCGCTTCAGCCTGAAAATGATCTGGCAACTATTTTTCCATTTGTCCTGGAAATGCCATTAAAACTTCACAACTGTGTAACTGTAGCAGGACTAAAGACACGAAGGTTACCTTTGCAAATGAAATCACCATAATAAAAGCTGCTTTCTTCATTGTGCAGAAAGTACTGACATTCTGAGGGATTGCTATAAGAATTCTGTGGTGATTATCTTGGGAATCAAGCACTACAGATTAGATCCTGAACCACCTGTCAACCCCATTTCTATGCAAATTGCTTTGCTTTGAAAATATGACCTCAAAGCCCTGCAATGGCACTGCAGGCCTGCATTTCACCACACCACCACATACCAATTCAAAAGGCTAATTAAGAGTACCAAAAAGTGCCTTTGGAAACATCTGAGAGACAGACAAAAATATAATCACAACATAACAAAACACAAAAATTAAGAGAGCAAGCTGCATTTCACCTCATTTAAATTTTCTGATGTGATGTTTTTCTTTTTCAGCTTTTTCTGCAGCAGTTTGGTTTCATACTCTGGCCTGGGATGCTCCTGAAAAAGACAAAGATAAACGTGATTATAATTATGAGAAAATCCCCCAAAATTTTGGTCACTTATTCACAAATGCAGCCATTAAGATGATTCAGCTTCACACACCTTTTGAACTAGGCTGTCAGTTTCCCCAATAACCTTTCAGTGTGCCCTTGCAAAATGAATTTTTCATTCCCAAATTAGAGCATAAATTAAGCAAGGTGACAAAAATTTACCAGGCTTTTCAAGTGAGCAGCTCATAAAAGAGACAAGTATCATGCATCTCCTCATTCTCACCAAGTTCTGAATTCCTTCAGAGCTGGAATTTGGATTGACATCTCCCACAAAAAAGGCTATTCCTACAGCATTTGTTATATCATCCCTCTTTACTACAATTAGAACCCTTGTATATCACCCCCATCCAATAAAACAGGTTATTAACATTTTTTTAATTAATCTGCTAGCTATGAAGAGAACAAAAAACATTTTAAATTAATAAATCCTCATGAGAAATAGAATGAGGCCTACATGGAACTTCACCAAAATTCCTTGAGAGATACAGGTGGTGTTCATTTTCTGTAACATTTTCACCACAGCAGACCCAATTCTCACCATTCTCTGTTGCCTGTCAGAATATAAATGCAGTGAGACCTCCAAATTATTTTTTATCCTGATTCTGAGATTTTCCTAATGCATTCAAAAGGTTTGTGATAAATTATGATTTAAATCATTGAATCTTAGAATAGTTTGGGTTGGAAGGATCCTTCCATCTCATTCCAATCCCCCTGCCATGGGCAGGGACACATTCCACTGTGATGTGTAAATGCCTTTGTTTGTAAGGAATGACAAAGGTCACAGGGTCTTGCAAACAATCAGAAAGATTTAATTATAAATTACACAATTGGCATGGAAATTGGCATGTAGCCCCTAACCTACTATAAAAGAACATGGCAGTGGGCTTTGGTTAAAGGAATGAGATGAAAGGGAAGAGAGAAATGGAGATGAAAAAGAGAAAGAGATCAGCAGCCCTAATTGCAGTGTTGATGCCCTGATGGAGTGATGGGATGTCCAGGATGCCAAAGGGTGCCACCTAGTCTTGGTGGGGTACCCTTTTAGGGGGTTTCTCCCCCTGAAGATAAGTTTCTTGCTTTCCATGCAAATAAGTAATCATGAACCCTCCATGATTTCAGACCTTCCTGGAAATGGGCCAGAGGCTTTCAGGGGTCTTGGGTGGTCTTGATTCCCCCTACAGTCCATATCCACTTCTCAGCCTGATTCCTGTGGATACACAGCCTGGGAAAGTGTGAAAACAGGAGAGCTTTCCCATGGACTGCCTGAGAAGTACAGGCTTTGTCATAAGCTTGGAGAAATACAGAAGGGAAAGAATCTCAAACAGAGCTGCTATTATTTACAGAATGTGTATCGTGAGAAATTGTATTGTTTACAGTAAGAACATCTTACAAGGTGTGGCTTGCTCTGACCAATGGGCTGTGTTCTGTCCTTGGGTTAGCACTCGAGTGTACTTAAGGAGTGTAGCATTACAATAAATTGTCTCTTTCCTATCTTGAAAGATGACCATGTTGCTGTGTGCCTTATTACTGCCATTTCAACAATTAACCCTTAACTAACAGCAACAGATTCCTGCACTTTTTTGTTGTGCATCTGTGGACTTGATCAAGATGTTTGCCTCAGAAAAGTGCTCCTCTACCTCCACATGTCACCCTTCACCAGTTACATTTTGTTCTTCCTCCTGGCATGCTGGTACCAACAATCCTTGTCTGTGATTACCAACAATCCTTAGCTGGATCCGTGGCTATCCCAGTATCAGTGTTTGACACACACACAGTAGACACTTCTCTTCTGAGTATCGACACCAGGTTGTTCAGAGCCCCATCCAGCCTGGCCTGAACACTTCCAGGGATGGGGCACCCACAGCTTCTCTGGGAAACCTGTGCCAGGGCCTAACTACCCTCACAGGGAAGACTTCTTCCCAATATCCAACCTAACCCTGCTCTGTGTCAGTGTGAAGCCATTCTCCCTTGTCCTGTCACTCCAGGCCCTTGTCAAGAGTCTCTCCATCTTTCCTGGGTTCCCTGGGCATGGGAAGGCCACAATGAGCTCACCCCAAAGCCTACTCTTCCCTAGGCTGAGCAATCCCAGTTCCCTCAGCCTTTCCTTGTAAGAGAGATTCTCCATCCCTCTGATCTTGGTGTCCCTGCTCTGGACAACATGTGGAACTCCAAGAAATAGTGAGGCATGGGTAAACTCTGACATTAATAAAACAGCAGCAAAAATGGTGGTAAACAGGATGGGAAAAGGACAGACAAAGATACAACAATAAGCATTTAAAGATGCTGGAGTCAACACCTATGTCCTGATGCTTTTTAAGTTTTCACTGGCTTGTGTTGATTTGCATCATGCTTCCTTACATAAAGATTCAGAGGTTGGATGTAACAAGCATCTTTAGACTTAAAGGAAGAAAGGATGAAAACATCTGCTATGGATGACTGCATAAGAGGAGACAGCTTGATCAAAGTAGGGAAAGGAGATAAATGAAGCTATAAGAAATTGAGGGGATCTAAACAGACTGTGCTACTGAAGACCTGAATCAGTTTTCTTCCTTTTCTTCTCTTACTTTCTGCTAAACAAAGCATTCTCAGACACCAGGGGCAGCCTCCAGAGGTCAGAACAACTTTTGAAAATGGATTTGAATGAAAACAAGGTGAAATAAAGAAAATAAATTCCAAACAAAACATTGTACATAAACTTACTTTCTGCTTTGACAGTTTTGCTCTGAGAGCACATTCTGTTCAAATAACCAAAGAAGTTATATTTAGTTTTCCTAGTAAGACATTCCAGTGTCCTTTTAACTGCCTTTCATACACCTACATCTGGATTGGAATAGTTGTTGATCTGTCTGTTGAATCTGCCAAGTCATCTTACCCTTGACTGAACAGACCACAGAGCTCCCTGGAATGCATTTTGTATATATTCCTTTTATGAGTATTTTGCACAAAATATTTCTTTACAGGCCAGACTTAGGGATGTTTGACCCATGCATCCATGGATGTGAAGGGACAATTCCACTCAGCTGTAAAAAGAGTGTGATTCAGAATCAATTCTTTGTCTGAAAATGGGAAGAGTTCTACACTTAGGACAACAAGCTAGAAATAGTTGTGATGATTTCACAAAGGCCAAATGTCCATGTAGGGATAGATCTGAATCCCAGGATGCTGGAAGTTTGCCAGCACAGCTGCCAGACACTTATTGAAAACCATGTGAGCCAAGGTACTACAAGGCCAAATGAGTGCTCTGAGTAGAAAACTGTAATTCCCATTCTGAAAACAAAAAGCCAAAATATGAAATTTCTACTCAGGCAAAACTCATGTTGATGTCAGGGGGAATTTTCCCTGAGAGTAGTCTCCAGGATTAGCCTCAAACATACATGTGTATCCACTATCCATCAAAATAAGCCTCTGTAGATAATGATCCAGTCTGATAAGAATAAATAATGTGAACCAATCTCTCCTTAATTTCCCTTTGATTTAGAAAGAAAGTGATAATGAAATTTCATAAACACGCATGACAAACACATATAATGTATTTTTTAAAAAATTAGAACCTTAGCAACTATCCCATATTTGACCAAAGGAGTTACCAAAAAAGATAAGCCATATACTAGAAGTAAAGGCAAAGACCCACTGCAAATTCCTTGAATAGCCTTATCCTAACATCCTGAACACAAGCAGAGCAGTTAAGCAGTGCACACTGATGGGAAGGAAGGTCTCCACTAATAAAAATTGTAATGACCTAGCTGCTGCCCCAAAGCAAGATGGAAATGTGGAATGAATAGAAAAGAGAGCCCAGCTGTTCTCTGCTACAAAAGGGTTAATTGTTAGAAATCAAAGGCTTAAACCCTCTATTTCTTATGATGGTGACATAGGATGCAGGGGGTGAGAAGTCTAGGGAAGAGTTTGTCATTCACCCCAAGGATCTGTTTAGACTGCCCTATTAACGGGATGCTTGTCCAAGGAAAAATAGTTTTATATGTCAGCATGGAGTCACTGGTAGATGATCACAATCTTTTTCGACCAGATCACTTTCAAAATAAATCTGATAATTGAAAAATTAAAGCAAAAGCTTGAATAAGTCATGTAGCATGTATACAAGTTTTGGGGTGTTAAAAGCTACTGAGCAAGTATACAGGAACTCAGTTATTAAAGATATTATCAAGCAATGTAAAACAGAATTAGTCAAAAGAAACTAGAAGGTTCTATTATGGGATTGTATTTGCCAGACAAACAGAGAGATTTTATGCCTTTGTTTGCTTTCATTGAGCAAGAACAGGGTTAATGCTTTGGGCAAATTCCTGTAAAACTAAGTTTTGAAATTTGGCATCAGATTTTGAAGCTCCCTTAAGCTAGGACCAAACAACCAAATGCTGCCATTTCAATGGCAGATGATATATTTTGTGGGTAACTGTAGCAGAACATAGCATCATTTATGATTGTTCATTATGCAATTCAAATCCAATCCATTTAAATACTCCTATATTGATGAGTGGAATTGTGTAAATCATAGAACCACAGAATGCCCTGGGTTGGAAGGAACCTTTAAGATCATCCCATTCCAACTCCTTGCCATAGGCAGGGACACCACTTTCAAACATTTGGAAGCATGGACGCAACAGGAAAATTAGAATAGTTATGGGGAAAATGTGAGATCATTCATCTGGAAAAAATAATCCAAACTAAAGATCTCATTGGCACAAGAAACTTGTGGATGCAGAAAGGAGAGATTTGAAACAAGACAAAATATTGTAGCTACAAATTCACCTTTTACCAATACCAAATATTTTTTCCCAAGAGGGCTACACAGTTATTTTATTAGAGTCTCCTCTTTAGGGATTTTAGCAAACAAAAATGTCTTATGTTTTGTGGTTTAGTAGATACTACTAAAACTTCAGAAAAAGGAGTCTTCTCCTATCATTTGCAAGGTGAAAGACAAAGTGAAGGCATCAAATTCTTCAGATCAAAATGAATTTGATGGTAGAGAAAATTAAAAACCAAGATCAAATTAGGTGAGAATGGGACATATTTAAAGCCACCAAGTCAGCTTGCTTTTTTATTTTAATTCTCTTTTACTCAATCTACCTTCTTTATTAATTTGTCTTAAGTCAGCAGTAATCCACAGTGACCTCAAAGACTTCCCTTGAGGGTTCAATAATTACAGGGGTTTTTAAAACTCATCAAATAGCAAAAGGAAGAATCAGACTTTGGGAATTAGTTTGCAAATAAACTAAAATAGTTGGCAAACATTTTACAGAGGACAAGATTTAAACCTGAAATAAATGTTCCTAAGGAAGACAGACATCCAAGTGCCCCCCTGTTATAATGAAACACTATAAAGCTTGACTGTTTGAACAATACCAAGACCAGTGAGTGGGGACTCCTTGGCATTTATTTCAGTTAATTCAGACTCTCTATCCACTTGACTTCTAAGTTCTTGCCCAAATTCTAAAATTTCATCTTTTGTAATCACATTTCTATTTCAGTTTGTGCAGGATCATTGGCAAAATGAGGGAAAATCTCTTCCACCCAAAAAATGAAAGCAGAAACATCCTGGAAGTAATACAGTTTCTGGAGATTCATGAGAAGGCAAGAGTTTCTATTGCCCACATTATTAACTGGAATCCATCAGTACTTCTTCACCAAGCAGAAGAAGGTATGGATTCTCCCACCTCT
Source organism: Toxostoma redivivum (assembly GCA_013397375.1). NCBI lineage: Eukaryota > Metazoa > Chordata > Aves > Passeriformes > Mimidae > Toxostoma > Toxostoma redivivum. The sequence goes on from VXBI01004479.1 coordinate 632,725, forward strand.
GTTACTAGTTTACTGATGGCCAAAATCCTTATTACACTTTCTGAACTAGAATGATATGCACAACCTTTCATTGGGTTACACAGTCACACAGCTGTGGCAAAGCACATTGAGTGGAGGAATTTCAGGAAGAATTGCTTCACTGGAAGGGTTGTTGAAACACTGGAATGGGCTGCTCAGGGAAGTGTGCAAGGAATGCCTGGACATGGCACTCAGTGCTCTGGTCTAGGTGACAAGGTGAGTATTGGCCAAAGGCTGGACTCAATGACCTTGGAGGTCCTTTCCAACCTAAACAATTCTGTGGTTCTGTGTGTGTTTATGCACAGTATTCCCAAGGCTTTTGTCTGCTCTCATGGTTCTGGTCTGAGTTTGTTTCTTTTCTTTCCTTCTCCCATTTGTTTATCAGATGCTTCATTACTTTTCAACATGATTATCTGTTTTCCACTTGGTACCCAATGCTTGCCATTCTTTTTGAGGATTTTAGGTGTCCAAACTCAAATTTTCCAAGTCTGTACAGCTGCCAGCTGCAAAGATGTGTAGGGAGTCTGCTTTCTCAGACTGCTACTGCCAAGACATTTACAAATAAATGGACTAAATTAATATCTCGTGTGACTCTTTTGAAGCAAGAGATTTGGCCCAGTGTGTTTAAAGAAATCAATTTACTGAAAGGTTTATAGTTAATGTCCACAAAAATTACACCGAAGGCATTTATTTTAATATAACTCTCAAAAAGTACTTCTCAGCTCTTCAAATTTATGTTTGTTTTTCTCCCTGCTTTGGTTCTGTAACTTCCCTTCCTAAAGAAATTGACAATCAATTGCTTAACTCCATCCGGTCTTAAAACTCCTGAGCTTCTTCCTTGTCCTTTCTTGCTCTTTTAAGTGATCCCACTTCTGGATCCTTCTGGGCTTACCTAATCAAACACTCCCTTTTCCAACATAATTTCCTACACTTGTAAAGACTTCACCATCACTAAAACCTGATGCCAGTAACTTCCTACAGACAAATTTATCTTACAGATGAAAGGTGAACAAAACCTGATCTAACTTCTGAGGTTTTATTGAAGTACCAAGAAGTGACAGGAGATGGCATGGTGCATGATTTTCTGCTCAAGATGTCATGTCAAGCAATATGTCCATTATTCTTCAAAAAAGACCCGGATCAACCAGAAAATGCCCAGAAAGGAACAAGAATAAAGATATACATAAAAAATGCTTCCAGTACCTGAAGGGAGCCTACAGGAAAGATGGAGAGAGACTCTTGACAAGGGCTGGAGTGACAGGACAAGAGGGAATGGCTTCACACTGACACAGAGCAGGGCTAGATTGGATATTGGGAAGGAATTATTCCCTGTAAGGGTGCTGAGGCCCTGGCATAGGTTTCCCAGAGAAGCTGTGGCTTCCCCATCCCTGGAAGTGTTCCAGGCCAGGCTGGATTGAGCTCTGAGCAACCTGGGATAGTGGAAGGTGTCCCTGGCCATGGCAGGAGGGTGGAATGAGATGATCTATAAGGTCCCTTCTAACCCAAAGCATTCTGTGCTTCTGTAAGTCTCTGAAAATATTTAGGAACTAAGACTGTAAGAGCAGAGGCTTGTTCATCTTAAACAAACAAGGGTGACAGAAATATGATATGGAGTTGAATTATGAAAAGAGGACAGAAGTAATCCCTCTCTTTATCTTTGAAAGATAAAGAAAAAGAGAGAAAAAAATTAACATGTAGCAAGGAGATTTAAAAATCACTAGGAAAAGCTTGTTAGAAGTACAGATAGAGAAGCATTAGAGTAGATTACCTAGGGAGGAATTGAAATCTCCACTGCAGGATTTATTTAAGAACAAATTAGAGAAATATCTCTTCATAATGATTTAAGTAGAGTTGATCCTACAACATACAAGGGATGGCCCCTCAAGGTCCATTCCAGTCTTATTTTATGATTCTAAGTTCCTAATTCTTCAGCTTGTGCTGAGATTTGTCTGGCACTCCTTCACTTGTCATAACCAAAGGATTCTTGCTGATCCCATAGTTCCTGTCCACAGACTTTTACCACTTCAGGCCTCTTCATCACAGGACCTCACAAACCTATAGATTCTTTCACAGCATTTTGCATTTATTAAGTTAAACGTGAGGATTTTATACTGTGAGTGATGAACTTGAATCACAGATTCCCTAGGTTGGAAGAGTCCAACCCATGCCCGAACACCTCAACTAAACCATGGCACCGAATGCCACATCCAATCTTTTTTTAAACACATCCAGGGATGGTGACTCCACCACCTCCCCAGGCAGATCATTCCAGCACCTAATCACTTTTGCTGTAAAAAACTTTTTCCTAATATCTAACCTATATTTCCATTGGTGCAGCTTAAGTCTGTGCCCTGTTGTTCTGTCAGTGCTGCCTGGTGAAAGAGACCAACCCCACCTGAGCACAGCCACCTTTCAGGGAGCTGTAGGAGAGTGGTAAGGTCACCCCTGAGTCTCCTTTTCTCCAGGATGAACAACCCCAGCTCCCTCAGCCGTTCCTCACAGGGTTTGTGTTCCAAGCCCCTCACCAGCCTTGTTGCCTCCTCTGGACACGCTCTGGGTCCTCAATGTCCTTCCTAAACTGAGGGGACAGAATTGGACACAGCACTCCAGGTGTGGCCTCACCAGTGCTGAGTGCAGGGCAAGAATGACCTCCCTGCTCCTGCTGGCCACACCATTGCTGATACAGGCCAGGGGCCATTGGCCTTCTTGGCCACCTGGGCACACTGCTGGCACTGTCCAGCCACACCATCCCCAGCCTATAGCACTGCAGAGGGTTATTGTGGCCAAAATGCAGGACTTGGCACTTGGACTCATTAAACTTCATCTTATTGGACTCTGCCCATCCATCCAACCATTCCAGGTCTCTCTGCACAGCCCTCCTACCTTCCAGTAGATCAACACACACTCCCAGCTTAGTGTCATCTGCAAATTCACTAATAGAAGACTCAATACCCTCATCCATGTCATCAATAAAAATATTGAACAGAACTGGCCCCAGCACAGACCCCTGAGGGACACCACTGGTGACTGATCCCCAGCTGGATGCAGCACTATTCACCAGCACTCTCTGGGCCCAGCCATCCAGCCAGCTCTTAACCCAGCACAGAGTGCTCCTGTCCAAGCCNTCTGGATAACAGGGGGATTTTTCTGCTCCCTGACACCATCTACCAACCCAGCAGGACAGTTGTCCTGAGGGCAAGCCATATTCCCACTAAAGACTGAGGCAAAAAAGGTGTTAAGCACTTCTGCCTTCTCCTCATCTGGAGTTACTAAGTTCCCTCCCACATCCAGTAGAGAACAAAGGTTGGTCTTACCCTTCCTTTTGCCATTAATACATTTGTAAGAACATTTTTTATTATCTTTTACAAAAGTTGCCAAACTAAGTTCTAACTGAGCTTTGGCCAATCTCATTTTTTTTCCTACATGCCCTAGCAACCCCCTTAAATACTTTCTGAGAGACCTGATCCTCCTTCCAAAGGTGATACGTCCTCTTTTTATTCCTAACTTCCTCCAAAACCTCTTTGCCTATCCAGGCTGGACATTTGCCTTGACAACTCATCTTTTGGTACACAGGAACAGTCTGCTCCTGTGCCCTCAAGATCTGTGTTTCGAAGCATGCCCACCTTTCCTGGACTCCTTTGTTTTTAAGGGCTGCTTCCCAAGGAACTCTCTGAATAAGTCTCCTAAACGGGCCAAAGTCTGCCCTCCAGAAGTACAACATAAAAGTCTTATTGATGTTCCTCCTGATTTCACCAAATATTGAGAACTCCATAATTTCATGATCACTGTGCCCCAAGTGGACTCCAACTACATCTCCCACCAGCCTATCTCTATTTGCAAACAACAGGTCTAACATAGTCCCTCCCCTGGTGGTCTTACTCACCAGCTGCAAGAAAAACTGTGTGTGTTATCACCTGGGTAGGTGATGGGGGTTGGGAGGAATTTTTTATTACCTCCCCAAGCAGGGACCCATTTCCACTCCCCTTCATCCACCAGGTGTGTTCCCCTATTGCTGATGGTGGAAGGCATGGGAGGTCTTCAGAAAATCAGAAAAATATGGGGGTTCATCAAATATGCCACAGAGCCCAGAGTTTGCTCTCCAGCCTCACAGTTTGCCCTGAAGGTGGTACATCTCTGGCAGGGAGTTTAACATCCCTTGTGGGAGACGTAATTTCTGATGTGCTAGTGCACTGGGTTTGCATCACAACTCACAGACTGGGAGTACTGGGTTGTACTGTGAACATCATCCACATCATAACAGGGGAGAGAGTCATGAAAAAGCTGAGAAACAGAGATAAAAGAGAGGAGGATGTCGCCAAGTCACCAGTGAAAGAATATTTCTTCATTACAGGATAGTGATGAAAGAAGAGGAATACTGGAGCATGCTGTCTGTTCTCAGGGTTATCTTTTTGTTTTATCCAAATATTTTGATCTGGGAAATAGGAAATAGAGGAATAACATTACTACTATCCTACATCATTAAGTCCATGATGTCACCTTGCTTTTCCACTATGGTATTTGCACTCTGCTGTTAGAGCTGAGCTTAGCTAGCCGGGCTGAAGATTTGTAGGTAGTCTGTTATTTAAGCAACTATGCTGGAACACATAGAAATTGATTCAAATCCTTCCAGCAAACCAAGACAGTTCTGAATTACTGAATATGACCCTATTCTAGAGACATCTCAGCATCTACTGCCAGGGGAAAGTCCAAAGACTACGTGTTCTTAGCATGATATTTAGTTATGATTTTAGTAACTGCACTCTCTTTAGTCAGGGTTAGAAATGAATCCTTTGATGAGAGATAGTCATTAGAATGAACCAAAGGACAGAACTAAGAACAAAATTAGGGACACTGGTAAGTACCAATGAACAAGTACATCTAATTTTCAGTCAATTCAGGCATGGCTGGAGATCCCATGGCTTATTGAAAAGCTCTTTCTGAAGGAACCCTCATCATTCATTGTTTTGAAACAGCTCTGTTGGTGAGCACCTAGAGCTCGGGATCATGTACCTAAGGCATCACAGATGTCACCCAGACCTGGTTGCAAAAATTGCTGGTGGTACTATGACCTGTGCTGTCATCATCACAAGGAATTCCTGTCACACAGAATGAAGTAATATGACAAAGTATTTATTCAGCATCTTTGGGTTACTGCACACTGTAAAATCTATCACTATACAATATACACTATACAAAATACATTCTCAACAAAACATGATCTGCTCTTGCCTTATAATCCTTTTCAACACTCGTTAGTAACTTCAGAGTGCTGAACTAGTAAGATATAGGTGAGGATTTCCTAAATAAACATTGATACTCAAAACTGTATCAGTTACAGTCCTTTATCTAAACACAGCTACAAACTGCATTGGGCTGGAGAACACTCATGAGAAATCTATACACCTATGCTTATATAATATACATCTATAGAATAATTAACACAGTAAATTAGCCCAAGGAGAGGATACTTACTTCTTCTTCTTCCAGTCCAGTTAGATCCCAGAAGTAACTCAATCTCATCTGCAAACGCTTCCATTGTTCAAGGAACATGGTAGCTATAAAAGAAATTAACAGTTTTAAAAATGATAAATCCAAAGCTTTGTGGCCAATATTTGTTTTACTTATAAGCTTCAACTGAGCCTAGACCCTTTAAAATTAAGCACTAAGAAACAGCCTCAGGCCCAATTTTAAAGAAAAAATTCAAGCAAAGCACAGGAACAATAATTACTGTCTTTTAAAAATAAAATACAGTAAGATAGAACATGGGCTGTCCATAGCCACTGTTGAGTTCTTGTCAGGGATGGAACTGAGGCCATTACTGTGGATATCCATGGAAGACATCATCTCTCTTAATTCACCATGAAGCATTCTGAGATAGGTTTAGCCAGCTACTGAAATAACTAGGATCCCCAGCAAGATGTAGAAAAAGATAGTTTGAAATATATTACAATGGTGTAGTTAAACACTTTTGTCCTTCATAGACATGGTGATTTTGCCCTAAAGGACTGGGCCCTGGTTCAGCCTCCTGCTTCTCCTTTTTTTGTTAATAAGAAGGAACAGACATTTTACTGGTGTCTCATATTTACAGTCTCCTGGCTGTCCTCTCATAATTGCTGTTTCCTCAGTATAGTCCTTCTCCTAGTTGCTCGTAATTTATGGACTTAGAGATTTATTAGAAATAGGACTGATAAATCTTGGGTTGGGGACACATATTTTCAGATAACAATATCAATATCAATACTAAACCAGTACATGCCAACTAAAACCAGCAAGACTCTACCAATAAAAGCTGTACCTATAAACAGCTGGGGGCACTGTTTTCCATTTTCTCATGCATCACCTCACTTTTTCAGTGGGTGAAAAGGGTATTGTAAAAACACTGTTAGATCACAGCAGTGTTTACATCACTTTGAACATCTTGTAGCTAGCCCCACAAGACAAACAGTGGAGAATCAGATCAGCTTCCCTTGACTGCATCAACACTGTCAGCACTGAGGAAAGTGGGAACTCCGTGAAAATAAGCTGGCTCTTACTATTCATAATCTATACCAGCAGCTAGCTGAAAATATTTTCTCTATGGTGGGTATCATCCCACCATATAAGAAATAAATATAATTTAAAGACAGGACTTGCAGCACACTGAAAGCAAATCCAGGCATTAAGCAACTAAGCTGCTATCTGTGTTTCTCCCTTACAGAAGGGGGAACATATAAAAGCTATATTTAGCATGGTTGGAAAACTCAAGGGTTTTTAGATATCCTAAATACAAAAACATTTGGTTATTTTATAGGGTGCTATTACTCATTCCATTCTTTCCTGTTATACAAAAACTCAGTTCCACATTTAGCTCTATAAGAACGTACTTGGCTTGATGCAGCAGCTGCTCTGAAATCAGCACGTTTGCACTGACTTACACCAGCAGAAAAACTGAACGGACATACAGCACGTTTAGATTGGATAATGGGAAGAAATTCTTCCCCATGAGGATGGGGAGGCCCTGACACAGGTTTCCCAGAGAAGCTGTGGCTGCTCCAACCCTGGAAGTGTCCAGGGCCAAGCTGGATGGGGCTCTGAGCAACCTGGGATAGTGGAAGTTGTCCCTGCACATGGCAGGGGGTTGGAACTGAATGAGCTTTCCTTTCCAATACAAACCATTCTGTGATTCTGTAAAATTTCTACTAAAAGCATCTGACATTGAAATTCAGCACCAGGACACCAGTGACATCAAGCCCAGCCAGCCAGGCATTACTGTGAATATGGACACTTGCAGCAGGAATCACAAACACACTTCACAAGGAATCAGGATTAGCTACTAAAAGCATGATTCCTTTAGCGATATTAACCATAGGAAGCCTTCTGTTTTCTAAAGAAAGGGAGAAGACAAGCAAGACAAAAGAATTCCTGTGCCCAACACCCTCCTGAAGTGAAGCTGGCCCAGATCACCATATTTTGCTCTTTTAAATATACAGCTGGAATAGGTGTGTGAGTGAGCTCTGCCATTCAAGAGATTGAGCTCTAGATATAACCATCACAGCCTCTAATAGTAGGGCAGCAAAATTTGGTGTAATCTAATACTTAACAGGCAAGCTGGGCAGAGTTAGTAAATGCTCCATTATTTTGCTTTGCTGCTCTTTGTGTGTGCCGGCTGCATTTTCTTGAACTGACAAGCTCAGTTATCATGGTCCCAAGAACAGACTTTTCTAATCTGTGGGAAACATTTTTTGGAGGAGGGCTACAGCTCTGAAAGAATTTTGTTATTCTTACATGCCTTCTTTTAAAAGCAGTGCATATGGAACTTTTTGTCCTGTTCTGTTCCATAACAGATTCTAATTTGTCTTAGTGCAAGGATATATCAACATTTTCTTTTGCACATTGCATTGCTGATATTAAAATGCAGTTGTTCTGGATGAGTTCAGTGGCAATTGTCATTTACATGGATGCCAGTTTACAGTAAACTTCTGTCAGGAAAATGATATTGTATTTATCTAAGCTTCACAGCAGCAGGTGACACTTAATGTGCCACTCTACTCTGTAATCTAAAGTAATAAAATAAATTATTCTGAAAGTCTATAAATTCATCAATTTTTTTTTTCTAATTTTCAGCCATAATTCTCACATATTCTCTAACATTTGCTCTAGGGCTTCTAGGAACTGGTAAATAAATGCTTCTTGCTTCCATGATGTGCTCTGTCTACAAGTTCCTTAAAAACCTTCTGCTGTCCTCACCCAATGCCAAGCCACCAATCAGTCCTTTCTAAAACAAGCTGTAAAATCTTAATAGGCTTGCAAAGAATAACACACTGGTTGCTGAGGGATGGCTGTAACACAATAACATTTTGCTCAGTTTCATATTAAGGATAATAATTTCATTTTGGGAACAATAAATAGGGAAATAAAAAATCGTTTTACAGTAGCAATAGCACATTTAACTTTCACAATAAACAAGCTCTAGAGTAATAGAGAGCATAACACCAGCAATAATTCATGCGAGCACAGTACACACACTTTTCAGGGCCAGAAACAATAAGAGTAATATTACAATGCATTCATTCATGTTTATTAAGTGTTTTGATATCCTCATGGAGACAGGGATATTTGCCATTAAAGAAAAGCAAGCTTGTTTAAATGGGATATTCTAAAATATATTATAATTAAAATTATAGTAGTCCCATTGCTCTTGGAATCCCATAAAGTTTTGATAAAATTATGTGACTGAATTGTCCCACGAGGAAGTGAGACTGTGCTTAAACTGGACCCTTTCAGCTGTCTGTACCATACCAAATACAAATACAAATACAAATACATTCTCAAGTACATTCTGGCCCCAAATGCAGAAGGTGTTAAAAGGGTTTGACATGTTGATGGAAAATGAAGAAAAATTAGCGAATACATGGCAAAGTTTAGAAGTGCCATTAATGGCACAATTTCCTCTGCTCTCGCTGGAGAAAATGGCCTCAAGATGTGCCAGGGGAGGTTCAGGTTGGACATCAGGAAGAATTTCTTCCCATTGGCACTGGAAGGGGCTTCCCAGAGAGGAATCACCATCCCTGGAGATGTTTAATAAACAACTGAACATGGCACAAAGTGCTCTGGTTTTGTAGACAAGGTGGAGGTCAGTCAAAGCCTGAACTTGATGATCTGGTAGATCTTTTCCAGACTTGATGATTCTGTGATTCTAAACACGGCAGTAGAGGAAGAAAGAACATTTTTTCTTCACTGAACTACACAGCTCCATTTATTCCAGAGTGTGCTGTTGACAGTGATATTGCTTGCCCCAGCCTCAATATAGGCAGCTCTCCCTGGCCTTCTGAGGATTGCCAGCTTCCAAAAGCCATAGGGATCACATTCAATCAAACAGAATTCTGTTATTCTGTGAAAAGCCCAAACATCAAATGGCACCATTAACTTGCAAAGCAATACTCACCCCAGAGAGCCATAAAAACGGAGAAGAAAACCGTGGCAGGGTTGTCAAACAAGTGACTCGCTCGAGCGGTGGCGCAGGCAGAGCTGAGGTTCCAGTAATCACAGAACTTGTCACACAGGGGGCACATGGTGAAGGCATTGCGTTGGTCACACATCTCTTTGCTGGGACAGACAAGGGCACAGGTTCCTCTGAGTATTCCAGCTCAGAAACTATGGATGTGCAGTAGTGATATCGAGCAGCACATCACAGCTATTACAAGCTCTCTGCATTATATGTGGCCTGCACTTGCAGAGAACAGGAGCTCTGTGTTTCCTCAAGGTTCATTGCCATGGACAGTAATTTTTTAAATCTTCATAGGCACCTTACCAACAGGAAAATGATGCAACACTCAACCAGACTGATCACTGCACTGTATTAGTGAGTTAAGGAAGACAACATTACTGAAGACTGAGGTTAACCACACTAAAAAATTGAAATTCAAACACAGAAGTGGAGTTTGCACCTCTGCAGTCAGTTACGTGATTTGATACAGATCAGATTTAATACACTGAAAAGAAACACTGAAGTGGTAGCAAAGGAAATTCAGTGCTGCTGTCAAAATACACATTTTTTTATATGGTGGCACAAAAATATGAGAGAAAATATTTCTTACAGATTTTAAGATCTTTGCTCTAAGGTTGTTATTTTGATTCTCGGTCTTATTTGCTATGTATGTATTCCATTTCTAAAAATCTTTGAAAAAAGCATTATCAGTATCACTTTAACAGGCCAAACACTTCTTGTCAAGGCTGAGAATGCTTTCAGTATTTTCCATAAGGTTTGGATATGAAAGCCTTTCATACATGCATGGTCTCACTTAGGTGATCTGAGTAAGGCAAAGCTCAAATGTCCTTGCCAGGATCATGAGCTCAGAGTTGCCACGTTGTTTCACTGATAGCTGGTATATGGTGATTATGATTGTTCCTATATGGATCATCCTGAAATAGGTTTTTCCTTACAACTTCAACTGGAAAAAAGAAGACTATTCAAGCTCTATTATGAATAAGTTTATATTATAAGGTTTGAAAAGCATGCAGCTGTTTCCAGCTCTCATGTTGTTACAGTAATTCTCTATGTCAAAAGGCAGCAGAGGGTGCTGCAGATACATCTCAGCCATAAATCTCACTGGAGCTTAAATGTTAGCACAAGCTTTCACCCTGAAAAGCACCAAGATTTATTCAGATCAAGCTAAGAAAACAGACCCTGACTCAGATGAGGTGCTGTTCATCATTTACCTATCAGTAACCTTTTCCTACTGCAGTGATGATAAAAGCTGACAGTTGAGGGACTCTCATGAGTGTAATCAGCATACAGGCACTGTCTCTAACAGAAGTCAGACACAGATAACACAGAGGAATTTTTTTTTTCACTAGAAAGCAGACATTAACATCACAGTGTCATTTTGGCAGTTTTTGTGTAGTATATTCCCCTCAGGATACACAGAAGACAACATTATTTTCTGTCTAGAAGGGGAATACTGTGAAGACCAAATACAGAATCATAGAATAGGTTGAGTCGGAAGGGACCTTAAAGATCACCCAGTTCCATCCCCTGCCATGGGCAGGGACACCTTCCACTGTCCCAGGTTGCTCAGAGCCCCATCCAGCCTGGCCTGGAACACTTCCAGGGATGGGGCAGCCACAGCTGCTCTGGGAAACCTGTGCCAGGGCCTTCTCACCCTCATGGGGAACAATTCCTTCCCAATATCCAATCTAACCCTGCTCTGTGTCAGTGTGAAGCCATTGCCCCTTCTTCTGTCACTCCAGGCCCTTGTCAAGAGTCTCTCTCCATCTTTCCTGTGGCTCCCTTCAGGCACTGGAAGGCCACAAGGAGGTCACCCCAAAGCCTTCTCCTCTGCAGGCTGAGCAATCCCAATTCTCTGAGCCTTTCCTCCCAGCAGAGCTGCTCCATCCCACTGATCCCTTGGTGTCCCTGCTCTGTCCTGGCTCCAGCAGCTCCTTGTCCTTCCTTCGCTGGGATCCCAGGCCTGGAGGAGCTCTGCAGGTGAGGCTGAGCAGAGAGGGGCAGAGGGGCAGAACTACATCCCTTGATCTGCTGGCATTAGCTAAATCTTGTAACTATTGTTCATCTTACTTGTACAAATGATCTGATTTTTTTAATGAGAATAAAGTGTTCCAAGAGTCATAGACAGTGTTTGCATTCATTTCAGTGAGCTTTACATAATAACTTTCTGAATGAGCAGTGAGCTATGTGCACTCATAAAAAGCAAATTAATATCTTAGAAAATGAGCTCAATACAGTGGACTCACTACACATTCCTTTTTCAGGAGGTAAAACGCTGACTAGCCAAATAAATGTGTGCCCTTCAAATACCTGTTCAATGCCTCTGTGCTTATAATGCTTGCAGGGTTGGTAATGATACATCATTGCTCTTCAGATAAGCTAAAATCAGTTATTCTCACTACAGATTAAGAAAAAGCACAGTCTCATAATTTTCATGGATCATAGATAAGCTTACCTAGGAATGTCACTTTCAATGGTTATACATCCATATAGAAATACAATAATCCCAACTACTGAAGATGGAATGAGGAATTCCGTGTATAAACCCAGCCATGCAAAATAAAGTCCTATCTTTTCTCCAAAATACTTCCTGAAAAAGAGAAAAAAAAAATAAGAAAAAGCATATGCCAAGGGTATAATTTTCAAATGTGTTTTACAGCTTCTAAACAGTCATAGAAAGTTAAAATACAAATTGTGAAGGACATGAATGAAAGCCAGGATCTTGAAGACAATAGGAACAAATTAAGGGAATGATTTTGGCTTTTAGAAGTTTGGGCTTCTCTGTTCTGAGAAATTAAAGACAGTCCTGGATCATTCTCCTGAGCTGAAATTAAGCAGGTATCGTTGCAATACATAGTATGTGTTCAGAGAAGACTGTGGTCTTTGCATCTCTTAAAAGAAGTCAGTGAAATAGGAGGAAACATTGGAAAATACTTGGCTCCTCAGAGGAGCACATTAATTTTTGCCTCTGTAGTACTCCTGGATTCAGTTAGTAAGAGTCACAGAAATGACATCTGTGGGACCATACTGACAACATCCTCTAATATCTTAAAAGATGACTAATCTGGAACTAATGCTAAAGGAGGAAAGTTTACTTGTGCACTTAGCACTGGCTTTTCAGAAAGAATATTTTTGTCAGGTTAACAGCCCCGGACAGCTGGTTAGAAAAAACAGTGTCTGCTCTGAGGAACAGTCCACTGCAGATGTTGATAAATAAGTGGTAGAACTCAGCCCAGCATCTTCATGAATCACACTGCAAGAAGTAAACTAAGCATGGATGAACCTCACTGACCATTCCAAAGTACAGTTAGGAGTGAGTACAAATATTGAAAAACCCAAAGAGCTTCATAGAACTCAAGAGTTCACCAAAATTTAGATAAAAACCAACAAGGTTAAAAACATTTCACAAGCCTGAGAAGAAGATGGAACAGTGTTGGACAGAAATCAGCTACATAGAGAGCACTCAGGGCATGACATGGAGTGTGAGTCAGTGAGATATTTACACTTTGATAGCAGCAAAAATTAAAATAAACTCATGATATCATGTTGAAAGACAAGATTTACTCCTCATAAAGTTTGAGCATGATCCCAGTTTGAGATTTATTCTGATCTCATTTACCTTAGGAAAATTTTATCCAAGTTAAGCACTCCAGATTTAAACCATTTTTACTGAAAATGATTAAATGAGATTTTTGAAGGCCAAAACTCAAAATTTCTACTCCAGAAGTTGGGTCTAAGAGCCAGACTGCTCATGCCACAGGAGAGACAGGGCAGGAGTGCAACCATGGCAGAGAGCCAAGGGACAAGACAAGCCTGCAAAGTCACTTCCAGCTCAGATGAAATGGATAAGGGAAGCAACAGTGAGGGATTTTTATTACTACAGATCCTGCTGTTGTTCTCACACCATCACAGCTACAGCTAACTCCACACTTCCAGGTTTTCCAATGGAAAACTGGCAGTGCAATCCTGCCTATTTCAGTTTTGCCTTCCATGAGTACCTCTATTTTCCCATGTCTAATCAAACTTGCTTATACTTGAGAAAGGATGCTTGCAATCCTAACGAGGAAAGCCAAACAAAAGCATTTTGAGGTGATACACAGACAAAATTATCTTCAGTATGAGGGGATACCATCCAGAAGCTGGGAAATTTCAGGAATCTTCTAGGAAAAGAGTACAACCCCTACAACTGATGTTGCAAGGTATTCTAAGCCACAAACTGTGTGAAGTATCAAACAGCACAAGTGAAATCATCACAGTGTGGCTTGAATGGCAATAACTTCAGATTTGAATCACCTTGGGCCAATGGATTTGAAGAGAATACAAGAAAATATAGCATTATATGATACAGCATGTTTTATGAAATAATAAATATAAATATTTGTGTTGCAAATACAAGCCATATACTATGGGACTGCCCTCTGACCTGGCACATGTCAGGTAATTTTGAAGGCATTTGAAAGTAAATATATATTTTTAATATACCTGTTTGTTGATATACTATGTTGTTAATCCAGTTTTGTTTAATACACTCATTTTAATACACTTTTTTTAATATGAAGTGAGAGACTAAATACTTGATTGAAATATAGAGCTAACCAGAAGCCCTGCAGCTTTTCTTCAAGTCTCTTGTGTGAGTCAACAAACAGCAGCTATGGTGTTGGAACAGCACAGAATAGAGGGAAACTCCATTTGCTCTCAAGTTTCTTTCTAATTGGGGAATGACAACCTTAAATTTGACACTAAAGCAGGAAAAGGAGGACCAGAGGGAGATTATTCTGATCATATCTTCTTACTGCTTCCTTGTTTGTAGAGATGGGCAATGGGCACAGCTAGTAAAGTGTTTCAAATAGGTCAGAACAGGCACAAAAATTGTCCACAATCTAAGCTGTTCAAAACTCTCTCCTCTTTTGATAAAGGGCCACAAATTAGCACAGAAAGAGTTCAAATGCCAGCAGCACTAAAGAGTAGCTGATCAGGGTTGGGGAAGTTGAAGTTTATGGCTTAACAGGCTTCCCCTCCAATTTTTAAGCCTCCCAGTGATTAACGTGATCTGCAATCTATAAAGTGAACGGTTGCTATTTGTATCCATGCCAAAAGAAAGTGAGAAGAGTTCAACAATGTCCTGGCAGTATGGAAAAAAAGCAGTTGCCAAGAAGAAAACTTCACTGAATTTTGTGACTTAACTGTTTTGAAAAAGGAAAATAATTAAGATGCTGTGCCCAAGCTCAGTCCACCATTGTGCCAGAAAGTGAAATATCTAAGGAGAAGCAATCACAGAGATTGGAAACACAATAAACAATTTAGATATGAGTTTATCAAGTCAGAAAATAGAAATGGAACAGGAAATAGACATGTCTTTTCTTTGACACATCTCAAGAACTCTTCTCTGATTCCTCTGAACAGGAGTCAAGGCTCTGCAAACACCTGTGACCCCCTGTACCAACATCTACTGCAGCTGCTACTGGATTCAGTAGTGAATGAACAGAAGGGGGAAAAAAATGTGTGCTTCAAGGGTAGAGGAAGATGTAAGTCAAGGAAAAGTATTTTTACAAGTTTTTATATATTTACACCAAGAACTTGGCATGTTCTCTCATTTACTTTATTATCCTACAGGAATTATCCATGATTTATGCTGGCATGGCAAAAGAGGAGAATTGAGACCAGTCTTGCCCTACCTCTGTAGTAATTCACATCTGCCTCACATATATCCAGGCAAAGCTAAGGACTAATCCTTTCCAAAGTGTGCTGCTCATGGATACTGCTGAATGTCACAAAAATAGTGTGCCCCTGGCATTGTGTGAGCTTTATTTCTGCATTAGGGAAATGCCCCTTTATATACACATATTCCACGGAGGCAGAGATTATTCCCAAACTAAAGGGCAAATGGCTTTGATAAAGAATGTGTACTGCTCCTGTCGGGAGCAGCACCCAAGGCTTTTGTTCTGTGTGTTGATACATCATAAGGTGAAATTTTGTGCCTTTCATTTTAGAAGACTTTATAAAGGCTGCTTAAATGGCCAAGTACTGAGTTCTCTTGAACAAGAATCATGTCTTCAAGGAAAGATAACTCCTGAACAAGCTGAACAAGAGCTTGATTATCAGAAGCAGATTATCAGAAACAGCATTACAGAACTCCCAGCAGCAGCAGCAACAACCACCTGTGGAAAGTGTATTCCCTCCCAGAATGAGAAATGTTGAGAAGACCACAGCAGAAATGTTGGCTTGGTTCCCTCTGCTTTGCCCATATAACACTTAAACCAGACATCTGCAATGCACTTTGGTCTGTCTGGTTGCAAAACCAACATCAAAAAGAACAACTGATTATTAAACCCTCTTCTTGCACGTTGGTCACAGTGCTCCCGTGCCAAGTTGTGCAATTTATAAATAGACTAAGGTTTAGAGAAGGGAGGAGAAAGAGAGAAGGAAAAAAAACCCTTCAGTTTTGACTCTGTGAAAACAAGTGTGGGTACCTGGAATGTGGATGAAACGTGTGGTGCGTGACACGCGCTGGAAAGAACTCTGGAGACACTCAGGAACAAAGCTAAAAAAGCGAGGAAAAGGCGCTTGTGGACACTGAGTCACCTAACTGGGAAATCTGCACAGAACTCTTCAGTTTTTAAATTTCCATATCCCACTCTAGGCCAGCTGTCACTTCACATTTCCATTTCATTCCACCACCCCTTTGGTGGAGAAGTCGTTTAGACTCAATTAATTTCTCTGCAAATCGAAACTGATTTACAGCTGCCTCTTGGGCAGGCTTCCCCTGTGCAGATGGTCAACCAAGTGACAAGTATTACTAACGCCTTCAAAATAAACTTATTTGCACAGTTTGGGAGTGAAATTCTGGAGTTTCTGCTGTTGGGGAGAAGGAAAAGCAGTTTAGTTTCATGTCAGAACATCTTTACTGCCAGGGCTAGTTTAAAACTTTTTTTCCCCATCCAGGTGCACATTCCTCTCTGACCCAGGAACAGTCCCCACAACACAATTTATTCTTTCAGGGCTTTTGCAACCAGAAGAAAATCTACCATTATGCTGCAGGTAGAACTGTAACTGCCCTTAGAAAGTGAGAAGCAATTTCTAGCACGTGGTAAGTTCAGAACACAGATAATTCTTTTGGTTCTGAGATATTAGTTCCCAACACTGGAAGTTTCCTTCTCAATACTGCAGACCTCTTTCAGAAAGACTGCTGGAGTATAGGGAAAGCCCCAGTCACTACGAGATGATCAGGAGCATTGCTGAATACCTCAAGATTTCACTCCAGGTAGAGCTGCCTATGTCCAAACTTTTCTGGATTTGCAATTCTCTCTTCACTTGAAAATTTTCTCAGGGTAAGATTCAAGCATTTATTACAACCATCTGGGACACCTGGGTGGAATTACTGCTCAGCAGCAGCACTGAGGCTGCTGTGCATCCAGAGATCGTGGAGATTTCCACCATGGTTGTGCCTGGCAGCACATATTCCATCCAGGCAGTCTCAAGAAGGAACATATCAGTGCTAAATCCAGATACACAGAGAGTGAACCAAATGGAGCAATATGGAAGCCAAGAAAAGATCCTGGCAGAAGACAATTCCCCTTGGAACAACATGCCAAGAGACTGAAAAACTTTTTGTATTAAAATTTTAAGAGAGGGAGGGGAAAAATAACAAATACAGAACCTCAGATAAATTGCAATGCATCTGAGTTGGAAGTAGGAAAGAAAATGTCCTTTAGAAAGGACAGCTGGTTCTGCATACAGAAAACAAAGAAAGGAGACTTTGTCCAAGGTCTTTTTTACCCTGTACTGGGCGTAAAAATCAAGAATGTAGAGTAGAGAGTGATTAAAAGTGTGTTTTTGAATAGAGTTTAGAACCTGATCCTTTTCCCCTGAAAAGAGAATGAAGAAATGTGCCACCAGAGCCATTTAATCAAGCCCTTTTCATTAAAGTTCTTGTTTGAAAACATAACCTAACAAATATTTGCTGTGTCCTCCAATGGTACTTAAGTTTGGAGTCAAACTTGCCTAAATTACAGATACATTTATCTTTCAAGGCATTGTGGAATTTCAGTTGTGATTCCTTATAGGAGAAAAAAAATCCACTGTCAAAATATTGCAACTCCATGGAGAACAGAAATTGAGACTTTTACTTAGAGCTATATTTTTCCATAGTTTTTTTGGCTCTTAAGACAAATTACTCTTCAGCAGAGTAACAGGGAGAAGTTGATGTGTGTGGAGGAAGGGGATATTCAAGTTCTCAAATTCTAGTTGATTAAAAAAAATGGGGAAATATTATTATTATTAATAATAATAATAATAATAATAATAACAATAGTCAGGATTTGTGTATTAGATGCAATTTAAAATAGCAAAAGGCCAAACCTTATCCTGAAAATAAATAAAACTAGGACAAGCCACTCTCTGAGCCTTGCAGATTCAGGAACCTCATGCTTCCATTCCAAGAAATTGTCAGAATACAGCTGGAAGTGCATAGCTTATGGTGATGGATTATAAACTGAAAAAAAGCCTTTGTTTACTGACTATAGAAGAAAGAACAATAGAAGCATAATAAGTAGACATGTAATGTGACTGAGACAGAAATTAAGGCTGACAACTGCCAAATGGATAAGCAAACAACACAATGCTGGGTAGTCAGAAGCACTGTAATTGCATTCTCCTCTCTGTTCTGGGACAATACAAAACTTCAGAACAGGTTTGAAAGGATTAAGTGCCTGATTGCATTATTCTGTTGATGTTTCCTGTTATGTGCTTAGTGTAAAAAAGTTCTGAATGTCCCTGAGCCTGCAGAAGCCACAGCACACCTTGCTCAAGGAAGGAATTTTCAGCAGGAGTGCTTTGCATGTCACATCCAAAAATTCATGCATAGGACAACCCATGGACACTCTGCGTCTCCTCACCCTTCTTTAAGATATTCTATTTTTATTTAGCATTTTTTTTAATGCCAGTAACCTTCCCAACCTGGAAAATTAAAAATTCATGGCTACCAGAGGCTAATTCAAAGCTAAGGGAAGTCAATCAGAGCTTACCTGTTAGGAAGGAAGTTTCATTTTATAAAAAACACTCAAAAGAGCACCAAGTGACACTCTTCATAAGAAGTAATTCATTCAGTTATAGAGATAATATTTTCTCTACAATAAATAAATACAAATAAGGAGTAAGCTATTTAATATGAATCAGACTTTCTTTTGGACTTTCTTTTAGGAAAGGAGGTTATTTTGTCTTTTTCTTCCAATTTTTTTAATACCTATTACAACTTGTTTTTCTGCCTTTTTGTACTTGAACAAATGTGAGGTCATTGACATCTCATCACTTCCCTAATCTCCAGTTTCCACAAGATAATTTGCATGATTTTATTCATCTCATTTAACAAGAGTTTGAACCTCAAACACTGGCATCTTTTCCTAAATATCTTTCATTTATAATAACTAATATTTCATGAGAGTCTTCTTGCTTTTCAAGTTAATATAGCTAACCCTTACTGCAGAGCCTGAATTCATTTCATGTATTTATTTTAGTAAGTAGGTCCTTGTTAGCGCTTGCACAGTGTTCCTGCTGTCAGATAGACACCATCTGCTGGCTAATAAACAGATGTATCATTTCCAATTAAAAACAAGTATAAAAACTTTTATTTTAGTCACCTTGGTGGAAGGGGGTTGGCTCAGGGAATACTGAAGCAAACTGGACAGCCATAAGTCCACAGGCCCTGATGGGATGCACCCACGAGGGCTGAGGGAGCTGGCAGATGTCATTGCAAGGCAGCTCTTGATAATCTTTGATTGATGGTGGCAACTGGGAGAAGTGCCCAAAAGCTGGGGGAAATGTCACTCCCATTTTCAAGAAGGGCAAGAAGAAGGACTGATGGAACTACAGGCTAAATATACCTCACTCTCATTTGTGCCCATCGCCTCTTGTCACAGGACACAGCTGAGAAGAGCCTGGCTCCATCCATCCTTTTCTTACCCCCTGCTCAATATGGCATAAAAATCTCAATTTTTCTGCTCTCTGTACTGGCTGTGGAAGTTCACAGATTTGCCATGTTGAAAGCTTTCCTTAAGCTTATGTTTTCTGGGCATAATTTTTATGTGGTGCCCAGTTCTTGATCTCTTCCTTTATGATCCTGGTTTTGTCCCACGTTACAGACAAGTTACTGGATCAGATGAAGCCATGCCTGTCCTAATATAATTTATGGACAGAGAGGATCCTCATACCAAACATCTTAGTATGGGGAAATACCTTTAAACCAGAAATGGTTTGGTCTGGACCCTTGGTCAGCACTCAGGAGTCAGAAAAGAACTTTCTCTCAGCCCACCAAGCCACAGCCAGAACCTCCTACAGAGATTAAGACATTAAGAGCAGCTCTACAAGAAAGATAAGCAGACTTGTAGCCACCTAAATGCAGCAGCTGTTCTCTACTCCCTGCAGTTCCCAGCCACATGCACCTCTAGATGCCTACAAATACCCACATACAGGTAAATATTTAAATGTGCATGACTTCTGTTCCCAATTGTGATCTCTCACCTCTTTTTTTTCCTCCAGTTTGAAAGAACAAACTTCCATTTCCTATCAAAATACATTGATATCACCTCCAAAGATATCTTTTGAATGAGACCTGTCACTCATGTCCATTCAAAAATATAAGTTTCTGACTGTGAAATTTAGGCATCATTCAGGCACTATTGAACTTAGCCTGAGACAGCTCTTTACACAAAGAAAACTGAATTCTAGCTCCCTACAAAACTCCACAGTCCAAGGGGGAGACCCCAGGAAGTAGTGCTGCAACCTCAGTCATCAGAAACTTGACTTTGCACAAGTCCTGATGTAGACATACACATCTTCTGCTGGATCTAGCTTTTGAAAATCCCACTGCAGGAGTAGGGAATTCGGGTGGTAATGAGGATCCTGGTGCTCAGACAGTAATCTGAAGCCTGGGAATTATGTTTATCAGAAAGCAGGGATCTGCTTTTCCTCACCACTACAATCCAAGCCTACTGGTTTAAAATTCCATCTCTCATACAAGCAACAATAAATAAGACCAAGCCCTTGCCAAAAGAGACAGAGAGAAGCACTTCCTACAGGACTGGCAAAGCCTGTGAAATGCAGAGTTGTAAGTAAATCATCTCTCTCCAGTCACAGGCCTGCATCCAGCAGAATAATTCAACACAAATTCCTTGGTGATTTATGCACCACGAGCAAAACCCCTCTGCTTTGCAATAAACAATGGCTGGAGCACTTGGGTAAGGCCTATGATGAGAAGTTCCAGTGAGGGGAGGAAAAACTTCCTACAACTCAGCTCAAAAGTGCTGCCCTAGCATCAAATTCCTAAAATGAAGAAGACCATTATCATGGATGTATGGCATGATAATAAAGACTATTAACAAATAAACTGGAGTTGGGGGGGGAGGGGCAGGTAATGAGATCATGGAAAAGGAAAATATATAATGATGGGAGAAATGCTCATTTTTCACCAGCTCAGACTCTGTTCCAGAGTCCCACCTGCTTCTGGCCCCCTCCAGGAAGATCTCTGCTGTAAAACCGGACAGGAAGGACATCAAGAATGAGTGGATGCTGGCACAGCACTTTCCCCTGCACCTAGAGCTTTAGTGATGAACTGTAAGCTGGACATATTGCATGTTGGGCAGGAATCTCCACTGCACAGATTCTTGGAACTATAAAAAGATGTTGGCCTCAAAGTGCAATAGGGTTACAGCAGAAGATCTGCTCAGTTTGTTGCCTCAGGCATGTGTTTGGCAGAGCTTTGGAAAGGAGCTGAATGGACAAGTGCCAAAGTCACTGGTAGAGCTCATGGGCATTTTTCTACTTAGTGCTGTGTTTGCTCAATTACTGCACTTTCCCAGGCTTAATGCTGTTTTCTCTTTTTCCTAGCACAGAATTCCTTGCAGACAGCCTCAGCATCTCTGTGAACATTGAAGATTTGCCTGCTATAGACAGTCAAGGAAGAATTGCAGGGACACAGTGCAACAGAGTTGTTTAATCCCTGTGAGATAACCAGATGTTGCAAGGGTGTTTCTGCCAAAGTGGTTCCATTTCACAAATGAAAGAAGTAAAGAAATAAAGGGGGGGGAAAAAAAGGATATTTGGTGAGATTAATTTACAATAATAACAGAAGAGGGACAGGGAAGCCAAGGAATTAAAGCATACAAGAGAATCTCCACTTTGAGGATCAGTAATCTCAAAGTCAGTATAAGCAGTGACTGAACAACATTTCCTCTGGGAATGGGCATCACAGACTTTATTTTCAAGTCCTGAGAATTCTAGACAGTATGTGGAGCAAAAAAGAGATGAAGATGTGACTATAAATCAGTGGTGAACAAAGAAGTCCATTGTTCAGGCATTAGGCAGGATAGAAGGGCTCAGTTGGGGCAAGCTGTGCCACAAATTGATCTTAACCACATTTTTGCAAAGCAAGAAACACCTATATCTAAAGACAATAAAAACAACATTTTAACAGAACTCCCTGTTCTTATTTTATCTCTCTTTTAAAACTACCCTAAGTAGGGTAAGCAGATTCATCCAGGTTTGGGGTTTTTTTGGTGAAGATTGATGAAAGAAGCAAAAGGTCAAAAGGCAAACCAGTACTGACAATTTGGGTGCCTGATTGCTTACACCAAGAACTATAAGACACTCAAAGAGAAGGCAAGTTTCCAGACCTGAGACAGTCAAACTTTGGATCACAGGTCTGTCACTGCTTTAGAAACTGCCAGAAGCAAGCTCCAGGCTTTAAAAACACATGGCAGGAAAAGGGGGGGACTGGGGATGCTCCGTCAAGAGCAGGTTCAACATGGGTACATCACAATGAAAGGCCAGAATTCATTACACACAGAGGTGAAGCAATTTTCCATACCAAAGGAAAACATATTTAAAGATAGGAAGGAGGGAATATATTAACTGGACAGTTTGACTAACAGAAACTCCGGAGTTTTGATTTATGTTCTATACTCTATAAATAATATTTTAGTTAACACGCTTTCCTACCTGCTCTTGCAAAAAGAGTTATTGTATACATAGTCTCAATCTTTACATGTCTTCCCAGTTTCAGCTTTACAGCAAAAGGTATTTGGAACTTTGAAAGCAATCACGCTATAGATTATGTAGCCTGTTAGCTACTAAGAAACTTAGTGAAGTCTAGAAATGGGAAATAGAAATTAAAATATGAAAAAAACATTAGAAAATTAGCTGGGGCCTTATAGAAGCAGTGATATTAAAATAAGCTCCACCCCAATTAGAAATGAGCCAACTCTGCTTGATTTTCCTGGAGTGAGGTAATCTTATGTTAATAGATCAAGTGATAAAAAGGTGACCTCCTCTCTACAAGGATGGTCTGCTCCTGGAATTTCAGTTCCTACAGGGCTTTCCAGCTGCAGGTGCTTCAAGATGCCCTTTAAGAGGAAAATGTGCCAGTTTTCCATGAGTTAAGGTTTTGTCTTAGAAGGAAAACCACCTCTTTGTGACATTGTAATCTCAAATTACTCCCTTCATCTGTCATTTAGAGCCTCTAAGTGATAAATGTTGCATTACAACCAGAAATGAAATTTATTATAAATTTCTACTGCACTTCTTACACTTGTGTGTATTTTCTTGACTTGCTATAAGTCATCAGAGGTATACTGCTAAAAGACAAAAAAAAAATGACTGTAAATAAGATCAAGGAATATTTGGTCCAAAGAGGGGGAAAAATTTCTTGAAAGTAGCACAGTGTTGGAAGAGTTTAAGCTGTGTGATCTCCATCCCAGGATATTTCAAAATGCATAAGCAATTTGATCTGACTTTCAAAAGCAGATCTGTTTTGAGCAGAGAGAAGGTCTAAGGACAACCTATTAATTATAAAATCATGTTTTTAAAACTTTGATTAATATTCAATAGCATGTAAAAATATAAAACCTGCTTTCTTTATGCAAGGTCATAGAACTCTTAAGGAGCATCCTCCCTGTCCCTGGATCAACAGTAGCATCACTGCAGAACTTGCTAAAAACTGACTTTGAACTCATCTTCATCTGAGAAAAGAAAATCATCCAAAATAGAAGAAAATCATTAAGCCACAGATGTTTTTATAGCATTTTTTTATATTACAGTGCAAGAATTGAGAGGAACTACTGTTGATAAGTGCATTCCTACAAAAAAGTCACACAGGAGAAACTCCTTTCTAGTGAAAATCAATACTTAAATTAGGATGACAGAAAAGGTGTGCTACAACAGACCGACCTCCAGAGCCCTGCACATTCTAAAACTGCAGCTTTCATTTTCTACTTTTTAATATATCCCTCAGGCCTGCCTGAGATGACTGAGGTCCAGTAGTTGTCATTCATTTTCAGTACTTTTACCCTAAGATATCTGTTGGCAAATAATTCAAAATTTCTATCTCAACTGTTTATAACCCTCTTCATGTCAGTTAAAAAGAAACAAAAAAAATTGAAATTAATATTTAGACATTCATGAAATAAAGCAATGCATCAGGCAGACTGTGTTTCAAAAAATGTGTTTTTATATCTGGATGTGCACTGAGAGATGAGGTGTTGTAACATCTTACAAATCAAACTTCAATTCACACTGTATTACTCACACATATATTTCCTTAAAGTCTTTAACTGAAATTGTTCTGCTGTGGAATAGAAATATGTAACACACACTGTGTTCTTATTTGGTGAAACCTTCCTTACTCGCAGCTGAATTTGTTTTACAAAAAAATTTACTTTTCTTGTAGCCCAAAGCAGTCCATAAAGCCAGAGAAGTATATTTTTACAGATTAAGAGACCAGAATGAATGGAATTGTTGGTGAATGTTATACCGGTCCTTTATTTCCTTTTGTTATTAAGAACTTTAAAATTTTCCAAGACTGACTATGCAGCTAAATTCCCTGAGGATTTGAGACATTAGAAGAGAATCCCCGTTCTGTACCAAGCGTGAGCATAACAAATACGTGGTTTCTGTCTTTGGTGTGCAATCAATTGGGAACTAGCAACAACTGTGTGGTCAGAAGGAAGGTGTTGAGGCACCAGGAATAACCTATAATAATTCTACAGTGCCACATCTAATCTTCCAGCAAAGACACTTGAGTTAAAGAATTACTCAGTTTGCATTCCTACTGAATAAGAGTGAAACAGTAATAGTTACATATATGTTGCAAGCTGTATTTAGAAATTACCAGTACACTTCAACAGAGTTGATGTATTTGAAAACAGCAGGCAGGACGGGCTTTGAATAAGAAGAAAGGTAAATGCTGCTTCATTTGTCCACCAAAGCCTGAATTTAAACTTAAGTTACACCAGAAAAAAAAACCAAACCAAACCAAAACAAAACAAAACAAAAAAAAACCAGGAAAAAAGGTTGAGTATAATCTAAGCAATCTATGAAAGGAGGGTCATAGTAAATTATCAAAAAGCACAAAGTGACTAATGTCTGCCAAGGGAATAAGTATCCACATCAAGGCTGAGCTCATACACCCCCATGGCACAAAAGTGAAGAAACCCATTTCACTAGCAGAAAGAGAGGGGTGGCCATTCTCCAGGTACATCTACACTAAAGCTCTAACATTATCCAGAAATAAAAACCACATTTATTTTAGTGGTAACAGTCAAACTTGCAGTCAAGCAAAATATGGAAGATAAAAGCAAGAAAAGTCATCTCTGAGAACAGACAATCAATTGCACATGTCTGGTGTTCTTTTTGTTTCTCACAGAAGTTTAAACCACAGGATTTCTATGAAATCATATCAGCACAGTGAAACATTATAATGGAGACAGAAAAATACAAATGAAGATGGAGTGTAAGCAGATGTACCTCTATTTTTAACTCAGCTGAGCTGTCAGGTCTGCTAAAACTTGGGAATTCCTCTAGCCAGTCACAAATTAGTTTAACACTTGTAATATTTACTAACCACACAGCAGGTGTTATAATCTCATCCTGAGTTTACCTGTTCAATACAGGAGATTGGCCCGGAGTAATGGCCATACAAAAAGTACATAAATTTTGCACAAAACCTTTGAAGCAAAAAAAGAGGAAATTTCAAAGCCTTGCAGAGCCTCAGTGGAGTTTGATGGTCTCACTTCCACTTGCCAGTCTGCACCATTTTGCTCCCAATAAGGAGCAATTCTGCTCACATTAAAAGTTATTGCTTAACTCTTGGAAAAACTACATGCAGTATTTCAGCTTTAGCTCAAAATGTAACTAAATATTTTGCAAAGCTTATTGGCTATCCATATTGCTAACAGTGGCTTTTGCAGACAATCATGTAGGAGCAGTTCATATAATAAAAAATGGTTGGAGTTTGATTATTCAAAAGACAAATGGCAACAAATGCCATCTTTGTTATATATACAAATTATTTTAAAACAAATATTTCTTGAGGTTTTTTAATATTTCTTAATATCCTAGTTAATATCTTCCTAGATAGACATCTTAGAATATTCCTAGTCAGCAGCTTACTCAAATATTTTTTTCTTTAATCAGTATTTATAGTACAAACAAAATACAATACAACAAAAATTGTTTTGTTTTGGCTTTCTTTTAGTTATTGTGGGAAATCCTTAAAAATCATGACTGGTTTGTTTTGCCTTATTTTAAAGCCAACTTCTATGTTTGTAAAGAAAAAATTATAAATATACAAAAAAAACCCCACTGGGAACACATATGGATGTGTTCAGATGAATAAAACTTGTAAAACCAGGAGTAAAAAAATCAAATCAATTTCAAAACTGTCAAATACTTTCACACTGATTCATGATGTGAACACCAGCTTCTGATTATTCACCAGATTTTGTGACCATACCCTCCAATAAAAATTTACCAATGTAAATAGCAGTTCCTCTCCTTTGAACAAATCAATACCTAAAAATCAATACCCAAAAACTGAAGTATGACATTCTTCCAGGAATAAGCACTATACTAAAGCATAGGTAATAATTGTTGAGTGTACTTTTGTTATAGTAAATTATCATCAGAGCCACAAAAAAAGCAGTGAGGACATTATTTTCAATGTTCTGACCAATCCAAGATTTCACTTGCTGAAGTAAGTGGAAATGAATTCATTGCATCACCTCAGAACCAGTTCCCTTGGTGTTATATACAAGACCACATTACCTTATGAGATCAATAGGTTGAAACTTGTAAAACACTCCATATCTTGCCCATTCTTGATACAGCAACTAAAGAAAGACAAAAAAAAACCAAACTGAAAACTAACTTGAAACAAGTTATCCCTTCTGTTTTCACGAACCCCTAAGAGCTAGAAATATTTGTTGCACTCCTGGGGCTGCTAAACTCAGTAGAGCCCATAGAAAAGCCACTTTGTCCCCATGCTGGGGACATCACGAAGGCCATGCTGCTGCTGGCCATGCAGATTCACTCATAGCTTACAGAGAGGACAAGGGAAGGATCAGATTCTACACAAACTTCTTGCAGCAGGAGGAATCCAGCTGGAATAGGAGCAGGGGTAAAAGGAAACCTTGCAGGACCTGGGGTAGGTGGACCACAACACACTCAACTGCAACAGGCAAAGAATTTGGGATGGTCTTGCTTATTGCCTCTTTCATTCCCATGATTTATGTGACACAACTTCACTGAAGAGGATTGTCCTGGCTGTCATGTTGGTATTTTCATATGAATATTTGTTCTTGTCTATTCAAAATCACCCCTTGCCATTACCCCCCAGCATTATTTATTTCCATAAATAATCATACTAATAAATGCATTCACTCAAACATACAAAAGAAGAAAGTTAAAACTATTACATTCCTAAAACTCCCCAAAGGCTACTTTGAACACAGCTACAGAATGGAATTTGAAGAGCAAAAGAAAGTTCTGTCTAAAATAGCATTCCATTTAGGAACAGGTACTTTCTGTAAATTTACAGGAATGTTCTAATCTGCTTCTATTAGTAGGGATGCTGCTCTAGTGCATGACAACATGGATACAAAGCCCTCATGGATTTTTTAATGTCAAACATAGAGACAGCAATGAAGGGTTACAAGTTTCCAGTGGGCCAGAAGCTTCAAGACTGAACCAGTGTTACACTCATGGTGAGTTATTATCATTTTGCTGCTCAATACCTTTCTTAAAAAGATTTTTTGTTTGTTTGGGCTTTTTGTTTGGTTTTTGGTGGGGTTTTTTTGTTTGTTTTTTTTTTTTTAAGAACAGAAATCACACTGAAACTGGGAAATTCCTTTACTTTTAGAAAAAACTGAAACCTCTCAGGTTTTCATTGCAGATTTCTAATTCTCATAGGATGGGACAAAGTGCTGTGTCACTGTGCATTTTGTCCAAGGAAATCCTGAAGAAGGTTGATAAGGATTAACCTTTTATGTTATAAACTGATAGATAAACCTTAATTACTTGTGCTGCCCTATTGGCCTAAGTACCCCATAAGGACTCAGTTCATTTTTGGGGCTTTTACAAGAGAAAGTTGAATTTGAAGATACAGATAAATTAAAGTGGGCAATATAAAAGGGGGTAGAAGGGAAAAAAAAAAGCTCAAAAATGCCCTCCTTTCCTTTAAACCTGATCAGGGTTCTTCAGGAAATTAAACACTGAGACTATTAGATTCAGATAGAAAACAGATGATGTTATGCATAGGAATACTACAGAAGATTCAAGGCCTAGGCAGTGGGGACATATGTGAATAATCAATGAAGTATTTCTGGAAAGAAGCTTTTATGTTTTTAATACTTAACACTTCATAACTGAGCCTAATAGGCAGAATAAAAAGAGGGCAGCACAAAATACAACTAGTAGGGGAATATTTTTCCAGACCTGGTCCTTCTAGGCCCTCTTCCCCCCCATTCCATAGTATCCAATCTTTCTCCATTGACTTATGTTCATTTAGGTTTTTTCTCTAAAATTTTTGCCTTCCAAGTCAGTAATCAGTGGAGCTGCCTCTCAAAAAAAATTCTGCAAGTCCAGGGCAGACAATTGCTTTATGAACAAAAAGTTCAAAGAAACAGACAGGAACTAAAAAGTTTCTTTTATAGTTTGTTTTCTAACTTTGTTTTGCTTACCAAGGTTCATACACGAAATAAAATTGTATACGGCACATGAAGACATCTAGTGGCTGAATGGCAACATTATTTACCAAAAAGTACAAAGATTATGTTTTCAAATTTTACTAAATCAACATTGGAGAAATCAGATTTATTTGTATGACCTCCATTTATATGAACTCAGTCTTCATAGTATAGCAAATATTAGAGGTTTCCAAACACTCCCTTTTTCTTAATTTTTCTCTCTTCCCCTTTCTCTCCCTACTAATTTCCCTCTGCATTTCCTATCCTATTGCTTGCATATCAAGGAAAATAAAATTAGCAAACATTAGAGAACTATATAAAAATAACCTTAATAGATTACTTATTAGTATTATTAGTAACTATAAATCTAAATAGATTTTTTAATAGTACTTAAATGTTTTTTCCCATTTCTAAAAGTAAGCATATATATTAAACACAGTTTGAATTCACACTGTTTCTCTTGAGGACTGATCTATTTCTGAATGTCTTTTGATAGCTAGAAACTTTGTTTACAAAATAATTGGAAACAGATTTTTAGAAATTGCATGCAATTTAGTTGAATGCAAAATCAAATGAGAAGTACAACTATGTTTTATTTTAGTAACCACTGCTCTCTCGGAGAATTTGGTTAGGAGAGTAAAATTATTATATCAGTTATTTAACAATTTTAGCTTCCTGTCAGGTTGAAAATCTTGTCTTTATGCAGAGGGAAAATGGAAGCATTTAAAGATGTAAATTTCAAATTAAATTAACTGACATACTTCATAAGAAGATATTATAAAAATCTTGCAAAAACATTTTTATCTGCAGAAATAGAGGAAAATATGCAATTCGAAAAACACACATTTGTTAAAACATCTACTTGTTTGTACAATGGCTAATGCTTTACAATAAGATTTAGAACATCATTTATTACATTAAATATAATATTAAATAAATTTTGCAATGTATTTTACCTTTCTTTCATTCATGTCATCATTTTGGCCTTCATATTCACCCTGGAGAAAGAAAATAATTTAATGACTGCTGTAAAAGCAGAAAAAACTAAAGTTTGGTTACCTGTTCCTACATTGTTGATTTTACTTCTAGGTCACAACTTAAAATATACTTTTATAAGAATTTTCATATTAGAATCACACTTAGAAGAGATTTTCAATGTCACAGACAGCAAATAATAATGTCTGTGAATGGATGTCTCCTGAGTGACACCAGCAGAGAAATGAATGGATTTTTAATAGTGCATACGTACATCATGAAGTGGGTAGGCTGCATCATAAACATTGTTTGCTATTAATGTGCCAATGCCTAAAAGAAAAATAAAAATTCAGGTGGTCAACAAGCACAGTTGAACAGAAAATGTTATTACAGACTTCATTTAATGACATTACAGAGGAGACAGAGCTGTATAATTGACAATATTCAGAATAAGAATAGAGCAACATAGGAGTTCCTGGCTGTGGAAAATGTTTTTCAGAGAAACTCATTTCCATGAAGTGCTTTTTTCTCCGTGAACAGCACAGTGCAGACTCTTCTGACCACTTTCTCACCCTGATAGCAAAGAGTCTCGTGGCTAAGGAGTAAAACATCCAGAAGTCCTTCTTGAATCTTTACAATGGTCAGAATCACGGATCCCCACTGGCCAACAATTAAAAACACCCACAAAAATCTTCCACAGAAGTTTGTGGTTATGAAATCATAGACTGGTTTGGGTTGGCAGGGACCTTAATGATCAGCCAGCTCCCACCCCCTGCCATGGGCAGGGACATCTTCCACTATCCCAGGTTGCTCAGAGCCCCCTCCAACCCAGCCTTGGGCACTGCCAGGGAGTTTAGTTTAGCAAGGGAATTCCCAGCAGTGACTGCAGCATCTGTAGACAGACACAAGATCCCTACTGGCTCGCGAGGCCTGCAACTCTTACAGCAATTCCATCTTCAGTCTCTGGAGGAGAAAAGAATTGTTCTATAAAAAGGCAACCAAAGATGAGTAATATCTAATAATTAGTGATTTTATATATATATATATTTTTTTTTTCCAGGCCTCTCTGCTTTCAATGCCCAGAAAAAAAAGTAACCAGCTATCACATCTTTCACGATGAAAAACATTCCATAGAAAACATTCCATAGTCAAATTACACATTATCCTGAAATCTGGGGAAAACTTTCTGGTCAGAGATGCTAGACAAGGCAGTACCAATAAATGTCTCCCTTGATATAAAGACAAGTACAACTACATGCATTCATAGAATCAAGAAATTATGCTTGGATAGTGTCAAGCCTGCTTCTGAAAACATTCAATGTTTGGAACTTCACAATGGTTCAGAGTTATATTAGAAGAAAAAAAGCCTTCCTTGTATAATATCATAGGAGCAGAATCAGATTCAGACATACACAGATATTTAAAAAATGCATAAGCAAATGTGTTTGAAGTGTTGTTATTTTCATAAAACAGGTTTATAAAACCCAAGACTTCTATAAGCACTTGCAAAAACACTGCCCTGCCTCTTGTGCAAAATAAGCAATGAAGTCTAATAATAATAATAAAAAAAAAATTAAAAAGTTGTTTCAAAAAATCTTTTAAGCCTCTCCTGATGAGTGGTTTTAAGCTTAAGACCAGTGAGATGGGAAAGCCTTAGTGACATATGAAACAGAAGTCTTTTGGGGGAGGATCTCAGAAGACCAAAGGAATAAGTGAATTTAGGTCAAACATGATACACAATCCTGTTTTGGCCACAGACCAGAAAGATGGAAGGGATGGGAATGTTAAAATAGTTATTTCATGTTGTAGGAGTTCTAGAGCTGACCTGAGCTTGAAGTGCATCAGGCTGTATTTTCATGCTAGAGTTAAAAAATTCCTGAAAAGTTATTACTAGTCCTTTGATCTCTAATGATGGCTTTTATTCCACTGTAAACCAGAACAAGCTATTAAAGTAAAGAAAACCTTAATAAGAGGCAAATATCTCCATTGGAAATGTGCTCTATCCCTTCCTACTCTCTCCTTCAGTTTCTCTCCAGTTTTCCCCCCAGCAAATTCCAAAGTCTCCAAGAGAGTTCCCAACATCCCAGAAAAATAAGGCAGCATTTCCCTCTACTGCCCCACTTGAGACTTTCGAGCAGATCAAAACATAAAACAACACTGAGTAAACAGTTCAAAAAGCAGCACCTGCCAAATGATGTTTCAGAAATTGAGAATATCTGACAATTTTAAAACCATATTTTATTTTCTTTTTTTTAAGGAATCAGTGTGGCAGTTATAAATTTAAAAGTTTGTACTTTGAAAAAGAAAGTAGTTTTGGTTGAAAAAGAAAAAGCATTTTGTGTGGCTTTCATTTTGCTGTGCTTTTCATGTAATTTCAAAAAAAAATTATATCTCCTATTCAAGGAAACCTAATTTAATGTATTTTCCTGCACCAAAAAGGTGTTATTGGAGCTTTCTTGCCCAAAATCACATCAGGACTGTGCAGAATCTTGCTGCAGCACATTATTTGGCAGGAATGTTAGTCTTGGACATTGTGATTTGTCCATAGGTGGTCGAGCTTACAGAAAGATTTCCAGAAAATATGTCAGACAGGGAGCACCCTCACCTCTTAACCACTAGGGAGATATGTGCCATGATCTCACAATGGGTGAGAGAAAAGAGTAGAGAAAAGAGAATATGTACACCTGTATAAATTCTGAACCTCAAGCTCCAAGTATTTCATCATTATCCCAAAAGTATCTTCAAAACAGTCATATTTAAGTCATGTATTTCACTAGGCAGCTCAGGGAGGTAATTTTTAAAGCTGAAGCAATAAAAATAACCTGGAAAGGTGAATTATTCAATTGAAATGGCAAGAAAAATAGAGTTCTGCAAGAAATAATACAACATATTGCAGCTGACATCTGAATTTTCTAAAGCAGATCATACAGTAATCAAATCCAATTTTATAACAATTCATGAAATGTGAGTTATGTGCCAGATGCTGCACCTGTAGAAATGAAAACCCAGCTTCCATTACCATCCAAATATGGATTAGAAATTCTGATTTTATGCCTCAGTAAAAAATTATTTAGTTCAATTTCTAATTTTTTTTTCTTTTGTCAAGATGTGCCAGCATATTTTGTGTCCTGCTAGAAAAATCAATATTCTCTGAGACACCTAAACAATTCCTTTCAAAAGAACACTTCCAATTCTCTTCCCTCCACCTTACCCATGCTGCTTCTGGCCTTTGTAGATGTGCGCTTCAAAATTTCCCTCACCTGCAAAAAAGAACAGTGGGATAACACACAAATCCTCTTTTAGCATGAATTTTATCATGGAATTAGCAATAAAACAAAGTTCAAAAATAGGTGGCTTCTGTTTGTTTGCACGAATATTTAAATAATTTAGCAGATTTTATTAATGGATTATCTGCTCTAACGTTTGTGGGCTAAATCCTGCTGTGTCATGTCCTTATAGAAGTGTTTGAAGTATAAGGATTACATGGAAGGAAATCTAGGTAAAGATTAGGAGCAGGGCTGAAAAGAGCTTTGAACAACGAGGAGTCAGTAGCTTCCCTGCAAAGCATTTCCCACTCCTGAACCACTGTGCAGTCCCAGAAAAGAATTCCTTACTACACATATGTCAGGAATTAGTGCTCTGCAAGAACACACAAATGCCTAAATTAATGGAATTAACAAAATTGAAACTAAAACAATCCCTGTAAATCCCATTTTAAACCCACTAGCAAATCCCACTCAGCACAAGAAGACAAGGATATGGTATTTTTATTAACTTACTATTCGGCTGCGAGTTGCACTGTCAAAAAAGGTGTCTTTGTCTTTGATGTTATACCTAAAACATTGAGGAAAGGAAAATCAGTTCTGTTTTAAGACATGGAAGCAAAAAGTAAGACATACAAGATTCTAATGTAGAAGTCACTCAGAAACCTCAGCTAATCAGAAAAACAGATGTTTAAAGGGAATATAGATGACATAGTACAGCATAATAGAATGTGATGTTTAAGACCCAGTCATTCAGAGCCCTACCAGGATTGCACTGATGGTGGGCATAAAAATGCAAAATGACTAGCTAATATAAAATGCCTTTTGGGCAAGAAGAACCTCTCTATTGTTTACAAAAGATGACCTTTTAATATTTTTCTTATCCCCTCAACACTACAATATGCTGAGATTATGTTATTAGGTTTCAACCAGCCTGATGCAGATTTTCATTATTCTTTTCCTGGCCACTAAACAGTCAGCATTTCACTCGATTTCAAATAACCATTCCACTGGAATTATGCCTTGCCTTAAACCTCAATATCATCATATGTGAAATTAGCTTCCCAGTTTATTCTCCTCCATCAATTTGACTCATATTCAGAATTAATTAAAATTGTCAGAGGGCAATAAATGAAACGGTAGGTCACTGTATTTATTACTGAATTTTATTTATTGGACATAAATACAAGGAGACACCCAGGAGGAAAAAAAGAGTGTTTCATGTCAAACTGGGCCCAGAAGTATAATTCTGAATGAAAGGGCAGGTGTCAAGAATTCCTTATCTGCATATTATTAGCTGAGTTTTAATTGCTACAATAAATCTATCAAGATGGAAAATACCACCATATTTCTACTAGCTCTTGCTTTTTTTCAAAACAGGCAGCAATATCCTTAACCAAATAATCAGGAATTTGGTGGGAGGATTTCTATGTTTCAAGTTAAACATATGGAAACTTTATTTGATTCACTGCTTCCAGTGCCATATCCTGCAGAAATAAGTACAACACTGGCAGAAAGTCTCTGCAGCTTAGATTTCTTTTAATCAACTGAAAATCTGACAGTTTTGGATGTTTCCTTGGATTTCCAGATGCTTAACAAATTTCTGAATTTTGACTGAAATGTGGGGAAAAGAAATTGAAACACTAAAACAATACATTCCAGCTTTCTTCATTGTCCATCACATTTACAAATACTCACAAATATATTTTCTCTCTGGAAAACGGGTAGGACAAGGTTTTCATCTTGGTATTTTCTTGTTGTGGCACCTGGGGTTGCAGAGGTGCAGTCAATTTGCACCATATTTCATTTAACGTTTTGAGTATTCCCTTTTCTTCTGTGATTTCATACATCTGAGGAAATAAAACTGTAAATTAGCATGTCCCTTCCAAAATTACACTAAAATTAAGAAAGGGGGGGAAAAAAAAGAATTTGTTGTACACATATGTTGAAACCTGTAATTAAAGTAAGTGTCTTCTCTGAAGACATATTCCCATATAAGTGTAAGCACCTGAATCCATATGGGTTGCAGTTCCCAAAAGTTCTTGTCCCTCATAAGCTGCTTCCAGAAAAAAAAAAAAAATAAAAAAAACCTCAGGGCAGAATTGCTAAAAAAAAAAAAAAAAGAAAATTACAAGTTCTTCACCTAGAGTTCCAGGTACTTGCTCATCTCACAGTTAAATCACCTGTCCAGAAGGATGCTCTGAGGGATAGTATTAAAAACTTTACTAAAATCCAGGGGGAAAAATGTTACTGCCTTCCTCTCATCCACTAGGCATGGAATCTTATAGTAGAAGGATATATAATTAGTTAGCCAGGATTTTTTCTTTGTGAAACCTTACTGTCTGTGCCTGAGGAATGCTTTGTCCTCCAAGTGCCTTTTAGCTGCAGGTGGTGTGACTGTCTCCACAACTATTCCAAGTCCTGAGGTTGGAATATTAGGGACGTCATTTCCTGGCTCTTCCCTCTTGTAAATTGTAATAACACCGAGTGCCTCCCAGTCAGTGAGTACCAAGTCCTTTGGAAGTGATTGATAGGGGTCCTGCTAATTCCTTTACTACTCTGGGATCAATTCACAAGGCCCCATGGATTTCTGAGCATCCAGTGGATACTGATGGTCCCTTAAAAATTCAGTGGCTACAAATGGAAAGCCACAAACTGTTCCCACAGCTGCAGTCCTCTGCCTCAGGACCAGGCAGTCCAAGATTATTAATATTAAAGACTGAGGGGAAGAAAAGCATTGAAGGCATCCATTCTTCCATCATCCCTGTTTCTCATTTCCAACAAGTCTTGGTCCAGTATTTTCCTCACGCCTTCTCTTGTTATTAACATACTTTAAAAACTTTTTTAATTGTGTGGCACAACACCGGCCAGTTTCAACTCTAGATGAGTTTTGGCCTTTTGTGTTTTCTCCCTGAATATGTGAACCACAGCTTTGTTAACTTCCTGTGAGGTCCAGCCTTGTTGCTAGAGATGGAATATTGCTTTTTTATTCTCAAGCTCCATGAGGAATTCCCTGTCCAACCAAGCACTCATGGAGCACTCCAAAGCAAATTCCCAGGGACCAGGGCTGCGTAGCTCCCTGAGTGGTTTTGAGTTTACTTTCTTGAAACCTACAGCAACAGCTCTGCTCGCCTTTTTTTTTCTCGTTAGACTGAATACTTTAAACTCGTACATTTTATGGTTGCTGTAGCTAAGGCACCTTCTACTATCACATATTCCACATGTCCTTCTCTATTCACAAGTACCTAGGAGGGCATCTTTCCTAGCTGGTTCTGAATCCTTGTGGCAAAATATTTTCTTCAACACCCTTCAGGAAGTTCTCAGACTTGCTTGTCACAGCAGTGCATTATTCCCAGCTAATGCTTGGGAAGTGGACATTTCCCAAAAGCACAAGAAGTTTCTCCTGGTTGCCTATGGAATAATTCATCACTCCTATGCAACACTCGATGATATCTGCCTTGTTTTCCATCCCCCTAACCCTCACCCAGAAGCTGCCAAATTTATAATCCCTTAGCTGCAGTTTTTCCCTTCCATACAGGACAACTCCTCCACCTCTCCATCTCTGCCATCCCTCCTGAACAGCCTTTACTTCCCTATCCCAGCACTCCAGTCCCAGGATTCAGTCCCCCAAGGCTTACTAAAGCCAGACACATCACAGCTCTGGCCACAGAGCAACCCTCCCAGTTGTTCCTATTTGTTTCCCATACTCATATTTGAGGCTGGCACAGTCTCACTCACCAAAATAGCTCTATTATCAGATCCAGAAGTTTATATATGGTTAAAAGGGCTCAGAGGGTACCTTTTCCCAGCATGTCTTATATTCTGAAAGATGATTTAAAACTGAACATTTGGGGAAAACATATTTGTAACCAATTCATGTTTAAAGGTGGATAAATACTTTCCCCTGAAAAATTCCTTTTTTTATGGTTTAGTATGATCCTTAAATACATAAAAATAGCATCACAGAAAATACCTAATGTGCCTTGAGAGCAATATTTTCTATCTCTGAACAAGACCAGAACTTTCCTTTTAGTGGTTACTGGTTGAATTTTTTATTTTATGTTGCCAAATTCCCAATATACAAGATTTCAGTTTTTTCAAAGTGGATTATTTTTTTCCTTCAAAGGAAATTCCACTTTCAACTGCTTTTAATTTCAAAAAACACCCAAACCCTAGGACATGAATAGAGTTTTTCTGTCAAGCTTGTTTCTGGTAGTGGTGCCATTTCTGCAGCTAGAGGTAAGAGAAGATTTTGATTTGATTTTTTTTTTTTTTTTTTTTTTAGAATAGAGGGTTTTTTCCTCCCAGTCGGAACTGTTGTGAATGAGAAGGGTGCCATCAGTGATTATCAAATCCTGGACAGACCTTAACCTAGGACAAAATTATGGCAATATTCATCAATTGAAATAGAGTAAAATTTACTTTGGTGCATCTGCAAAAAACTTGGAGAGGAAAATTCCCCTGAGAGCAGAAGGACAGACAAATAAGCAGGCACTAAAAATCCATAAAAAGAATTAATTTAGGAAGAGATCAAAGAGAGGGGATCGATATATAGAAAGTTTCTAGGGATACTGTAGCTGTCTAAAACCTACTAATTTTCAAAGATTGATTGGAAATATCCTTTTTTTTTCTCTCTCTCTGGGATGAAAACACATTAAGACAATACAAGATTGATTTGGCCAGTCTTCTGATAATGACAAGTTGTAACAGCATGAAATGTGAACCCCAATGAAGCTTTAGGTGGGTAAAAACAAGACAAAAAAAGTCAAATAAACAAACAAAGATCAATTTTTCCTTTATTTCTAATGACAATACAAAGAAATAAGTGTTCTTTAGAAGAGTTGATGAGTATCACTAACTAAAAGCACAAGGCAGTTCCCCTGCCTCCAGTGGAGTTGTAACCAATGGACTAAAGAATTTTAGGAACACAGACTGGGGGAATTACTAGTCTGAATTTTCAAGGTTTTCCAGCAACTCTGCTGAAAACAGACAGAAAAGAAGAGAGTGAGCTGAAGTTTTAGTGACAAAAAGCAGCTCTGAATTCATTAAGTCAGTGATACCACCAAAACAGATTCTTTGAGGAGAGCATCTCTCTCACTTTTGAGAAGTCTCAAGGCAATGACCAGTTTCATACTATCTTCCATACTACCCCTCACCTTTTAGGGAATTTACTTGACAAAAATCCAGACAGCTCCTGCCTTCTCAGCTTTCAAAGCCCTCCTTAACACTCACCTCTGTCATCACCCTCCTGAATGCAGTCCATCAGCCAGCTGCCTCTCTGGCCTTTGAAACCCCTTTGGAAATCCCATCTTAAATATAGCTCTGAACAGTAAATCATCTCAAAAGACTTGGAAATGTGAAAAATAAGCCTGACAGTTCATTTTCTCTGATTTTTGAAACAAAGTAACTCCATGGGTTTCTATACATTTAATGATGATTCTGATTACTGCTCCTTCAATCATAAAACTTGTTGACAGAAAATGGGAGATATTTACCTTTTTAGTGGGCATTTTTATTTTAAGGAGTTCTGCTTCTCGACTGAGGACTTGCCAAGGTGCATGTATACGGACAAAACTCAGTCCTTGGCTCTTGTTCTGAAATATAAAAAAAGGGAAAACAATGCATTTACATGTTCTTGAACACAATGTAGTGCTAATGTCTCAAGTTGTCAGCTCCAACTAAATCATTCAACAATAGGCAACAATCACAGGGAATAACCAACTTCTGCTACAGCTGGGCTGCAAAGTGACATTTTCCTTAAAAGCAGAACCTTTTATGCTCTAAAATTCATTAATCTACTGCCTCCAAGGGTAGCTGCGTGTGCCCCAGGATGGCTGAGAGCTACAGGACCAGATTTTGGAATAATTCAAATGAGAAACCCATGAAGAAATACCTAACGCCAAGAAGACAGCTTATTTTTCCAGGACCCAAAGAAACATGCACACCACCACTACTCCCCATGGACAATCTCAAGAAATTCAACTCTCCAATACAACAGAACCAGAGCTTCCACCCTTGCAAGAATCCCTTAGAAAAACCCAAGCGCTAACTCGTAGTCTAGGGATGTCATGTCGGCTGGGTGCTCATGGTGATAAGGCTGAAAAGTCCTGGTTGGTGATTTCAGCTTCTTTCCTATTTTTTCTACTTGGAAATACCATTTTTAGTTTTGGATGTTATATTGACTCGTTCTTTTTAGGGGTTTTTTTTAATTAGAGAGTTGTGTCCCATGAGCACTTGCGGTTTCCTCATTGGCCGGGCGCCATTTTGGGAAGAGCGTGCATAGGGGCAGGGCAATTCCGGGAAGTGGGAACCGGAACAGAGCAACAGTAATAATTGACATAAAAACAGGGTATTTTCCACAGTTAACAGAACATTTCCAGAACAGTAACAGAACCAGCTCAGGAGTTTGTTCCTAACACTGCTAAGATCCTCGCCCCTGGGTGCGGCCCGGGGGACACAGCTCGGCAGAACCAGGCCCTGCCTCTGCCCCGGAGCGGCTCGGAGCAGCCTGGGGGAGAGAACAGAACCGGGGAGAAAGCAGAGCGGGGTCTGGGGGAGAGAACAGAATGGGGTCTCGGGGTGAGACAGCTGGGAGAGAGAACAGAACAGAGTCTGGGAGAGAGAACAGGACGGGAACAGGACAAACTTAGGAACTCGTTCCTAACACTTAACAGAACATTAACAGAACAGACTTAGGAACTTGTTCCTAACACACAAGATACAACTTTTTATGTATATTAATATTTTAGAAGAGATCTGATTTGTTTAGTGGGCTTTTGTGTCCATCTGAACCAACAATATAAAAAAGAAAATTCTTCTGCTCTGGGTGGGCTTCACTTTAGTTCTCATTTTCAGTCTTGCCCAGCTATTTTCCAGACACTTCATCAGATGAGTGGTTCCTTACATGGAATCAGGCCCAACATTTGCTGCCCTAAATATCTGCAGTTGGAGTAGCAAACCTAAAGAAAACATAAAAATTTAACTTCTGACTAGAGATATGAGCCTCATGTTTATGTAAATTATTTGCTATACTGATCAGAAGCACAAAATGCCCAAAAGAGTTTCGGCAGATCCGGTTTTTTGCAAGTTGTGCAAAAGATGTCCTGGCAGCACATCTGAGCTACAGAAAGGCACCCTGAGAGCAGAAAGCAGCACCCCTGAGAAAAACATGAAAATTAAATGAAGGAAGGTTCCAACAGTGTTTTTCCTCAAGGCACACAAATAAATTGTACCAGTAAATCACAGGGATAAATGCTTACTGTGGAAATGTAGGGAAGAAAAGTTGGGAGGAAGATTAAAAGGGAATATTAGAGAAATCAAGGCAGTGACCAGCTCTCACACTATCTCCCATACTGCACCTCCTCTTTGAGGAGATTTCCTTAACAAAAATCCAAACAGCTTCTGTCTTCTTAAATTTCAAAACCATCCTGAAAACTCTGCTCTGCCATCATCCTCCTGAATTCAGACTGTCAGACCAAATCCTTTAGGGAGGGACATGGCAGTGTCCCAAGAAGGCTTTCAGGAGGAATTTCTCCATGGAAAGGAGCTGCCCAGGGGGGTGATGGAGTCTCCATCCCTGCAGGCTTCCAAGGAATGACTGGATGTGGCACTCAGTGCTCTGGGCTGATTACAAAGTGGTGATTGGTCAAAGGTTGGATTTGAAGATCTTGAGAGGTCTTTTCCAACCTCAGTGATCCTGTGATTCAAAGGTTTGATTAAACTAAGATTAATGATCTTTGTGTGGTTGCTTCCATCTTTATGTAAACCCCAAACATGCATTTGCTGAAAGTATCCTTATGCTTCCTGATTAAAATTTTTTTTAAGTTAGATGGAAATCCTACTATTATTGCTACTATTTGCTCTTATTTCCCCTATAGATGCAACATGGATGACAAAAATCACTCCCTCACCTTCAGCTAACATTTCTTCGGTGGACCAATGCTATTTTAAAGAGCAGAATGAGCTGCAGAATCTCTCTTCCATCAGTCCACTGGGGAAGTCAGCTTTAAGAGAAGGAAGGAAAAATTTACTGGGCATGAGCAGATGTTCTGGTAATCATTTGCTGAAAATAGATTAATAACAGATGAGAGGTTAAATTTCAGTGGGTGAAGATCAGGAGCTTCTTCTGAGCTTTTGGCTAAAATCAAGCACGTGTCTCTGTCTGGGGGATTATATACATGCTGGCAAGAGGAGGAACAGTGTGATCTAATTGGTTGCTTCCAGCTCAGGCTCATATGACTACACAGATTGCAAATAAAATTAGGCAAATCATTTGATTGAAAAGACCAGACGAAGAATATAACCCTTGTATATTTGAAGAAAAATAATTTGGAAAGTTGTGCTGCTCATGAAACGATACCAGATGATGAGGAATCAGACCCTTAAAATTTGTTAAAAGGCTTAAAAATCATCCCATGATGGGAAATTGAGGTAATTTTAATAAACACTAATGCAAAGTAAATAAAGTAGGGAAAACAGGACTAGAACCACATCTCCCACATCTTCCTAACATTAAAATTAATCAAAGAATTTTAAAACAAATTTGAAACCATCGATTTAATATCATAGTTCAAGAGACAAGCCATCTAGCTCATTTTTTATGGGCTCCC
Organism: Toxostoma redivivum; assembly: GCA_013397375.1. Lineage (NCBI taxonomy): Eukaryota > Metazoa > Chordata > Aves > Passeriformes > Mimidae > Toxostoma > Toxostoma redivivum. The sequence goes on from VXBI01004479.1 coordinate 674,087, forward strand.
CAAAATAAAAACCTATAGGACTATTCCTCTGGTAAGATTCCTTTCCCCACTTTTCCAGGCTTCACCTGCAGCAGTTCCAGGTGTCTTTAAATGTCCTTTTTTCCTTATGATGTCTGGCAAGGATCTGCTCAATTAACTTATTCCCAGAGGGCTTCTTATATTGCAAACATCTCCAAAAGTTAGAACTTGCCTTTCTACTTGCCAGAGTGGATTTATAACTGTTTACTGGAGACACCCCCTAACTGCTGTCCTCTGGTTAATCACCTGAAATTATAATTATGCACATGCTCATCACTTTGATCAAATGAAATGTTGTCAGTCCTCTACTTTGAATGCTCAGAATAACTCCTGCTGATTCATTGTACTCTGGATACGTCACTAAAGCCAACATGTGGTGCTGGCAAACATTGTTTTTGTTAGACCATTCACTTGTTATTTAATACAGCCATCCTTAATCAAGTCCTTTTTCACTTGCAGCTGATGTCCCACAGGACTTTTTCCTTGGCCCTGCATTGTTCCATGTCTCTATCACTGCACTCCCTGATTATATTATTTAAACTACTAAGTATTCCTAGGCAGATGACAAACAGATTTGTCGCTCTCATGATCCTTTTTCTTTCCTGTCAAATCTATATTCCATATTACAGAGTTCTTCCAATAAGTTTCAAGAGTGGAAGTTTTTCAATAATTCATTCAGAATTATTCAAGATATATTTATATCTTGGCTGCTTCTCTGTTTTCTGAGGCTGAATTCAGTTTTCCCATTTCAATAGGAAAGCTCAGCATTAAATACAAATGGAAGAAAATCTGGAAGGTCTGCTCTGCCTTTCAATCAGCATATGAAGAAAAATATATTGGGTATTTCTTTCAGTTTATCATGATTCTTAGTGGTCTAAAGCAGGGCTTTAACAGCAACCTATATTGCATTTTTTCTGTCTTGGACTGGAAATGTATAGGCTGAATAAAATTCAAATTTCTCCAAAGGAGACTTTTTCTATCTTTCCTGACTTAACAGTAAAACACATTAGGACCTGCATCAGCTGCAAGTCTAAGATTTATTGTGAACTTATCACCATCAAGGCCACAACAGAAAAAAAAATGTATGATAACTACAGAAGTTCTCATGTAGATATATATAAAGTGATTATTCTTTTTAGTGAAAGCTGAACATTCTGAAACATGGCTGGACAAGCATAACTAAGCAAAACTAAATTTATTTAGGCACCTCTAACATGAGCTAAATCATACAGTACTAAAGGCATCAGGTTTGTCAGTCCCTGTGAAGCCAAGAAAGGGAAAAACCAATGATTTTATTTTGGAAGAGCCCCAGGCTTTTTTTTTTTTTTTTTTTTTTTTTGGTGAAAATCAGNTGAGCAAACCCCCGTGGTTTTTTTTTTTTTTTTTTTTTTTATGGTGAACACACTGTTCCTAGGAACTTTGCAAATACAGAATTCATTGCTGAATCCTACAGCTTAGTAAGGATTTTTCATCATTTCCTCATCATGAAATCACTAATCACTCCATATTTAAGGAATACAGTTTATAAATAACTTATGTATTAAAGAAACAGTTATTCTTAAATACTTGTCCAAAGAAAAAGATTTCTGCTGTGTATCTTAACAGGAAGAAAAACAACATCAAATGCTAGAAAGAAGCTGAAAACAAGTTATTAACTAATGTCTAAGGGAGCCCAGGGAACTGCCAATCTTTCTAATGATTTTTTAAAAATATGAATAGGAAATGGATAAATCATAAATCATAAAACCTGAAGCATGTAAACTTCTTAGGAAAAAACCCAAATAACTGAACTTTAAATGTTTCATCCTTCAGTGATTATTAAATAGACAGAAAAATACCTGACAGTAATATTTTAATGGTTAATATAAAGTTAATATAATGAGACAGCTTTTGGTAATGTAGCCACACTGGGAAAGCAACAGTGAAACAGTTTGTAGTGAGGAAAAGAAAAGACAGGTCCTATTAGCTCAGTAAAAGTAATCATCTTCCCATTAATTCCATCACCAAATGGATCCATCATATCTGCAAATGCAATTGTTCAAAATTAATGTTTGTTCTCCTGATACCAGCCCTGGAAACTGAGGCAAATACCAAAGTGATGTGATAGTGCAAATAAAAAGCAATTTCTTGTTATTATCACAGAACTGTGGTCACCTTCTTTTCACAAGAGCAGAGCCAAGTGCTGAGCTGTTGGCCCCCAACACAGGTAGCACTGGATTGCATGACACAGCACTGCCAGATTCAGGCAGAGGCTGCAGAAGTGGCTGTGTTTTCTGCCAAATAGATTGAATTTCTGTCTGTGAAATGGTGTGTTTCTGTTCCTAAAGTATTGTGTGCAAGACACAAAAGCAATCCATTACCAATGATAGTGAGGGCCAGTCCCACTGGGAAAAGGAAGTGCAGGGCACTGGTCCAGGTGAGACAACAACACCCTGCTCATGTTAGCTTATAGTAGAGGCTATATCCTATAACTGTAGGCTGGTAATTTAATTCTGCCTCTTAGTCTATGAAGATAATGGAACTTCCCTCTATCAAAACACTTTTGTGAAGATAAATACGTTCCAGATTGAGAAGTGCTCAAATAAGGCAGTAAGCTAATAAGACAGTATGGCTATATATTATGCATCTTATAATTTACATATTTTCCTTCACAAAACTGTAGCTCTTTTACCTTTGCCAAACTTTCTCCTTTCTATTTTCATTATTTCCCTCACTGCATGGGTACCCAGACATGCTCAAGACCTTAAGCAAAGCTACTATAATTTACACATTTTGACAGTTTGTTTTTCTCTTTCTCAACTTCCACCAACAGTGATGGCATAAATGTCTTGTTTATTTTGTTCTCTTACTCCCACCTGTGAACATAAACAGTTAAAGAATATATTAGTGTGTATAAGCATAGAACAGAACACCTGGTCATGAAAGATCTGGTCAAAACAGCCCAAAAAGCTCTATATAATCTCAATTCCTTAGGTAAAAAACTGTGGAATGAAACAGTTGGATTTGCTCATCCTTTACAATGTTTCTTCGTGGCATTGCAACCTCTCCAACCAAAATCTTCCCACTCATGTAGAGACAGGAAGCGTCTCTGAATGGAAGATGATACAGGATGCCTAAAAACACAGGTGTGCTTCCCCTGAAGATGGAAATTTTTAATGGCAAGGAACAGAATGAAAAGGAGCTGCTAGAAACTCAAGCACAAATGTAGAATAGATTGATAAATCTGCCAAATTAAATAAATAAAAAAAAACCACAAAACAAAACAAAACAAAAACAAACAAAAAAAAAACCAAGGCACAGACCTGTGCATTATTGCAGTGGTCAATGCAGAATCTATATGCAGGTGAGCAACAAATATGCCAGGATTGTAATTAATTTTAATTGTTTATAAATATGCACTTTGGATTAAAAAACTACTGCACTTTTATCAGTATTTCCCAAATGTTTATCTCTGTCCACTAATCACTACAGCATCAAAAGTATGACTTTCAAACATGAAGCAAAATCATCCCCAACTATTTGGAATCACTTTATCAGCAAATTTCTCCTATGTTGATGACACAAATTTGTTGCCACAAAAGCCTTGGTTTAATTTCAGCACGTCTTCTCAGACCGAATACCACAAATAATAAAAATAAACTGTAAAATTGAAAGCCTCCCCACCAAAACAAACTGCCTCAAAGAGGAAGGGAGGATTGTGTCTACTCTACCACTTCCTGTATTTTGGCAGTGTCAATGGAAAATCACGTGATCAGCTGGCCTGGCTACATTCAGTGCCAAATTAGCTAAAAAATAAGCCAATATTCTGTATAATACATCATATCAAACTTTATTATCAATAATAAAATCAACAAATGCCTTGAGACCAAAGAGTTAACATTAAAAAGGGCACAATGTAATTTCTCTTGAGGGAATGAGACTCACTAATCTGCACAGAGATTTATGACCTAAACAATTTTCCAGATGAAGCAGCAAAATCACGGAAGTCAATCTTTAGACCAGATAACAGGCATGCAACCAGTGGGGGAATTAATGAAACAGAGACTGAACCCGTACACTAGCAAACTCAATTTCAAGGAAAAAAAAAAAATTTGGCGAAAAAAGAAAAAAATCAAAAATACTTATGACTGAAAAACAGAGGAAGGGTATTTTCAAATATTCTTTCATCACTCCATGGTTGATGTGGGATTTTAACAAACAATCATATGAAGGGATGATTCAATTTTGTGTTGAAAGATTTTAAAGTTCAATTCATTCTTTACAAAAATACTTTAGGGGGCATTCTGTAATTTGAAAGTGTTAACAGATGGTACAAATGTATTCAGTTTAATAAGAGTGTTCTCCTAATCAGAGGCTACAAGCTTTTCCTGGATGGTGTGGCCCTTCGAGGTCTCTCTCTCCAAAGATCGGTAGCAGTAAAATGAAGGTTGGCTGTGTTTGCAGGCCCTTGATTGGGAGGGGATTAAGATGAAGATAATCAAAGTATCTGGGCTGGCTTGTTTGCTGCCAGGGAACCTAAACCTCCCCGGACAGCTATAGCCTCACTGCAAACAGGGAGAGATGGGGAAGAGGCAGGGGCAGTCCCACAGTAGCATCACATGACTTATTTTGGATAAGGCAACAGGTCCAGGGGTGGTGAAATAATCAGTTAAACAACAATAAACTGGGTAGGAGGACAATCTGTGCTGCTGGAAAAAAATAAAAAGTCACTAAGGGGATTTTGCGGAGCTAGCAGTATCCAATATCAGCTTAAGTGGCCTGGAGAAAGAGAAAGCAGATGAAGTTTTTCAGGATAGCAAGGATAAGGGCAGACCGTGAAAAATTGTAGAAAAGCTTTGTAAGTGCCTGAACAATAGCAAACAGCTCTCAATGTAAATAAATATAAAGCAATATCTGTGGGTTAAATCCAGATTCACATATAAGATGCTGGGCTCTGATTTCACCTGTACTGGTCAGTAATGACACCTCGAGGTTGCAACAGAAAATCCTTTGAAAAATAGCAGCTCAGTATTTTCTAAGAGCCAAGAAGTAAAACAAAGCTTACATTTTATTAGGAAAGGTACAAAGACTAAGAAAAAAAACCCATTCAGCATAGCAGTATCCACATCTTGAACTCAATGTGCACTCTCTGCCTCCTCACCTCCAAAGAGATAAGTTGAACCAAAAATGGGTTCAGATGATCCACAAAAGCCTTGTTATGGTATCTACACAAGAATCACTGAGGAGACTGAGATCTTCTGTTCTGGAAACTTGAGGAAGTTTGTTGTTGTGGCACTCTATAAAATCCTGTGTGATAAGGAGATGGGGTGTGCATGGACTGCCTGGAGTCTCTTTCAGAGCAAGCACTACAGGGCCTCAGACAAAGCCAAATCAAAAACCAACAGAAGGACTCAGGTATCAATGCAGCAGGGAAGTACCTCTGCCTTGTGGGTGCAAAAACTGAATAGCATTTTAAGAAGAAACTATGCAAGACTTTGGGATAGCGATCCCTAGAAGGTTCCTAGGTGGGCAAACAATATCACGTGGGGGGAGCCTCTGAGTTGAACATAGATGTCACCAGGAGAGCATCACAGTAAAAGCATCACGAAAGTTTGTGCTATTCCTGCTGTTTACTAAACACTTTACCACTGCAACTGTTGGATACCCTGTACTGAACTGAGGGAATCTCACCCCACTGGATCATTTTGTGACTGTATTGCCAATACATGGAGAAGCAGATCCCTGCCAGTGAGGCACAAGCCGGCTCCAGATGAAATGTGGAGCTGAGAAGCTCTGTTGGGTGTTTGCAGGCTCTACAGATGATTAGAAGGCAGCAAGAGCAGCAGCAGCAGCCTTGAAATCTGAGCAATTCATCAAGCAGAGATAAATAGTTGTTTGAAATGTTGCAGTTGAGAGGAGCATGAGAAGCTTGGCAAATGGGCTGGGACACAGTGTCCAAGAAATACCTCACATGTAGATGGAAATTGCAGTATTAGAATATCTCTGGAGATCTAGGGGACCCAGCACCCTCAGCTAATGAGGTACTAGGACTCAAAACAGTATCTTCCCACAAGGGCATGGTAATCACTGAAATCAGCCAGTAAATGGACAACACTGGATTTTCAGGAATGTCAATTAGCCAGCACGTTCTACTGCTGAATTTTCAACACTTTTGAAAACTAGGCCTCAATACACTCAGTTCCCCAAAACTATGGTCCAAAGGCAATCACTCAGCATATATCAGTACAATAACTATTACAGCACATACTTTTTTCATCCATCTGGGCAGTACTGCTCTCTACATGCCCTAAACTCCATTGGCCAGATTTAGCTCTCATCCTCATCACCATAAATTCAGAGTCATTCTGCCAATGCAAAATGGAGACACTACCCAGTCAGAGTATATAAATGCCAGTTTGCTCCTCTGTAACACTAAACTTAAAGGAGGATTATTTAAAAATCAGTTTTCAAATCATTATAAATTAAATATTCATTTCATTTTCTCTTACAATTCTAAGAATAAACTGTCGGCAAACACTGAAATACCACTGTTTAAGCTTGACACATTATAAAGTTGTTCTCCAATACATTTCACAACAGCATGCAACTAAAACATTTCAGTGAGATTTTACTTTTAGCTTGGCATTGAAATATGACCATTTATGTGGAAAGCTGAACAAATCACTTCTAGAGATGTAAGGGTCAAGTGGGCCATTAACTTTCAATTATTAAAAAGATAATTAGCAGATAGAATGCAGAATATGAATATTAACATGATACACTGCCAAAGAGTTTTATGCCATGAGGGAAATGAATTAGCAAAGGAAAGAAACGTAGGATTTGTTATTCCAATCCTGGTGGCATCACACAAATTGAAATTTACAGGAAATCACTACCAGGTTTTTGTAATAAATATGGTGCTATAACACATATAGCAGTAAGTACCTTCCATCTTCCACATCTTAAAATCCATTTTATGTCTCATTAGAAGTACTCTGCATTTTGTAATTTTCATAAATCTTTTTGCTTGTTTTACATCAGCTCACTCAAAATCCCACAGTATAACTACTTGCACTCCTACCTTTAAAGATACATATACATTACATTGCAGTGAACATATCTGAGCTTTTGTTTTGGCATGGTTCTGTTATAATTTTCCTCTACTTCTACCATAACAATTTTCTACTAAATAGTAGAAGTTTACAAAAGGGAGACCAAGCAATAAAGTCACAAGCACACTATGCTAGGCTGTGACTTAATAAGAGGAAGATATGCTCAGCAAGAAAAAACCTAAATCACAAAATAATAGAATGGTTTGGGTTAGAAGGGACCTTAAAGATCACCTCACTCCAACCCCCTGCCATGGGCAGGAATACCTTCCACTAGCCCAAGTTGCTCAGAGCCCCATCCAGCTTGGCCTGGAACACTTCCAGGGATGGGGCAGCCACAGCTTCTCTGGGAAACCTGTGCCAGGGCCTCCTCACCCTCATGGGGAACAATTCCTTCCCAATATCCAATCTAACCCTGCTCTGTGTCAGTGTGAAGCCATTGCCCCTTCTTCTGTCACTCCAGCCCTTGTCAAGAGTCCCTCTCCATCTTTCCTGTGGGCACCCTTCAGGCACTGGAAGGCCACAAGGACATCACACCAAAACCTTCTCTTGGTGGCCCATAACACATTTACCCTCTAATGTGGTTCCTTCTGTACATGGTGACAGCAGCTCATGAGTGCCAAGTCAAAGCTTTCAGAAAGCAGTGGGGAAAACAAAAATGTCTTTATACTACCGTTATTATGGCCTGCAGAATATAGCCATCACTTTTAAAAGTGTTGATGGAATCACACACTTAACCTCACATACTAAGAGGGTACTTCAAGAGCACTCACAAACAGATCATACGGGAAGTGATTTTTGGAGTAAAAACTCATGCCAAGCTTTGAGTGCCTCAGGAGGGTGTTCTCCGGAGGACTTAAGAGACTTTTTGCTTGAGAAAGACCCTCAAGACTCATTTTCATAACAAACTGCCACAGTATTCACTGTTCTCTGGCCTGGCATCACCTGGGAACTGTTGCATACATGAACCATTCAGTGTGATCACACTCCAAGTGACATCATTAGGGTGTATCAGGACTGAGAACAAAAGGGAAAAGTGGGAGTGGCTGTTTTGCCTTTTTATTTTCCCCCTACTTGTTTTGTCAGTCTTCAGTAAGCAAATATGTCTCAAGCAATACTTGGGTCCATTTGCAGGGGGTATGACCCTATCTATCAAGTATTGGTTTAATACTGATCACAAAATGCTTTTGGTTCTTGGCATGCAGTAAGGAGAGTATTCAGAGATGAGGGATTTAATCTGCAAAACTGGGAGCAAGAAAAACAAGCAAGGAAAAAATTAGGAGTAACTGGTAAACGAAAAGAGATGAGGAAACTAAGGCATGAAGAATTAGATGCATATTTTAGCTTGCTAAAGAAATAATACAGAAAATTGTGCCTTTGCCTTTCATTACTACATATTCATGCTGGCATTTCTATTACACAAATATTGCAGTCTTGGTCAAGGATAATTTAAATGCATTGTGATGTCCTGACCATAAAGTTCTTCTGTCAGATCAAAGTCTCATTTGCACAAGTTTGAGAGGACAGCACATATCATCTTATGTTCCTACTTTGATTTATTTTGGCTACTCTGTTCTATTTTAGTATACAAAAATTAGAATCTTGATAATACAAAATTATTTTTTTTCTGTATTTATTCAGAACTGAATAACTGGATCACTGAATACCTGAGCTGGATCCTCATCTGCTGTACACCCCAACAGTAGTATAAATAGCAGTAACCACATAGATCGAGATCTGGTTATATAACGTCTGCACATGATGGGAAAGCATTAAAAATACAACTTTAAATTTAGCATTCACTATTAAAATTATTGAGTGGGGCTTTTGCCAGGAAATTCACACATCAATAGCAGATAACTGAACAGATGTTTTGGCTGAAGCAGGCTTCAACTGGGACATTCACACATATTAGAATGACCACTAATACTGGTAAGATATTATGATTTTAGAGTTTTCTCATATTTTGTTTTAACAAAGACTGTTAACTAAATATTTGCAATATGTGTTAGCTCTTTCCAAATATTTATAGAGATGGTTTACCAAAAAAAAATGCAGCTTTTTGCAATGCTCCTTTTGGACTAAAAGCACAAACACAGGTTTGCATAACTCTGGAAGTTTAAAAAATGCCTTAATTCCTCTTAAGTCCACCTGTTAGTATAGACATATATGTATAGATATAGATTTATACACATTGTTATATATAACCAAATTAGAAACCTCTGCTTGAACATTGCCCTTCCAGGGAAACTGCTCTGGTGTTCAAAGTTTCTCCTCCTGCCCCCAGCAAAGGAATAAAGACCATATGGGCTTTTCACATTTCCATTTCCACTCCAGCACACATTGCCTGCCTGCCTGCAATTAATATATCAAGGCATCAACATCTAATTGTGATGCATTCATCCAACCCAGACTTCTGGAGAAAAATAATAGCAAATTCATGGCAGGAATGCACTTCTTGCCACCAACTGAAGAAAACAGATTGTTAGGTAATATTTAATAATTATGAAATTCTACATAATTTAATAGGTATTTATATATGATTACTAACCAAGGTTTTATACTTTCTAAAAAGGGATCTATAATAGTACAGCTGTCAATGTTACAGGCAAGTGGCACAATAAAGACACAGATCTCTTGGGAGGAAGAAAAGCTGAAGATTTACAATCAGGTGTGTACAGGTAAAAGAAAAACATTTTAAGAAAACAAGCTGTGTGAAGCAAATTTGCAGTTGTGGGAAATAAGTGTAAAGATTAATACAGACATGCTACTAAGGGGAAACTTCCCATTTTTCATTCTCATTCCCCTTTACACAAATGCTTTCACACATTTGTTATCCCAGAGGAGCTGTGGCTGCCCCATCCCTGGCAGTGTTCCAGGCCAGGTTGGATGGGGCTCTGAGCAACCTGGGATTGTGGAAGGTGTCCCTGCCCATGGAGGGGGTAGAATTAGGTGGTCTTTAAGGTCCTTTCCAACCCAAACCATTCTGTGGTTGTAGGATTTGAAAATCCATTTTCCAGTGAAACAACTTAGCATTCACATGGTTTTCACCTCTAGTTTTCTGCTGTGTTCTGTTCAACAATAAAAGAGATGAAAACAGGAAACCAGAACTGGAAACCAGAACTGAAAGGAACCCAGATAGGATGCCAGTGAACACAGGAACAGGAGGTCCTGTACCCAAAAATACCTTCAGTCCCATGATAGTTTTTTGCTAGTTAGGTTGGATTCCTGTCTCTGCCCTCATGTATTTAACAACATTTTAAATTTAACAACAGTTACTCCTAAAAGTAATTTCACAGCAGTTTTGACATTGTCAGGGAGAAAGAAACAGGTATGAGTTCTGCCAGGCTTCACTTCAGGGACTGCAGTAGGTAACAGCAGCTACTGTCATTCCTCTGAACAGGCCTCTGTGAATCAGGATGAACTTGGCTCTTCAAAGGCACCTACCCCTTTATACTGGTTATAGAGAAATGTATCTGAACACAGGCACCTGGGTATGGAGAGTAACCAACAGTAGGAATTTATCTTGTCCTGTTAGTACTTGAAAGACCCCTTAGGTCTGTACTAAGGAATTGCCAGCAGGTCAGGAGTGATCCTGCCCCTCTGCCCAGCCCTGGAGGCACATCTGGACAGCTGTGTCCAGCTCTGGGATCATCAGCACAGGAGGCACAGGGAGCTCCTGGAGCGGGGCCAGCAGAGGCTGCAGAGATGATTTAGGGCCTGGAGCATCTCTGGCAGGGAAAGGCTGAGGGAGCTGGGGCTGTCCAGGCTGGAGAGGAGCCCCAGCTGAGAGGGGCCCTCAGCCCTGGGTGTCCCTGTGTGCAGGGAGGGCTCCGAGCAGGGCCCAGCAATGGCACCAGAGCCACGGGCAGGGACTGAGCCCAGGGGGTTCCACCTGCACAGGAGGCACAACTTCTTCCCTGGGCACTGAACAGAGACCAGAGAGGGTGTGGAGTCTCCTCACTGGGGATATTCCAGACCCCTCTGGACACAATCCTGTGCCCTGTGCTCTGGGATGGCCCTGCTGGAGCAGGGAGGTGGCACCAGTGACCCACCATGGTCCCTTCCAGCCTGACCCATCCTGGGATTCTGATTCTGCCTCTTTCATTTCTTCTACTTTCTCATCTGTTTTCAAGGGTTCAGGTAGCAAGAGGATGCCCACTGCCTCGATTCCTGGATTCACCTTACAGCTTTTGATGTATGATTCCTTGGCTACACTTTTTATTGTGGTTTTAACTACACTGGAGTGCTCTGTAATTATATATCAATTATAATCTTTGATAATTACCACTGACATGTACAAGTGAAGAAATACATTTTAGAGCTACCTATTAGTCTTGCGTGGTACTTAAAATTCTACGACATTTACAAAATTGGTTTTACATTCTAATTACATTTGCACCTTTTCATAAAATAATGGAAGAGAGAATTGCTAGGAGCACAGTACATGACTACAGAACTGCTATACTGATATCAGGAGGGTTACCAATCACTGTATTATAAAAACACATCTACTTTCAAATACTAAAATGAGCTGTCTTTAATAACATCATCTAGCAGGTCACCTGATATATGGGGTTTGTCCTTCCAGAGAGTCTGAGCATTATGAAGATATGGAAATTAACAACAATTTGCAGCTGGTTCTTGGTAAAAGCATTCTTTGTGCTGACTTTTCTGTGAAGAGACTTGCCAGTTGGTGGCCAGATGTGACAAAACATCCCTAAACCAACAAATACTTTCCAGGAGAGTCACTTGTGAACTGTGTCTCACAGGTGAAAAACAGCCCAGGGTCCCTTGTGATACAAGTCATGTCTTAGGTCGTCACTGTGGTGCTCTCAGGTGCCTCCTGCAACACATCAGCTGAAAAGTAAAGCAAGTGCTTTAATGAGCAAACTTTGGCACTTCACTGAAGCAGAACTTGGTCAGCTTTGGGTGAGCAGTTTCTTAAGAACAGCTTTGAAAGAAGGAGAGAATAAGAGAGGAAGGAAATTTTGCACAGAAGTTGAGAGAGAAGCAGTTGGGAAGTATGAAATCTGTGTGTCCAGCTGTTCCACCTCTGGATTTTCTCAATGGAAAGGATCACAGTTCATGGAATATTCTAAGTTGACCCACAGGAGTCATCAAGATATCTTGGATGTTGTGACTTTCACACAGGCCCATGAGTGATGGCAGCAGATGGGCAGCAGGGAAGGGTGAAGAAGGACTGATTTCACACTGATCAAGGAAAGATACAGTGACACTGAGGAATGGGAGGATTTCCAAGATTTTAAACATGAACAGTGGAGGAGTCTTTTCAATAAAAAACAAAGTAATTTCTCCTTAGTAATCAGAACAGCATACAGGGTATGGAGAAAGAGCATCGTGGGCAGAAATGGAGCACCCTGTGGTGGCCAAGCAAGTAGCCCTGCAGGAGACTGGTGTGAAGGGACAGAGGGACACTTGCAGAGGCCAGAGGCAGGTGAGCAGGTCAAGCACTGGTGAGGTGAAGCAGGTACCACTCATTGACCTGTGAAAGCTGAGCAGTGCCACTGCAGGCAGAGAGTAAACATTATCCAGTGAACTCACAGGGACCTGTGACAAGCAGGGAGGCTTGCCAGGGCTGTGGGGCACCACAGTGGGTTGACTGCACTGCAAAAGCCTGAAAGCACCCCTAATTTAACAAAAAACATGGTATGAAATTTCCTAAGTCCCACTAACCAAAGTGTGCACATTGAAAGGGTGGAAGAGCCTTCTGGTGATCTTCCTTAGGGACACAATCCTTAGGACATTACTTTTGTCTTGACCTAACAGGGCTCAGTGGCAGCTGAACATTTGCACATCTTCAGAGGCAAGCAAAGAATGATCAGACAAAGCCTGCAAAATGAAGTATGGGATATGAGAGTTGGAAAAAGAGCAAGAACACCAGAGGTTTCCAAGACAGGCAGACCTACAAATGAATGAGGATAATGGGAATGAGGCAAGCAACAGATAGAAACAACACTTAAATCCAGAAAAACTAAAACTTGAAAACCCTGTGACTTACAGGACATGCATGGAGTTGAAACTTTCAACGCATTAGGAAACTCAAGTCATCTTTCATACTCTGTAGCCAGCTTCAATAGGAGCAGACTTAGGACTTTGAGTGACTTGAGGAAAAGTCCGAAGTGTAGGATGGGCAGCAATATCCTTCCCCATTCTGAAGTGATTAAGGAAAAAGTAGTTGAACACTCTGGAGGTGTCAGTGTGGAGTTCTGCTTAAGTATTTGCAAGATCTTGAATATATATATATATTCTGTATCTCTGAAATGTTATTTTTTCTTTGTATTACTAAATTACCTCAGGTAAACCACAACTGAGCTTTGTCAATGTGTAGAAAAAGACTGGAGAGAAATTCCCCATGTCCCAACTGGGACATGACTAAGGGAAGTGCAACTGGGCTCCTCTGGAAGAGAAGGATGTTGGTAATTTTTGTAAGTACTGTGTTAGCTCCAACCTGTGGAAAGCAATGGCCACCTCTACATTTCCAGGAAAATGCTTCTATTGGTATCTTTTTGTTCCCCCTGAAAAGGTTGCAGTTCCAAAAAAAAAAAATTAGTCCACATAGCTGTTCAGTCATTTTCCCACCCTAGCTACAAATAGCTCATTCTCTCCCAAATATATTTTATTCATTTTGCCAGGAGATATGTTATGAAACTCCAAGGTCATCTACCAAACTCAACCTTCAGGATTTGCTTAAAAGTACAGTGTATGGGTGTCAATCTTTTTAGTGATTCTATAATGCTTTAAAATTATTACAGAATCCAGGAATTGAAGGGAGAAGCCAGCAGAGAACTGATTAGTTAATTCCTAGATGGCAGAGCTTAAAGCAAACATATTCATTATAAACATATACAAATAAACAAACAAACAAACAAAAAACCAAAAATGAAGCCCCCGAAAGAACAACAAATAAAAATCCATGCACCTGTTCAAAACAAATAATTTTGTCCAACCATTTGGTTTCAGGGGTGAAATCACTGTTACATTAATGCTGATCTGGAATAACTGCACAGAAATTACTGAATATTACAGAATGCTTCACAATATTACATAAATCAAGACCAAGATCTATCTATGATTTTTCTTGGGCCTGTTACTGTGAGCCCATACCTGTACACAAGAGATAGAGGGCACACATTTATCAGAACTGAGTACCAAGAAGACAACCCACCCAGAAGAGTAAATTTTCCATGCTGTGCATGGGGATTTAGCCACCAAACTCTCATTAATGCTAATGAGAACCATGCAGCCCAAAGCCACTCCACTAAATTATTTTTTTTCCTTGTTGTTCTATTCAGGAAAAATAATGGCTGACCTGGAATCACTGGAATAACAGAAGCAACTCTGCGATACAGTTTTGACTGATTTGTCTTATCCTGTGACTTAATAGACCTTGCAATGACCAGGAAAGACACCCTGAATGCAATCTGATTACAGTTTGTGGCTTGTACATCACAGTTTCCTCTTTTTTTTCAGCATGCAGCTGTGTGGGACAGTTAATGAATCTTTCCCTCTATGACAGCTTTTCCCCACTATATCTGTGCTCATCCACAGGACCTACCACTAAGTTGTTGGAAGTCTGCCCCTACCTAGAACTTAGGTTTGAAAAAGATTTAAGAAACAGTTTGAGCTGAAGAAGGTGTTCTGATTACTAATTACTTTTTTTTTTCTTGAAAAGACCTCTCCACTGTTCATGTTGAAAACCTTAAATCCAGTTTTCATCTCAAAATGCCTCCCTCTCAAGTACAATATAACATTTGAAAGTGTACACAATGTTAAATGTTTTGGGACATTTCTTCCCTACAGTGTCTCACTTTCTAGAAGAATATTGCTTGCCTGTCTGAGCATAATGTCATGATCAACATGACATTATAGTAACTGAAATTTGGGCAGAATGACACACACAGCCATTAGTCATCAGTAAAGCAAGAAGAGCTCAAAACGTACAAGAATCCCACAATCCTGAGTCATTATTTACATTACTTTCCCTGGATCTGCCAAAAGATAGCAAATTCCACCCCCTCACTCCCCCACACACAAACAGTTGTGAGGTTTTTTCCCCATTAAACAGTCCTATCCTGCAAGGACTAATTTCCACTGTCAGATACCCCCCAGCCTTTTCCCTGCTGGAATCCATTCCTGAATCTGAGAAGGCTGAATGACACCTTAAGGAATGTCTTTTAATTTGCCTTATTGCAGGCAGAAGGGGGAAAAAAGAAAAAGAGAGGGGAAAGGGAAAGGGAAAGGGAAAGGGAAAGGGAAAGGGAANGTCTTAGCTCAGATCCTTTATATCTACAACATAAACTAGTATACAAATTAATGTATATATGTATAAAAGCAACATACTGAAAACAGGGAGCACTTATCTATAGTGTTGCATCTGCTCCAAAGCAGAATTCTCAGTGGCTCTGATTTAGGCAAAGGATTTTTCATGAGGTGTGAGTTCATGCCTAACCAGCAATGCCTCTAAAAAAATAGTAAAATCACAGAACAATTACCCAACCAGCGGAAATTCAATAGTGAGCATTCCTTTGGCACCAGAGATACCTGCAGGACTGTTTGCTGCTAGAGACAAAGTAAGCAGTGGCCTGGGGACAGGAAAGCAAAGTCCCATTTTCCCTACAAAAGAAATCCTCAAATTTCAGGATTTTTTTTGCTGTGACAAAGAATAGGTCAAGGTGCATCAGGCATTGCATGTGGGGCAGTCCTCACCCAGCTCCTCACACCAATAGCAGCAGTAAGACTGCTGTCATTAAATAGCTCAGAAAAGCAACAAATCCCAGGACCAAATTCCCCAAACTATCTCATGTTGTAATACTGTATTTTCATGATGCTGCTTTTCATAAAGCTGCACTGGCCTAAATGCCTTGGAGAAATTATCACTATTCAGCCTCCAAGCCTCTTCTGCAGGCACTGTGGCAGCATCACATCCCTCAGGGCTTCATGTGTCACCTTTCAAACCATCCCCAGGGATTTAATTTGCACATTAAAACTTCTGCTGCAAACGAGGGCACTGATAATTAAAATATGTTTTCAGGGAATAATCTGTGACCAGGCCAAGCAGCTGATTTTGTTACTGTATATGCCCTAGCCTGCAAGTGTCCCTTTCTCCCCCTGCCATGCCCCAGCAGAGAGGTACAAACTATTCCCTGGGGGCCTCTCATTTGGTAGGACTTGAAGTAGTTTGTAGGGATTGAAGTAGTTCTCCCAGCAGGTGACAGAATTCAGCACAGGACACAGAGAAATGAAAATACAAATTCGGGAGGCTATTGCCTATTTCTACCAGGAAAGTCTGCTAGAAACAGCATTATGTAAAAAAATATATGCAAAATTAGGATTTTGGGCCTCTGGCCCAAATCCCATTGTTAATATCAGCAGCATATACAGCCCTAAAACCTTCATCTAAAAGGTATGGATTACTCCATTACCCAATATGAAGGCAATTGATGGCATGTACCACTGCTTACCCAAGAGCTTTATAAATGTTATTGACAAAACACAGATGATTTTTGTACATCTTTTCAATTTTCTCTACATCTCTTGAAAGCCATTTTGACTAAGGTGCCTCATAGCTTAACACCAAGAGTCTGGATGGTAATTAAAATACACGGAGTGAGTCTGTCTGCCCATTCATCTATTCAAGTCACAACACAGTCATTAAATAAAACCCCAGGATTCATAATATGGACTCTGAGTTTTGACAGCACAGCCATTCTACTTAGCCACCTTTTATTATGGATCATTATTTTAATGCTGATTTAATCACACCTAAATCCTATGGGGCTACTTCAAAATCCTGTTTAAAATGGAGACATAATTTCCTCTTAAATAGTTAATCAACTTGCCAATATTTTCATCACGTTCACTTCACTACCACTGAAAACCTTGCCTTGCCTGTTCAACTTTAATTTTATAAGAGCTGTGTATTACATTTCAGCCCCATATAAGTAACATACAGGACCAGAACATGTTTTAGCTAATTAATGCTTCTGTAACCAGAGTTGCTGAAAAATATGCATCAAATATTTATATAATTGGCTCCCCAAAGAAGTATTGCCTCGTTCTGAGTGCTGAGAGACGGAAATACAAAGTCCAAAGACCTAGAGCACAAAAGACCTCAGTCTTTCTCCAATGCTCCATTACTCTGTTTGCATTCTCATTGGCTTCAGGAGGCATTCATTAACAGGGGTGAAGGTCTAGGACTCAAATTTCCATATCCTTTTAAAATTAATGTTAGCTACAATTAAGCTTTCCTCTGCACTTTGTATGAATGAACATTTTGAGGCAATTACAATGTCCACACTGAGTGCCTGCAAGGTGTCTGACATGTACTAAGGGCATGAGATGTTTTCTTGGGAGTATCCACAGAGCACATTGATAGATTTTGGGGAAAAATGTAACTTTTTTTCTTTTTTCAAGATTTTAATCACTACTGAATTAAGCAATATATGTGACATCATTTTGGCTACACTTTGTCTTTAACAGCTGACAGGAGACAAAGCCTTCTCCCACTGACAAATAAGGAGCACCTTAGTGCAACAAAACAGTGCATTTTAACCCCATAAATAAAATCTACTGCAGTACTATAAGCTTTTGTTTGGCTCAGGCTGGGGAGGTGTTGGGAGGTTTGTTTGGCTGTTTGGGTTTTTAAGTTTACGTGGGTTTTTCTCCACAAAAATGCAAAAATATGCCTTGGAATAGCAAGAAGAAAAATCCAATCACAGCATCCATCATCAGTAATATTAATATCAGTATTGAGGAAATTAAGGACTTCCTTCCCCTCAAGTGTAATGTAATCAAGGGAGTTTAGTGAGACATTTTTGAAACAATACTAGCTCAAAAATTGAGGTTAGATGAGCTTCTTGGAGGATAATTTACACTTTGTTTTAGAATTGTCATCATCTTCCCTTTGAAATAATATTTCCTCTCCCAACTGCTACTTAGCAAAGGACATTTCACTTCCAATGTGCTCGAAAATGATCCAGCTTTGTCAGAATGCCAAGGCACTTCTCCAGTGTCTTCTTATTCCATACCTGTTATGTCTTACCATACATAATACTAATTGAAAATGGTGTGTGCTGCATTTGCAGTCATTAAAGCAACAGTAAAATTCAAATTTAAGGGTATCATTGGTTTGATATTAGGTGAAACACAAGTTTAAGTTTCCCCAGGAACAAATAACAAAGAATGAAAAACAAAACAAAACAAAGAAAAACAAATTAACAACAAAGGTAAAGTAAAATTTTAAAAAACAAACAAAAAAACCCCAAACAAACAAAGAAAAAGAACTGCAAGAACTGCAATGTCCATGGTATTTATTGCCCTTCCTGGGCAACTTCATGTCCAAAACTGTAATTGTACGCTTTGTCTTGGACATGCAAAATCTCATCTCAGTTTAAAAACAGGAATATAAACAAATAAAAAAGCAAAATAGGAAGGTCATATTAAGAGAAAGGAAAGTTTCTCTGGAGGACAGCAATAACAAATGATAGAAAGTTACTAGGAAGTTGAAAATATAGTCCAAAATTCCTTCATTCACAAATAATAACTAGGTGAATGGAGACAGTCCATAGTCTTGCCTATTTTCCACAAATTCAAACACAGCAATATGGCTCCCTCCACATGCAAATTATACATCTTCATTTTTTTCTTGTCCTCTTCTTTTACACATTTGACAATAAAAGTGGGAAAGGTGTTTATCCCTAGTTATCAAACATATAACAGTCACAATAATGCCACATGTTAGCAAACATATTAACATCATAGAAATTCCCACTTTTCAAAAAAAAGATAGCTACATAAATGAAGATTTTTAAATTGTTGGAACTCTAGACTGTGTTCCTAGAGACGAACTTCCTGATGTCTAAAATGTTTCAGTCTACAAAAGCAACTTCTAGAAGAACTCCCATGTCCTAGGAGGTTGGAAGACCCAAACCATTCCATGATTCTTTGATTCACGAAATCCCATCATTCTTATATTATTATTATATTTTCTTGCAAAACCATAGGAAGATTATGTATGTCAGAGATACCAAGGCCTGCTCTAAACCAAGGGTTCAAAAGTAGAATCCCTCTAATATTTACCTTTGCAGCCACTCCATACCAATCTTAAAACCTGGTCCAGAGTATATATTAAGGAATATATCTCAACTTCCAAGAGTATTATTTGGAAAAAAACCATTTCTTATATTAGCACTGAAATTAACAACTACAAAGAAGAAAACCTCCACCAAACAAACATTCAGTTCGGCATAATCCACTGGAAATGTAGTAGTTGAAAGTCCACTGTGCTATACAGCAATACAAATGCTGGTTTCAGGCTGTCCTCAGTTTAATGAATTTATAAACACATATTTTTTCCCACAACTAAAAGCAGTTTTTCTCATATCAGCTAAACACACAATTTTAATCCACATATAAGGACAGATGTGCCTTTCACATGTACCTAATCAGCATTTTCTTCGAAATTTACAGCAATAAAATGGGCCGAACCTTCAGCACGTTCCAACAGGAGTTACCTAACAGAAAAAAAAATCAATGAAGTGATAGAAAGGAAAGGAAGTAAAAGCCACAGATCATGGGTGGGGAAGAAAAAGGGTAAGGCATAGTCCTTCCAGTCCCTTCCAGTTTCTCAGGAGGTTCTGGAAGGGAAAAACACTTTTCCTGTTTGATTAGATAGCTTGTGTGTTGGGGAAGGACAGGAGGAGGGATGGGGGACAGGGATGATTCTGTACACACACAGTTAGAGAAGTGATGGAATAGCATTTTTTGTCATTTTCAAAATCAATTATTTTTTTCCATAAAAGAACTGAGCAACAATTTCCTGTGAACTTCCCAGTTCATTTACAAAAAGCCTTTTTCTCTTCATAGTGAAGACTGTGACCAAAAGGGGTTTTTTGATCAACACTTTATGGCATCATTTATCACTTTGTATATTATTTAAGAGCATGTGTCATCACTTGGAAGGAGGCCAAAACAGAATTTGTATCCAGCTGGACTTAGGGTAAGTAATGAGTCAAATAATCAAATCCAAATCTCCTGCTTGACTTTTTGGGTTCTGATGAAATTCAGAACTGAAAGGGGTCTCCAAAAACAGCTGTTCTCCTGGGTTTTATGCAATTTGGTTATAAAAATCACAGCAGTAAGATGGTCATGTATTGAACCATAACCCCAGTGAGCAGCATAAAAGAATCAGGATCTGAGATCACTTTTTTCTGCTCAGTGCAAGGATGGCTCAGCCAGGCTGTGCAGTGAAATACAACCCAGAGCCACCTGCAACTCAGAAAATTAGGCAAGGAAAATGTTAAGAGTCAAAAGACTTTTCTATTTCTTTCTACCCCTGCCAGTGATTTAACATGCATACACTATGCCAAGCCAGTCAATCTCAAATTTGCAGATTCAGTCTGTGATTTGCTCCATGTTTTGGAAGTATTGACTGGTTGCACTGGAGGCAACACAAGATATAGGTTCTCAGCATGTCCAAAAAGGAGCTCTAAATCTCTTAAATTTGGTGTCAAGAACAACAGAGCACCTACAACCAGAACCCAGCAGGGATTTCCCTTCATTGGATATAAATATTCATGGCTTTCAAAGGGGCACAGAGGAGTAGCACATAGCTCAGTGCAACAACATGGAATTCAGAAGACCTGTGCCCAAGTGACTTGGCAACAGTCAAGCAAAATAACCACAGCTCCCAGCTGATGTGAGCATAGTGTCATTCCAACATCACACACATGGGGAAATAAAAGCATCTCAGGCTGGGATCTTCTCCTGTGAAAGCATAAGAGTTGCTCATTCCGTGGGCAGAATGAAGAAAGGACACAAAACTTACATATGGCTGAGAAGAAAGCTGAGAGTCACACTGAAAATATTGTGAGGAAATACGAAATGTCTTAGCAGTGTTCCAGCAAATTACTTAAGAGATACTTTCTTCATTTTAGCAATATTTAAGTTGATGGGTTTTTTTGGTAAGAAAAGTGTGCTGCATGCAATAAGAACATTTAGATAAAGAAATACATTTTCATCTGAAGTAAGATTGAAATTGCTACTCAACACTATATTAAACAGCAACAACCAACTTGTCTTTCTCAGGCAGAAAGGCCCAAGCAACACAAACACACCCTGGCCACCTTCTTAGCTTCAGACCGTATTTTGGGCACCCAAAGTGGCCTTTATCCATCAGGACACCTGATGCCATGTACGAAGTGCATGTCTCCCCCTCTTACCTCGGGGTCTTTCTCGATCTCCAGCCCTGCTTCCAGCAGGTTGCGTTCGTACTCCTCCCGCTGCAGCCGCCTCTCCTCCTCCAGGGCGTCCAGCGGGCTCAGATCCACCAGCTCCAGGCCCGGCAGCCCCGGCCACTCCGGCAGGGCACGCTGGCCATGCTCCTCCTGCTGCTGCTGGGGCTCAGCACGGCCCTTCCCGGTGCCTCCATTGGAAACCAGCGCCACAGAGGGGGATCCTCGCCGTGGCTCCGGGGAGGCCGCGCCGGGCGCGTGCCGGGCCAGGCTCCGGCGGTAGTGGTAGGCCAAGACGTAGTCCACCTTCTTCTTGCTGTCCCTGAAGTGCAGGCCACTCGGGGAGGCCTTGTCCCTCACCCCTGCCAGGGTTCCTTCCACGTAGTTGTTGATAATCTGGGAGAGAAACACAAGAAAGCCAAAAAGCCCAAGTAAGTGGGGAGGGTCTATGTCCACACAAGCACATGAAGTCACAAAGTGATGCCTGAAGGAGCTGGAACAGAGGCTATGCAGAGTTAAGGGGAATAAAATGAGTATTTATTGACAGGCCTTCAAAGGCCACACCCTGGCAGTACCAGTCGTGGCCCCTGCCTGGATGGCTCCAAGATGGAAGCAAAAGAGGGCTTGGTCACGAGATCTCACATCTTTATGGGTTTTAGTCCATTTGCATGCAGGAGTCAACTGTCCAATTAATAGTCTCAAATCATGAAGTTTCATCCTCCTTGCTTGCCTGCTTGCCCACCCCGCTCTTTTCACATTGTTCATGCTTAGGGCCTGAAGCTCGAAGAAATTGTCCTTGAGTCCTTAGCTGGACTAGAACTGTTTTGTCTTCCCTGCCCAAGCACAACAGAAAAGCACACCCAAGCATAACAGAAAAACTTAAAACGTAAGGCATCAAAAGAATCCAGCTATGACTACAAATACTAACTTTGCACAGCAGTCTCACTTCATTCATCCTCTGACCATAAACTAAACATAGTTTAGGTTATCCCAACACATGGGATCCCTATGGAAGTGCAGGTATGGAGGCACACCCTAACTCCATCACTCTGCACAGACCAAGGGGAGAGGACACTTACATTTGAAAGGGGACGGAGAAGTGAGAATAAGGATCACATTACAGACCATGTGCCATGTGCTGCAGAGAAAAGCAGGCAGGGAAGGGAAGCAAAAATGGTGTCGGAAGGGAAGAAATCGATCTTAGCCAGAATAGGAGAAATATCTTTAATGTGTTTCAAGGTCCAGAAGGGCAGGGCTGGACAGAAACACTTTGGAAAATACCAGGGATTAGAAAGGATATGTCCCATGAATGGCTAGTGATGCTGGTTTGTATTTTAGCATATGAAAAGACTGTGTGACTAACCAGTAACACTGCAAAAGGGAATCCATGGCTAAAATCCTTCAAACCACCCATGTTGCACCCAGTCAGCCCTTCAGACCATCCCTGCTTCATCATCACCCTCTCAGAGCCCTTCTGGAATGCAGCTCCAACAGTAATCCTGCTGTCACTCCCCGACCTGGATGGGAACTCTGCAGCATTCATGTGCAATTCTGGCACTGAGGCATTCACTTGCACTTCCCACTCATTAAGGCAGCCCATGAGTTTTCCAAGCTGTTTCCAAGCAGCATTTCCAGCACAATGCTGCCATGTAAGCCCTTCAGAGAGCACTCTATAGTGTTATTCACTGGAGTG
The DNA here is from genome assembly GCA_013397375.1 of Toxostoma redivivum. Taxonomy (NCBI): domain Eukaryota; kingdom Metazoa; phylum Chordata; class Aves; order Passeriformes; family Mimidae; genus Toxostoma; species Toxostoma redivivum. The sequence continues at coordinate 697,141 of VXBI01004479.1, forward strand.
ACACCAGCCCTCCAATGATGACGGAAAAAGATAAAAGCAAAGGTCAACCTGATCTAAAGCCTATAACCTAATTCCAAACATTTATGTTTCCCATAGTTGACTGTACGAGCAAAATCTTGAGAGGTATCAGTCAAAGGTTTCTTTCCCTCTTTTTCTCCCTTTCCTTACATGTGCTGAATGCAAAGTTAACCATTTGCTATATGGCATTTATTTTGTTTCGTTAACATGACACAAATTTATGAATGCATTAAAAAAATATTATTCCATATTATTATATTCATCAACACCACCAGATTCTTGATTTCAGTGTTTTGCTTCACTTAGTTTCCCACAAAGTAGCTTTCAGCTGTCATGTTACTAAATAAATCTTGGGTTTACATTCATGCTACATCCTTCATCCTTTCACAAAATTACCTACAAATAATCTATTCTACGCATCACACCCTTCACATCTAAAGTATATATGCAGTCCCTTTAGGCACATCCAAAATTACATTCAGCACTACATCCTGGCAGAATATAAAACTGCTTGTGAGACAGCATTTTATTGCAATTCCCCATTTCCTGATTAGATACATTTTCATGTAGTACTCACAGGCAGCCCATGCAAACTTCCCGGATCCATCTCTGCCCCAGCGAGAAGAAACCCGTGGCAGATTTCTAGTGTCCCTCCCAGTGAGTTTCAGGCTATACAGTGCAGGAGGAATGATGTCACCATCATCAGGTCACTGGCGCAAGGCAATGCATTAGCTGGCTCTAGAGAAGATGAGCTCTGAGCATCCTCTCCTCCCTTACTGGAGAGTGAGGGCAGAAACAAGAAGCACGAACAAGAAGCAGCAGAGGGAACAAGGAGGTTGGAGAATGTGAAAATCACTCCGAGGTTTTCCTGTTTGTTACTGTGTGGAGCCACCTGCCACATCCCAGCCACCTGAGAGGGCACCATAGCAACCCTTAGGGTTGCTGGAGTTACACGGGATGAGGAGAGTCAACAGTGACTCCCACTCCCTCCCCATGGACTCTTTTCCTCACTCTTGGCAGCAAGGTGCCATCTCCATAATTATGGGTGTCCAATTCACGGAAAACAAATCAAAATTCCAACAGATTTCACTAAAAACATTTCTTGCCCCTAAATTTGCACTGCTTGCCTTACTGTGTGACATTCTGGCACAATAAGACTTTTTTAGGGAGGAACACAAAAAAGTCACAATTTCAAAAATGTTTTTGAAGGAACTAACAAGATCTTTCTCTCCTCCCCTCTCACAGGCACTGTAGAAGTCAGAAACCTTGATTTAAATTACCAGCTTAGGTCCTGCTTTTACTGCTTTTTGATGTTTCCACGACAAGAAGCCATCACACCAAGGAATAAGAGAATGGGAAGGTATGATCAGCATTTCATGATGATTTTGTTCTAGTGATCTGATAGCAAATACATCACTACAAATACATCCCAAAAGGTGCCTCCTCTGACAGCTCTCCTCTGACCACTACAGCCATACCACACTTCCACTGGGAGTCAATCCAATCCAGCCCCCCTACTGCCTGAGCACAGTTGGCTCAGGGTTGACACAGGCACACCCCATTTAATGATCAACCTGCAGATCTTTTCCACCACTGGGGGTAACAGCAACCCCCTCCATTCCTGCTGTGAAAGATTTTGGCTAAAGTAAACAATTAAGAAAATTTTGGTGAGATTACTACTGCAGAAATTAATTCTTGCTGTACACAGAGACAACTGAACCACCTGAGGCTGTGGTATCATTTTCCTAATAAAGATTCTTCTCCCTGTTCTGCTTTAACCAATGCACAGGAGAGTGCACCCTGCTTTTCTCACCCTTCTTCAAGCCTCTTCATAATCCCAAATGCACTTGAGGTAGGGGAATGAACATGAAACCCTACTTACAGAACTTCTGTAGGACACCACTGATGCTTCAAGAGCTCCACTGGTCCCGTTTCTGTGCCAGGAAGTCCGGTTCTGATGGAGAGTGAGGTATTTGCTGTTGTAGGTTGAAAAAGGGTCCCTTGCTGATTTTGCTGTCTTCTGTCCATTGAGAGTTGGATGTGAGGAGGGTAGAGCAAAGTCTGAGAAGAAGAGATAGATACATAAAGCAGGTTTTGTACAGGTGGTTCACTAATGCAATGAGAAATACTGCAGTCAGTGTTCATTTCTAGTGATGTGAACAGATCCAGTGGCATCAGGTAAAGGTACAAACTTGTGGAACATGGTCATTCTCCATAAAGAACACTTTACACATGTGAAGTGCTCATGAAGTTCATCTAAGATTATAGCTACATGTTCTGGTCTCAGGGGCTAATGTCTGGAATTTCTAGACACGCTCCCCATTTCTTGTGTTTGACAAATTACATGGTCACAGTGTGGAATAAAAGAGGGTCTGGAGGGGATGGGAATCATCACAGAATCACAAAATGTCCTGGGTTGGAAGACACCTTACAGATCATCTCATTTCTATTCCCTGCCATGGGCAGGACACCTTCCACTGTCCCAGGTTGTTCAGAGCCCCATCCAGCCTGGCCTGGAACACTTCAAGGGATGGGGCAGCCACAGCTTCTCTGGGAAACCTGTGCCAGGGCCTCCCCACCCTCACAGGGAAGAATTTTTTTGTAATATCCAATCTAACCCTGCTCTGTGTCAGTGTGAAGCCATTGCCCCTTGTCCTGTCACTCCAGGTCCTTGTCAAGAGTCTCTCTCCATCTTTCCTGTGGGCTCCCTTCAGGCACTGGAAGGCCACAATGAGGTCACAATGAGAGCCTTCTCCTCTCCAGGCTGAGCAATCCCAATTCCCTCAGCCTGTCCTCCCAGCAGAGCTGCTCCATCCCTCTGATCCTCTTGGAGACCTCCTCGCTCCAACAGGTCAATTCCATACAGGCAGTAGCACAGTGAAAAATGCTGATAAAAACCAGTGGATACAGAAACTGTTTCGACACGAATGTTTCATACTCTCTCCCCCTCTAGTGGTGCCACAGCTGAAACAGGGTTTCAACTGATCCATACTCTCATCCTCTTGGAGAAGCTCTTACTGTGAGGGGAAAACCCATGTCTTGGTCCTTCCAGCATTAGTGTTTTATACCCAGGAGAAGACATCCTGCAGGCATCTGCCCACATGGTCAGCACCATCACCACTACAGAGACAAAGCACCACTGCCTCTGTCTAGTCAGGACTTTTCTCCAGGAAGAAGAAATGACAGCTCCCATCTCTGCAGGGAGACACCACATCCATTGTGTCCTGCTAAAGTCTGGAGGTTGCATTTCCCCCCTCATTTAGCTGAGCCCCTTCTATTCCCTATACTCAGACTGAAACTGCTTCCCCACCACCACCTGAGAGAGGAGACAATGGAATGGTAAAAAAGGGAATGCTTGGAGGAGGGGGTCTGAACCCTAAGTGTTATGATTATTCTCCTGTTTCCTATCAATACCAGATTAGGGTCCAGCAGCACTTGAACAGTCCAGCAGATTGACTCACCAGTCTCCCTGTCTGATCTCCTGAGCAGACTCGTGCTTGGTTCACTTTAATGAAGCACATAATGATGCCACGAGGGAAACTCCAAGAAAAATAATTAATAAGTGAAGGTTTCATTCCCAAAGGCCACACACAATGTTTCTCCAGTATTTTCAGACCGAGTCTGGGATATCTCACAAGACCTTTACACAGTCAATTAAAGACCTCTTTTTCTTTCCAGTCCTTTTAACTAGGCCTAGGAAAAAAGCTGCAGTTCATTTATAATAAGATGATTTCATTTCCATTATGCTTCCCAACCTCCAGAAACTGTGTCACGAATCTGAGATTAACACTGGTAAACTAGTGAGGCAGTCAGTGACTCCCAGGCAGAATAAGTTTTTTGATGGAAATGCAATTGCCATATCTGTATCTGGCAGACTCCTGTTCTCCCAAAAGCTTCTCTTCTTCCCAAATTAGACCGATTGAACCAAAATGTTTTGTTTTGAATGCATTCCACATTTGACAGTTCTTGCCTGTGGTATAGCAGTGCCTCAGGGGCTTCTGCTTTAGATGCAGCCTGACCTCATTCTACCTTGTAAGCCTTTATGACATCTGGCCTTACATGTTCTCATTCTGTAAATATTCTGGAGGAATTCGTATTGATAGAAACAAGCTCTCTGTGTATGTATGGGAATATATGTAAAAATTTTAAATATGCACACATGCATAGCTTTGGTGCACATTTACATATATATGTATGTATCTTCAGAGAACAGCAGTGCAGGGAATCCTGAATTCAACTTGGAAAGCAAATGCTTAAGAACTACACTCATTCTACAAAAATAGCTGGGGAGCCATTCCTCCAGTCAAACTCCATCAAGTTGTAAATGGCTTCCAAGGACAAGATACCTCCAGGACAGAGGTCAGTGACCAGCTCCAGTGCCAATTCACAACCAGTCACCACCTGCTCTCTCAGCCTCTCTGCACTCCTTTGCCTCAGCTTTTTGCAAACTTAAGGGTTGGCTACATGTGCAGCAATCAACCTCACTGCTTGTGACGTCCTTGTCTAAAGTGCCACCAGGAAGAAGTTGCACAGGCTGTCAAAAGTGGAAGGACAGAGATGATGTGTTAAAGGACCACATTGCTTGTGAGAGAGGCAGTAAAGGCGTCTGCCTCATTAGGAGCTCTTTATTAAATCCTGAGTAACAGCCAATTAACTGAGCTGAGTGGTCCAGATGATCAGATTATCACAGCACAGCTCCTTGCACAATATGCTACAAGTGGTTTGGTCACCCAGGGCACAGGCAGGGAACTGCTTTCATTTATCTTTCTCCCTTTCCAGTTAATATCAGAAAGGATCTGCATTTCTGAAAGACACCACAGTTATAAGGATGTTCCTCTGCAAGGCTGTTCAAAACATCTGCAATTTAGAAGCATTGTTTGGCAAACTCCAACCCTTAAGTAGGGATGAAAAAAAACCTACTTGAACTTACTGTTTCCTTGTAGCTTTACTCAAACATATTTTTTATAAAGTATATATATATATATATGATATATGTAGCATGGTTATACATGTGCTCTTCAGATTCTCAGTAAATAATGACTTAGCTCTGACTACAGATGAAGAAGCTCAGCTTGTGCCAAAATTATTTCTTGTGCACATCTCCACCAAACTCAACACAACTACACCAAAGTGTGATTTTCTCCACTGTGTCTTCAAAACCACCATTTTAGTGCCTTTTAAGAACATAGGAATTAGACAGACAAGGCTGTTTGGGTTGTCTCTAATGTCATCTAATTTGCAGCCTGTGTATTCAGGGCTCACACCGTACCTCACACACTGCAGGTGGAAAGGGCAAAACAACAAATCCTGACTAATGTCTTGGGTAGCCTGGGCGTATCTTCCTGTCTGAACCCCATGCCAACATTCAGTTTGAAATGTTCTGAGCCTCCAGGACACCCAGGAGGAGAATCTCTTGGGAAGGACTCAGTATCTCAGTTGTACTCCTTTACGTTTGGCCATACATAACACAGATATCCTTTGCCTTCCCACCTCCAGAATATGATTAGAGAAGAAATACTCTTTCTAAAGAGAAACATCTAATTCTGAGATATGGGACTTATTTTAATAGAAGCAGTCAATCAGCAGGAGACTAAACACCTAAATAGTTCTTGAACTATTCTAAAGAAAGAAATACTAGATAGCTAAAATTTAATGGTCAAATTTTATTCTTCTACTATTCAAATAAAGACTTTGAAGTTCACAGCAGAGATACAGTCCCAGAAACAATGAGATAACATGGAAACAACCACAGAGCTTTTGACTGTGACAGCACAAGAACAATGACTCAACATCAGCCCTGAAAGTTATTCTAAACTTGTACACTGGGAACTTCAGCACGAAGGTTTTATGTACTGAGCAGATTTGCTCCTTTTGTATGGGAATTGAAAGCTCAGGACTGCCCATTTTCTTCTGGAAAAGGATATTGCTCACTCCCCACAGTTGCACTGCAATAAGGCAAATGCAGGTGGAAACAGCAGAAGACCAGTAAAATGCATTTGCCTAGTGATTGTCTTTTCCACATGGATCACAACACTGACCCACAGCTGCACTTCTGAGGCTTCAGGAGAAATTATTTCTGCACGTTTTCTCTGAGTTCTCTGTACGGTTTTGTTTGTTTTTTTAACATCCTAAAAGAAGACAGAGAAGTCCTTCCAAAGTACTCCTTTCTTTGTTCTCCACCCTGTTTTGGCCTATCCCACTTCCTAGGCAGCAATAAGAACAAAACAGAGAATAAACTTACCAGGCATGTGTGTTTCCATGTTGCCTGGAGGTTTGGCTGGAAGTTGCGTCAGTGCTAAAATAGGATGTAGCTATGCTGTGCACAATCTGCTTCTGCACTGGCTTAAGGAGGGAACAGCACCAGCAGCTATTTCCATCCTGCTTTGATCCTGCTTTAAGCAAACCACAAACTGAAGCTAATTAGCAAGACTGGTTTGATGATTACCGTCATGGACGGAAGAGAGAGAGAAAGACCAAACTTCCATGGCCTGAGAGGCCATGGCAATTCTCTGCTGGAACTTCAGCACCTTGTCTTCATTCTCCATAACACCTCAAGAAGCAAGGTAATAAAAGGCATATTTTGTCCAGAAGGCAGTGGAGAGGAAGGAAAAAGGCTAATGCAGAACCAGGGCTCTACAGCAGAGCCAGCTCTGTCGAGGATCAGATTGTCTTGGAGATGGTTTCTGTGAGGAAGAGTGTCTTTGTAGCTACAAAGCTTCGCAGTGCTTCCAGGTAGGAGGTAAGTGCAGAAAGCTTTTTATAAGGCTCTGTTTCAAGTACTCACGTTACCTCAGTGCCTGGATGCACTGTCATTCCTGCATGAAATATTCAAGGGATTATCTTGTAATCAACTGTCTAATCAGAACAGGTGATGGATCCTGCTTAGCCTTCAACCTTGCAATTTAAGCAATGTATAGGGAAGAAAAGTTGTTGACGACCAGTGCTATCTGAGAAAGGACTTTTATTTGCCAGTGATAACTAGAGGGAGATGTAATTAATTTGAGTCCAAATATTTTCCTTCTTTTAGCCTATTTATGACATTATGATGGTTTCTTTAGTGTGACAGGGAGAAATGGATTTATTCAATGCCTGAATAAAGTCCAGTGGTTCTATGACCTTGTAAATCAGGATAGTGCACTGTGTCATGGCTGGCAAGGGTAGAAGTTGTCTTTGTCACAGAGAGATGTGCTGATGCACCCTGGTTGTGCTATCAAACCTGCTGAGTACATAAAGGGAGCAGTGCAGCTGTTGTGTCCCAAAATGTGGGCTGGGTGATGTAAAATTTTCCCATCAAGACTAAGAAATTTATATGGGGCTTTAATTAATCACCCCAATCTTCTTGGTCCCGACGTTGAAATGGCATTTCTTCTAACCAGTATATCAACAGATATCAAATACTTTGTTCTTTTTACCCTGCTAGTATCTTATGTTACTCTAAGAACTTCTTTCAGAAGTTCTAAAAACTAAATTAATCTGTTTCCTAGATACGGAACAAATCTCCTGCTTTCTACACCTATATCAGGGAGAGGGAAATGAAAACTTTCTGAAACTTTTGTTATTTTCCATCCACAATCTATGCTGCTCCAACTAAGCTTAAAACCAGAAAGATAAATCCTGGCTAATTCTGGAATAGTATAAGAATGTAGAGCCAGGTCCTGCTGGAATCCCTGTGGACTTATAGCTCTGCCTGCACAGGTTCCAATTACCAGCTCCTATAAGCCATAAGGGTGGGTGTGTTACAGGTAATACACTTAACTCAGGTAATAAATAATATACGCAGAAATATGAGAGGAAGAAATGTCCAGCTGCTTAGAATGGAAGTAGAATTTTTAAGACTTTCCAGTGGAGAAAATCATATCTTGGCATCGCTGTCTTTCCTGAGGTACCTGGGTATGGTGTTAATTGATAATGCAGAGCTGTGACAAATAATACCAATATACCCGATCGTGTTTCACCTGCTGCAAAGGAGTGGTGCTCACAAGTCTGTAAATTTAGCAGAGAGATTAGATGTTTTGAATTATTAAGGGGTTATATAAGACTCCTCCCCAAATCCATTCAGCATTCCTGTAAATCTATCCTGTGGCACACTCAACAATCCAGCTGGTGTTCTGAAGTGGTGGGATGTGCTTCTAATCATTGGTGGAAAGGTAAAGACCAAGGTAGTCCAAACACATCGAGGCTCACAAAACAGTATGTATGACTTGGGAAACAACATTCCTCAAAGCCTGGCTTCTGCTGGAGAATGCCAATGGAGTAGTCAGATGTAGAGCCCTGTGTGATGTGCTGGCATGCTTGATTGTAGGCAGGACTGTGCTCTTCGCTCTTGCCAGGGAGGAATTCTGCTGAAAGTATTTGAATTGCACTAATTGCAGCTGCCTTTGTGAAAGGCAGTGAGTGAAACCTGCACAGAGCAGGTCCGAGCCCACTGGGTCCTTAGGCAAAAGACAGACAGCTCTTTCAGGGCAGATTGCCTGAAAAAGTTTGATTCTCATGCCAGCAAAGTCAAAAGTGTATTTACCTCCTCAGCCTATTGAAGGAGATGGTACAACATTCCCTTCTACTTTTTCTTTCCTGCCAGTCTGTTTCTACAAGAGGATTTTCAAGAAAGATCCTTCTGGCCTTGCACATGACAGGGGCTCGGAATACACAGGTGGTAGCCAGGCCTGAGAAACAGCATCTAGACCACAGCAAAGTCCCCAGAACTCCCTGCTGTAAGTAAAGCCAGTAAGTGCTCTTCTCATGGGCTGCATTGCACTGACTCATACAATTAATTATGTAATTAGAAGACCTGTCTGCAGCCATGAAGCCTTAGGCTGCAATCCTGTCAGCTTTCACGAGCTAAGAAGGGTCAGTCTGGGTGAGGGCACAGGTTGAAACAAGGGGACATCCCAGCCATGGTAAGTGGAAGAGCATGACATTTGCTTTTTATTCCAAATCCATCCCTTCTCTCTGCTCCTCTCTGATGTTGCAGGTTGCTATTCCATGAAACAGCTGATCTTCAGCTTCAGATGAACTGTTGACTACCTGGATGACCCAAATCCATCTGTCAGGGAGTTTAATATCTAGAGGCAGCTACAGGAAGGAACTGGTGTGAGGATGGAGGTAAACTGGTGACAGATCTACTGCAGCAAGTAGGACTGGTGCCAATTAAAACTACGTTTCTGTCTCTGGTGTTATTGAGGCCAATAGAAGAAGACACAGAGATGCATGGAAGGCCTGCACTTCTACCACTGTGCAGCAATAAAGGCTGTCTTGAAAGAATAATAGAAACAAAAAGGGCTCACAGTTCAGGGTGTGTTGAATCCACAGCTGACTGGCAAGAGAGAAGCAGCAGGGATCTTCCTGGCTCCTCTAGAAAAGGAATACAACTTACCTTTTTAGTTAAAAGCACAGGAGTTTTTGTTTCTTCCCAAAGGGAATTTTCCTTGCAGATGGGGAGATGCCTCAACCCATTTAATCATGTCACAGTGCCATTCATTATTTTTAAATTGATAGTTAAACAAGGAGCTTAAATAATTCTTATACTTCAAAAACACACATGGAAATAACAGTCCTCCCTCTCTCATATTTTTGAGAAATTAGTACTTCCCAATGAAACTGCATCACAAGATTCCTCCAGGACCAACAACACTCTGGAAAATCTTTTGTGTTCCACAGCCCAGGTACACAAAGTGGAATTTAATTTCTTGTAAATATATGTTTGGCAGCAGTAACTGTAACTAAATTAAACCTGCCATTGCAAATTCTGCATCTAAATTAATTCCAACTTTTGGAACAAATGCAACAGGTGAAATTCAGGCACCTGGAAATAAGGGAGATAACCACTGAGTTTTCTCCTCGAGTTGGTCTGGGCAAAGGCTGAAGTAAGAGCTGTCCTTCACCTTGTACACAAGTCCTGAGGACTTGCAAAATTTACACAGCCTTTCCAACATACAGTTTCTTTGCATTCAGCTTCAGAAGAAACATGTATATGCATTGCAGAAAGATATTTGGTTGTCTGAGCCACAACCAGTATTGCTTGTGTACCAGCAGCATCCCACTCTTAGTCAGAAGCCTTACCCCATAATTACTGTACTCCCTGGAAAAAATGGGAGGAAGAAAGAGCAAAAACTTATAAGTCAACAGTGTGCCACTAAGGACTGAAGTGGGGAATGAAAGTGTAATGTCTCTGCAGAGAATACTAAATGATCTGAGAAACGTTCTTTAAGTATAAGCTTCTGAGCATTATTTATTTGTGGCTGTTCTTTTATTTTTTTTTTTCAATAATGTAGATTAATTTCCATAGTGAAATGAAGGGAATTTCTCTCCTACAATCCACCCCAAGATGAATCAGACTGTGTTCTGTTGTGCTGGTAAGCTTTATTGTTTGCTGTGTCGATACAATTATTCAGGATTCTAATGGATAAGGCAGTGTACAGAGAAAGTGAGGCTTGCACTGTGAAATTCCTCCATCATAAAGCTTCAGATTAAGCAACTGGGCTTCTGGGCAATATTCAGGGTGAGCACTTGCGAGCACGGCATTCGCACAGAGAGGCGGAGGGGATGGAGTGCTGCAGCACGGTCCCGTTGGGACACCGCAGGGGGATCGTCACCATGGTGGTCTGAGTGGCTGTGCAGCAGCTGCACTCGTCTTCCCACTGCCCTGCCTGAGCAGAGTACCTGGTGGTGCTTCTGCACTTGCCCTAAATGGAAAAAGAAGAGAGCTGAGGTTAGAACAGAGCCTCATCGCATTCAGAATCCTGGTTCTTTCCTTCAAAATATCCATGGGTGACTTTGTCCAGCCTCTCTGCTCTGCTGCAAAACAGGAACTCAGAAACAGGTGCCTGACCCCAGAATAAACTGGGATGCTGCTCAAAGAGTAATTTCTTATGAGCATAAGCAGAGCAAAGGAGAGGTGAAGGAACTACTCACACACAAAAAAAAGCCCGGAATTTAAAATCTCATAGGGAATGTCCAGAGCTATAGTGCTGGCTTCTGAGAAAATGTGGTTATCATGCATTCAGAAAGTGATTTAGCCCAAATGCTTCAACCCACACACCCACTGTTGCCATACTGGTGCTATTTTTTCTTGCTCTGCTTGTCTGGCCACTTAACTAATTTAGACCAAGCTGTCAGTGCCTGTAGCTATAAGCCTTCATGATGTAAAAACAAGCAGCCCCACATAACACTCTGTCAGAGTCCATTTCCGTTGGTGGCTTTGTGCTCTTATTTCCCAATCTAATTAAATTAAAATATTCTATCCTTATCAGGGAGGACTTTAGAAAAAATGCACTTAACACTGGTTTTTCCCAATATAAAAGCTGGACTTCTGCAGGAGAAACATCAGTACTCCGGACTTCATGGCTAAGGACCATTAACTTTGTGGACAGGACAAGAGGTCAAGAATTATTAGTTATGCCATAACTTGGATTGCACACAAGGGTTGATTAAAATCCTTGTATGTGGCTTGATTATCTTGGAAAGAGCAGAGATGGAAACACCCAGAAGGGAAGTTATGCTCCTGTTTTAAAAGGAAGTTGCTATGTAAGGTGTAAGCAGTGATGGGCAGGAAATTAAACTTTTAATCTGATTATGGAAGCCACAAGACATGTAGAACACAACAGCTTGGTGCTAGGCTAACAGAGGAATCCTAGAGCTTATAGGGAGGAATCCCAGAGCTTATAGGGCACGCAAGTCAGGTTTAAAGGCCTTTTAAAATGTCATTTATCTAAACAGCTATGTAAATTCCCCTAATCAACCCAGAGGCTTGGTGCTTAACTATAGACTCAGAGCTAAAAATCAGCTTCACAATGTGAAGAAGATAAATATTCCTTTTTTGTAATGTAGAAAGTCCTAACAGAGCTACTTCAGTGTAATTAATTTCTGATAGAAGCAAGAGAGAGGGATAAACGAAGCCTTTGTGTCTAACACGTGCCTTTTTTCATGCTGCTTTGACTAGGGAAAATTCAGCATCACCAAATTACTTCAGGAAATAAGTGCCAATGAGGTTAACATCAAGTCAATCAATGAGAATCTGATGCTCCACTTACTGAAGTGAAACCATGGTGGAGGAAAAGGTTTACTTTTGGGAAAGAGAAAAGGGAGGTCTTGGGGCAGAGGGGGGTTATTTTTGTTATTTACCTCACAATGAGAAATGGGCACCTCTTTTTCAGCCACACATCCATTGATATTCCCATAGTGCAGTCTGGTACTTACAGGATGGCATTCCACCTCCACACCTACAAGAAAAAAGAAAAAAGAAAAAAGTGTTTGACACTGCTGACAACTGCTTTTTGTAACTCACTTCCCTTTACTCCTGAAATTGCTGCCAGTGAAATCTTATTCCTGATAAATTCTCTAGCTGGGTGCATCTCCTTAGAGTAATTCATGTAGAGTTTTGTGACTATTTCACACTACAGCCCTAAAATTCCACTAGAGGAGGGTCTCCCTCATGTTTCTTTTAATTGACTGCTTTGTTTTAAAGTCACTTTGGCCATCTAACACCAGCCTCTTCCCTGATCTTTGACAACACTCCTGTTAACTCTGGTAACCAACAGGGACTCTACTCTGTTCCCCAACTTTCAGAGAGAACCTCATTATTTATATGCTCAAATATAAAATAATGCAGAATATTTTCTTCTGAACTCTTGTGTGTTTTGGTCTGCATCGAAAGACTTGTGAAGGAGCCAATGCTTTTTTCAGTGGGTATTTTGTGCACAGACAACAGCAGCTCTGTGTAGTGTTACTGTAGTTTTATATCTCTGTGAAAAGACAGGCTCCTAGTCATACCCATTTCCAGCTACCAAATGAAATTTCCGTGTTCAACAGAATATTGGACTGATTTTTAGGTACTACAGAAAAGCAGTTCAGAACATTGAAGGAATTCAGCAGGGTAATTGCACAACTAAGTACCTACACAAAGGGAAGAGAATGGTATCCTTCTTCCTACCAGCAAACACAGCTTTCCATTGGAATGTTGGTACCAAATTAACTCTGTGCCTTCCTAAAACCTTAAATTTAATTTTTAAAAAATTGCAGCTCATTTCTGGTTCCAGGGCTGGAAATGCCCTTTCTCTTTTAATGATTTTATCAGTCATTTATAAAAATTGTCCACCTGAAAGGACAATTGTATTCACACAGTCGAAAAGCACAAAAAAATAAACTCACCAGCTTCAACTCAGCTTATCCTCTTTTGGATCCTGACTTATCAACTTGTTCTCAAGTTATTTTACCTCTGTTATTTACTTTTTTTGTTGACTCCTCTGCAAAGGCAAGTGCTTGTAACTTAACAAGACACGTGAAATTGAGATCAACGGAGAAAAGAGGTGAGAAGCAGAGACGTAACTTCTTTCTTAAATGGGGAAAATAAGGAATATCCTTTTCCAATTATCAAGTCCTGTGGTTAATACCACAAAAATCTCATAAGAAAAAAAGACCTTTTCACTTGTGTGCTCCCACAAACTTAAAAGCTGGAACAATGCCCTCAGACACACTAAAAAACTCCAGCTGTGAAGGCATAACATAGAAAGGGAAACTGGCTCCTCAGTGAACTCCTTTGCCCAAGGACTTGCACACTCTGCTGAGCCAAAGGCATCAGCCTGGACTTGAGGGAACAAGTTCTTTGCCCAATTCTTTATGGCACAGAGACATCTGAAAGTCAGATTCTCTCAAGACCTTGGAAGATAATGTAATCTGTGTCCATGAGAAAATGAGCTACATCCAGGCAAAACATCACTGGGGATAAGGATTTGAAGGTCCATCCAATATGGGAGGTTTTAAGCACGCAGTACATCACTTAGGTCAGTTTGCCTTTGCTGCTGCAGGGAGGTATCACTTTTAAATGACTAACTGCTAAATAAATCTATGCATTGATCTGTGCTCATTTGGAACTAGTTTCTCCTCAATTACAGTGATTGGCACTCAGTCACAATCAGAGCCTGCCCACCACCCTGTCTTTTAAACCTCAAAATCTGCTTTTGTTAATAAATAATTTTGAGTATTCCTTACTTGTAGCCTGGTGGATTCAAGCTCCCTTGACCAAATTACCTGTTTGATCCATTTGATGACAGTCTCTCAATAGCTTTCTGACTTCTATCTCTCAAGCCAGAGCTCAGTGATTATCCAGACAGGCAAAGGCTGCAAACTCTCTAGGAGTTACCATCCTTCATCAGGGGTATTATTGCAGCAGCTCCTGTGCCACTGTGGTGATGGGTGCTATTCTGGCCATCTTTTATTTATGAGCACATGCATAGCAAAATTAAGAAAATTAAAAGACATAACACAGACAAGATGTTGATATTCTGACCTTAAAAGAGAATTTCAATCCTTTGTTATCTTGTTTTTAATTTTATATAAGCTACTGTATTATTTTTTACTACAGAGGAGAAAACTGAGAGGTTATCTGCTCACAAATGCATCAGATATTCATTTTAGAAATAAGAATCCAACCCTGCAATCCTTCCTTATGTAAGCAAACACTTCCTACTCTCACAGCCTGACATTTGGATTATCTACACAAAGATGCATGAAATTAAGAGTTGCAGGATTGACCCCTAAACTGACAAATTTAAGAAGCAGTCAGGCTGTTCCACAGGAATGCATTTCCCCTACTATTTTTGGTTAATATGTTGTCAAAAAACATTACTCTCACCGGGGTTGGGCTTTTTTGATTAATTAATTTTAAGTTGATTGATTATTCATGAAGTGTTTTCCTCACATATTCAGTTGTATCACGTTATGTGATTTGTCTGTGCAGGACCATTCCTGTGATCACCAGATGAACAATAAAATAAAACATTCATAATTAACATCTGCATAAAATGTGGAGAGTATCTATTTCTTTCTAAGCACTTGGGAATACTGTCAAAACACATGTTCTAGATGACAAAACATGACAGCAGCATCCCAGTCAGAGGGTGGGCTCTTTTGATGGTTTATTATAACCACATTGCTAAGCTCTGTTTCATTACACTGCATACCATGGAAAATGTAGGTACTTACACAGTCTGCCTTCTCCATACAAGATTTCTGGATTATTTACTTACATGTGTCACAGCAAGTGTTGCCAATTTTTGCAATTCTGCCCTAAAATAATAAAAAAAAAGAAAACTCAAATTTTAGCATAAATGATACACTTCTGCTGAAAGAAGATGTATAAAGCAGGGTACTGCTTTATACAAAAAAGGTATTTTTAGGCAAAAAAAAACTTAATTTCTATAATATACAAAATCATAAATTTAAATTAATAATCTTCTCTTTATCAATTTTAAGATTTTGAGCTTCTGATGGTATTTGCTGGTAGTTAATTGGAAGTAATGGACTTATTAGCAAGTTCCACACCTGCAAATATTGCTCTCACCTTCTATTAGGAGCTTCCTAAAATAAAGATATTAAATACAAATAAAGTCCTGGAAACTAGAAGGATAAAACCAGTAGCATTCAAGTCTCATATCTGCTTAAGAAATATAACATCTGTCAAGTAAGTTTTAAAAGCCATAAAACTCGATGTTTCTTGTTTCATTGCTACCATCCAGAAAATAATTCTCAGAAATACATGTATGGTGCAAATTATTGAAAAAACTATTGTGAAAGGGAAAATGGAGAAATATTTACACTGCAGGGTGATGCCATTGCTGCACTAAACTCTTGAGTTTACATGCAAAGGTTTGGATGCTTTTTTAATTAAAAAACCTAAGATTTTCATCTGCAACAAGATGAAAATCACTAATTTAATAGCTGAAATAGTTCTCTTGGGGGGATAGGAGAAGAATAAATGCAGTTTGAGAAAATCTGTTTTAAAAGTAAACTTTTTTCACTGATTTTCCACTAACATCACTTGGATATGATAATAACCCCAAGCCTTTAATATAATGCTGCATTTTTTTTCTAAATCTTTGTTAATACAACAAAACTGTTCATTATAATTTCACGAAGTGAGAGATGCCCTGTTGGAGCTTTATTTTTCCACAT
Source organism: Toxostoma redivivum (assembly GCA_013397375.1). Taxonomy (NCBI): domain Eukaryota; kingdom Metazoa; phylum Chordata; class Aves; order Passeriformes; family Mimidae; genus Toxostoma; species Toxostoma redivivum. Next base: position 713,107 of record VXBI01004479.1, read on the forward strand.
TATAAATAACAAATCCTCCATTTGTTTCATGTGTATGAGCAGAGTGGTTTGGCCACAAGCTCTATTAAAGGTTCTCTGCCTCCTGCCATGCCCAAGAAAATGGGAACAGGTGGATATAAACACCTGTAAGATGTGTAAAAGCTGACAGATAAGCAAAAGCAGGGCCCCATGTGCTACACAAACCTCCCTCTGCTCCTCAGTGTCTAATTAACCTCAAATCACAAGAAAGATGGGTGGATACTTTGTGCAGGGATTTTATTCCTGCTAAACAACTGCAGTTGTGGAAGTTTGATTTTCCTACAGCAGTGTGAAAATTCCTTTCCCTAACCTCATGTCATGGCAGAGAAAAAATATTTTAGAATTTCATATGCATATTTCTCAGTTTGTGTCATTGTCCACAGTTTTGCTCTGGATCCCAAACTGAGAATATTGTTAGAAGCATCACTTGCAAACATTTGATACTTCAAATATTCAGCTTCATATTCATAACAGAATTATGATCGGCAGTCAGCACAGTGCCACAAAAAGCCAGCTTATATTTTAAAACAGAGAAAACCCACTTCTTCCTGAATTTCAGAGAAAGTTCCAATCCAGTTTAGCCAAGGTGTTGGGAGAGGGTTGGAGTTTCCCACCCAGCACACAGAAGGTACCAGACATATGACAGAGTCCATTAGGAAACCTGGAAACAGGACCCATATCTCTACTTACTCCTTCAGCCAAGCATCTTCTGGCATCAAATGGAGGACAGCCAGTGATTCTCCTTTCCCAGATAAATTCCCCTCTCTCATTTACTCTACAGGAGTGACTGTCACAGCCATCCTGAAGAGATGCATTTGCCTGGAAAGATTGCAGAGCTGTTAGCTTTACACAGAAACAACAGGGGACAGGAAGTTTTCAGGATATTCTTTTGCTGATTTCTCAATTCAAATACCATGGTGGTGACATTTATAAGATGGAAATCTTTAGTAAACAGCACTGTTTATCAACAGAGCCATTATCTTCTGTTTAATTCCATGGCCATATTGATCACAGCTCTTCCCAGACTGCCAAAACCTGACCTTTTTCAGCTCTTAACATGGAAGAAATTTCCATTAGCTTAGGGAAAAAAGCTTCTCTAAGTGAGAGATTTGGGGGTCTGGCTTATGATCTGTCTTTTACAGAGACAGATATACAATTATTTACCTTCTGGACGAGTTGGGAATTTCTTTAGAAAATATGTATAAAACCACACCCCCCATCCCACACCAAATCATTTAAGTTGGAATAAACCCTTAAGAACAAGTCCAGCCATTAACCTCCCACTGCCAACCAAGTCCACCACAAAACCACATCCACACATTTTTAAAATCCCTCCAGGGTTAGTGGCTCAACTGCTGCCCTGGACAGGCTATGCCAAAGCTGGACAATCCTTCCAGTGAAGAAAAAATTTAATGTCCAATCTAAACCTCCCCTGGTGCAACTCGGGGGTGTTTCCTCCCATCCTGTCCCTGTTCCCTGGAGCAGAGCCTGACCCCCCCAGCTGCCTCCTCCTGTCAGGAGTTGTGCAGAGCCAGAAGGTTCCCCTCAGCCTCCTTTTCTCCAGGCTGAGCCCGTCTCCCAGCTGCTCCTGGTGCTCCAGACCCTTCCCCAGCTTTGTGGCTCTTCCCATACTCTCCCATCTAAGACTTCTCACAGGAATGGAATAAAAGAAAATTTTAGATGCTGTCTCTTGCAACAGAGGATGGGGTTTAACCAGAAAAATATCCACTCCTGTTTAACAACATATCATGCATTAAGGCCAGGCTAGATGTGGCTCTGAGCACCTGCTCTACTGGAAAGTGTCCTTGCCCATGGCATGGTATTGGGACAAGATCTTTGGGATCTTTGGGATCTTTGAGGTCCCTTCCAACCCAATCCATTCTACGATTCTATGCTGGAGAAGTCTCTCAAAATTCACATTTTCAATTTAACTATTTCACATTTAAAATTAGGGCTTTCATTTCCTCTCTATACATGTTTGAGGTCATATTCCAGTTAAAGTTCCTTGATAACATTCCTGAATCTAGAATGCCCCTCTAGAACTTTACACTGTGGTATGAAGTCTCCTCTATTTTTTCCTTTACAAACAAATTAACTTCCTTGATCAATTATCCTGAGATACAAAAAAAAACTAGTAATACCATGCTACCTAATCAAAAAGGAAGAAAAATGCACTTCCCTGGGGTTCAGCAGAAGTTGATGATACATTTACATTTACTCATAAATAAAAGAGTGCTTAAAATTTACCTGAAGATATTGAACCCTTCCATCTCTCAGTCTGATGCTACATGAAGTTGGCACACATTTTCCACAGCAAGAGCCAGGGATTTCCTGCCTTCTGTAGTTCTAGAAGGTGAAGGACAATTTTTCTGGGCTTATTTTGTTTTAAGCATGAATCCTATATTTATTTTATGAAGGTTTTTTTTTTTTTTTAAATAAAATTTGGTGGACAAAATTATAGCCAGAAAAATACTTCTCAGTAAAACCAATGAATTTTACACAGTGTGACATGGAAAAATGGTTGAAAGTACTGAAACTGGAGAGAAGAGGGCAAAATATCCAGTAAGCATTGGGCAGGGAAAGGGCAGAACAAGGCTAAGGTGGAAAATTTGGAGTGTGGAAAGAAAAAGAAAATAGCTTGATAATGCAAGAGAATAAAAGAGCATCAGAAAAGGTACATATAACAAAAGGGAAAAGGAGAGAAAGAAAAGAAAGAAAAGAAAGACAAGGAAGAAAGGAACGAACGAATGAACAAACAATGGAGCCCCACAAACAGCATTGAAAGGAAAAGTAGTGGAAGGAAAAAGAGCATGGGAGAATGAGCAGCAGTAGGTGGAGAGGCAGAAAGGTATAGAGTGGATAATGGAAAGGAAAAAACCCAACCAAGCAGAAAGGAACTGAGCTAACACATGAAGTGTCCCATGGTAACATCCCCAGCTGCTCCAGATAACCAGCAGCTGCTTATGATGAGATGAACATTTTTTAGAAAACAAACACTTTCTGGTTTAGTGAAGGCATGCATGTCATCCATATGTTCTTTATAGGAAGAGAATTTGGGGAGGTGGGGGTTACTATTAAATCACTGGTGGGGAAACGTAGTTCATTGTTATTTAGGTGAGCTTTCACTACCAGCAAAAATATAAGCACCTAAAGCAGGTCATAAAATGACCCAGAAAATGACCCTCCTGAGCAGAATATCCTGGAGTTGGCTGCACTTCAATTACCAGTGCTTTTCCTTACACTTCAGCATTCAGGAGAAAGCAGGTGCTCCTGAGAGAATTGGTACTCTTAACCCATCTGTACTTTTAAATTTTATCCATTAGCAAGAAATTGCTTTTAATCTGGGTATACCATGAAGTCAAAGGCTTTGAGACAGGAAAGATCCTGTGAAGTGTGTGAATCCCACTGGCCTTAAGTGGATGAAGACATTCTGTATCTTATTTGATTTTTTTTTTCCCCCTCAAGCTCCACAAATTCATTACAATGGCTAGGAAAGGATATATACTCCTAGACCTGCAACTTCCCTTGGGTAGCTGCACATCTCCCAAACACAAGTTCACAATCCTTAATAAGCCCAACTGGAAATGGCCCTTTCTTCAGGGTTTTCTGTCTAGTCTGTACTTTTGGGTCACATGGGGAAAAGGAGCTGTTTGGGAAATGTGTGGGTGGTGAAAGAAGCAGGAGAGGAATGTTTCCCCTTTTTTTTATCATGTACTATATTGATTCCTCTACCTTTAATTTCGAGACCTGGCTCCTTTCATTGAGCAGCAAGAATGGATATTTGTGTATCTTTGTGTGGGAACATATGCATGCACACATGTCTGATGGCCCAGGTGACAAATGGAACACTTATGAATAATCTGAGCTGCATTCTCCACATGAAACCAGCTGGCCTTGGGTTGTCCTAACCACTGACCTGTCCCTGGATGTCATTTGGAAGTCACAATATCATTTTTCTATTCACAACAGGCCATCTGGGACACTGTTGACAATTCTTCAAGAAAAAGGGTTGCAGGAAATAATTTGAGCCTGCAGTCTTGCTCTATTTTTTTATTGGTAGAGATTACTCTCTACAGAAGCTTAACTACATTTCCAGTCTTTTCTAGCTCTACTTCAGGATAGGAGATTAGACTCATCAAAAACTCTGCCCCTCTCTGTTCCAGGGACCCTATTTAGTGTATGCCTCTCCTGGACATCAGCCAGGAATCCCACATGATCATATTTTGGGGGCCACAGCCATCACTTGCACAGGCCCTGGGTTTGGTTGGGCCCATTGGGCTTCATCCACTATCCAGGGAAAGGATGAAGAGGAAGAGGCATTTAAGTTTATTTCTGTGAAACAGCTGCTGGTCTGTGCTCTTTGGACGCAGGGAGATCAAACCAGCTTCTGCAAATCACTTAGGTCTCCTACTCAAGGTATGGATACTAAGTGAGAAAACAACACAATTGAGCAGAGCTAATCAGGCAATCCTGTCACACTGTTGATCAGTGGAGTAAAAATGGAAGCTATATCCCTCTGGCTCTCTCAGCCAAAGTCATTCATTGCAGGTGATGGCACCAAAGCAGCAGCAAAGACTTCAAAAACCAGTGGGAACTAATGGGAACAACCACTTTAAATCACCAAAGGCATGGGCTGGGAGCCAAACAAATGCTACTGAGCCCAGCTTTCAGACTATTTGGAAGAGTCATAAGAAAGGCCTGAAGCTTGGAGATCTGGCTGAGATGCCAGTCCCTGGAGGTACAGGTAACACTGTAGAAACGAGGACTCAGCAGTTCCTCTTGCAAATGATTTGCCAAAACTTGTATTGTCTTAAGGGTAAGCTAAAATAAACAATAAAATATGCCTGTAGAGCTGAGTACTATGTAAAGTTATCTTTGCTATGCTGAGGATTTAGATCAGATTTGGTGTTTATCATCCAATTCATGGAAAGAACACAGAGCCAAGACTTCTCAGAAGAACCTGAAGAAAAGCCAGAAGCCCCAGAGTTGTACCAGACATAAACTGGTGTGTGTAGTAAAGAACATGACTCTCATCAGACACATTCCTGAGCAGAGCCCCCAGAGGGCTGACACTCACCCCTGGGCAGGCCTGGCAGTTCAGTTTGGTGCACCTCAGGGTGTATTTCCGAGGGGCTGACTGGAAGCAGTCACACGTCGTGCACTGATCCACCATCATGCGCCTCCCGTGCTGAAACATCAGAACCAGATTGTCATTGGTGACCATCTCACCAGCAAAACTCAGATCAACAGGTGACTTCAGGTTAAATCTCCTTCATTCAATCTTGCACTGTAATTCTTTGCTAGAGAAACAAGAAACCCCTCCTGCCAAGTTTCCAGTGAGCCCAACTTTTTTCATCTCTAATTCCAGACCAAACAGCATGGCATGAGGCTATTTTTCAAGAAAGCCCTTTAAAAGTCCTTAATGGGAGAAATGGCATTGGCATTTCTTTGTCGCTTACAAATCTAGCAAGCAAGAATGGAATCCTTGAAAGTCACGAGGAAGATTTTTTATTCTGACCACATGGTTGCCAAGAGTTCATTTTTTGAGTGTAATTAATTGATTTGGCAACAAGTCTTTATTCCGGAGCCATCACAACTCTCAGATTATGGGCAGAAATTGCTTGTTATTGATTTGGTAAATCTCTAAAGGCCTAAAAAGAAAAGACAAATTTAAAAACAAACAGAATTACTGATTGAAGAACTCTACTTGTCCACAGTTATAAGTAAATCAAGCTGAGCACAATTCAAATTCCCTGAGCTCTTCCCCAGCACCTTGTTTTCTGGATCTATCACCTTTTCAAAGCAAGCAAAAATGACATGTAAAATGCAGAGCAGAAATGCCAAACTGTTAAGAAACAAAAATATGTTGAGTCAGTAATTGGCTAACCTGCACTGAAAGGACTTCTGAAGACAAACTCTTTCTTCCTCCCAAGTGCAAAGCCCTTCATTTCAACCCCAAAATAACAAACCACAAAGGTTGAAGGGAGAAAATGGAAGCAGCCTACTCAAGATTTTCACAAACTTCTAAAAACTAATACATAAGGTAAATAAGGTAAATAAACAAGGTAAATAGAAAATTTTGCTAGATTATGAAAGGTTTGAATTGTGCTTTGGATATTAATGGAATGCCACCGTTGATTTGACTTGGTGCTGTGCATATCCTCAGATTCCTTTTTGAATTATTAAATGCTCATGAAACAAATGGAGCAAAATCAAGAAGCTGGCCACAGTAACAATGTAAAAGTAGTGCATTTATGGGTAGCTTAGGGACAATACTCTGAAGGACAAGTGTGCGGAACAGAGAATTTTTATTTCATTCTTATTCTGTGCCCCAGGACAACAGAGGTCCTCAGGCCTCTATAAGCAGTAACAGTAATGACTCTCTCCTAAGGTCTTAGAAAAAGGATCCTCCACATAAAACATGCTGAAAGAGGAAATAACTGAGGGGGAGATCCCTGTCTTTTAATAGCTCAGCTTGAGACCTGAACATGGGATTCCTCAGCTTTCCAGGTTTAACCTTTTGTAGTGACTGCCATTAATCTGGAGGGTCAAAAAACCTCAGTGGAGGCAGGCATGGGGATACACTTAAAATTTTGCCACTGGGAGAGGGAGGGTGAGCTGGTTTTGCCTGGATTCAGACAATTTCCTTCCCAGTGGCTGGAATGGGGCTATGGTTTGGATTTGTGCTGCACATAGGGCTGATAATACAGAAATGTTGTTGTTATTGCTGAGCAGGGATTGCACAGAGCCAAGGCCTTTTCTGCTTTTCCTACTGCCAGGCTGCTGAGGAGACTGGGGGTACACGGGAGGTTGGGAGGAGACACAGCTGGGACAGGTGACCCCAGCTGACCAAAGGGACATGCCAGACCTTATGGGCATCATGACTGAAATATACAGTGGGGAGAAGGAGAAGGAAGGGAGGATGTTTGGAGTGATGGCATTTGACTTCCCAAGTCACCATTCTGCTTGTCTGGGAAGGCTGAACACCTGCCCAACCATGGCAAGCAGTGAATTAATTCCTTGCTTTGCTTTGCTTGCACAGCTTTTATTTTTACCTTCTTTGCCCCAACCCAGGAGTTTTCTCACTTTCATCCTTCTCATTCTCTCCTCAATCCTGCAGGAGGGGAGTGAATGAATGAGTGCTGGCTGGGGTTGCACCACAACAGATGGAGAGAAAATATCCTATGAACCTCCAGATTTCTTGTTTGATCTCAACACTGGAAAGCAGTCAGACTCCAGTGACAGTTCTGGTGCAAACCACATGACATGGCTTATCAAAGAATGTCTCAGGGGCTCTAGGCTTTAACATCATAAAGAAAGGCTCTACAGAGCCATGACTGATCACTGATATCCTCATGGAATCTTCTAACATTCCAATCAAGTACAAAATAGGTAAAGTTGAATTCATGTGATAATCACTGTGAGAGGCAGGAACATAGAGATTACTAGAGATAGGTTGAAATGAAATCTTCACACACAAGTGCCTTGAACTTTTGGGGGAAGGTCTTGCCCCATTCCCAATTTGCTTAGCATGACAGAACTGAACAAAATAATGGATTGATAATGCACAATGGATGATAGATGTGTTACCTAAAGGGAAAAAAAAAATTTTCCCCTTTATATAACACACCTATCATTTGTTTTCTTGGCTAGCTTGGAACAAAATATCAACACCTGCAAACCCAGTGCCACCAAAATAACCTGCATTAAGCTCAAATTTGCTCAGATCATCTTCAAAAATGCCACTCAGTAAAAGCCTGAGAAAACAGATGAGAGATACAGATAATCCTTTTGGTAAATAGAGCCATCTGCTTGGAAACTTGCAGTTAAAACCCACAGCACTGTTAAGAGCAGCAGAGTGGATGCAATACACCAAATTACTGCAATATAATATTAGTAACCAGATACATGACAAAAATGTAAAGGGATTAAGGACAGTCAATTACCAGAAATGCAGTAAAATACTCAAAGCTTGGAATTATTCTGGGAAGCAGTTAATGTAGAAAAGTTTTCCCTTGATATAAAATGAAACTTGAAGCCTATTCTTAAAGGACCCAACATAAAGAGTTTGAAATACAGGAAGTATAAACAACTGTGGACACCACATCTTCCTTCCTGACCAGGACTCTGGAACCAATCACTGAAGCAGAGAATAGTACAAGACAAAGCTGTAGTGATGCCAGGTGCTCCAAATATTTCAGACATACAGCTAATTAATTTATGGTAAGTCATTAAATGAAGCTAGTTTAAGAAATTTTAGGAATTTTTTTCAATATTGCAGAAGCTGAGACATTTTATTTTGAAGTTTTCAAAACACAGACTTCTCATTTTGCCTTCAATGTAACATTTTGTTTCAAAATTTGCTTATTTTAAATTATTTGTAAGTATTTTTAAATGCTTGAAGAGAGACATCAGGTGAACATTTTGTTGGAGGAGAAAAAAATTAATTGGTCATGCAAAACAGCACACAACTTTGGAAAAAGCTTTAGTTTGCAATAGAGAAATTATGTGTGTATATATATCTGGAATATATAATCCTATATAAGAGAAGGTGGCAAGAGCTGCTAGTTATTGTCCTGCTTGACATTCCCTACAAATACTGTTTTTCTAGGATGCCTACTAGTTCTAACAACATATAATAGAGGAAACAAGTAGAGGAATCAAAGAGAAAGATTATTCCAGAATGTATCACTTTTAAACCAGAGTTCTGACAAGAAAGCTTTTCTTTTTTAACAAGAAAAACAAGAGTTTTTCCTTGGATTTAATTCTACAGGGAAGTCATGTCTACACAGAATGATGGATGCTTGATGACATGGCTTTAGCTCTACAAACTGATAAACTTATGTTTTTGGACCACCAAAAAATATCCAAACCACAAGAAATAGATGGAGAAAGGTTCTCATTGTCACACCACTAAAATATAAAGAGATTTGAGTAAATTTACTTTTAAATAAATGAAAAAGGAAGACACATGTTGACAAAGCAGGAATGAGTAGGTTAAAGTTAGGTTAAATGACTAAAGAGAACCTGTTTCCCTGGGGGATAGTGAGAATATTTAGAGCTCTTTGACACCAGAGGTGCTGCCAGAATATGGATTTAGGGAAACAATGGACAATTGACAGAGCTCTCCAAAGATAAATTTGGCATAAATGAGATCAGATGCTTAACTCCCATCATTCCCACTGTCATGGGCTGGGTTAAACATGTCTTAATCTATCCATTAAATACGCAGTTGAGAAAAAATTTCCTCACAGGGTATATCAGCAGGGATCTTGAAAGGGAAAAGAGGTCAAACAGGGAGGAAGCTCAGCTTTCCTGTTCCTGCTAATAGCCAAGGAGGGATACCTCTCCTTCCACACAGGTGGAGGAAGTCTCCATCCTTACTTTAATCTGCCTTATCCTCTAAGCAGAATATGGGAAGGTTTTGCTTCCACAAAGTGGGCGAGGATCACTTGGGAGATTAACCCTCGTAGAGAGTTTCCTGTGTGTTTGGTAGTCTGCAAACCATTGCAAAATGCAGATTACCACAGTTTATAAGTACTCATTTCAAGCATCCTTCAAGATAAGGATTTGCAGAGATGCTCATTATCATATAGGAAGACCCTGGCAGAGTCAGGAGCTGGACATAGACGTGCTGAGCCCTCTGGCACTGCTTTTACTCCAAGCTCTCACTTGCAGAGATTCTGCCTGGAAAAAAAACCTGCCATATATTCTGTGTGTGTGTATATTCTGACAAGTGTATGTCTTTCAAAAGCTCATTCATTTATTTTAATATCTTGCCATCTCATCAAGTAAAAGGAATTTGTGTCTTACCCCAATAACAGTGCCATTCAAAGGACAACCATTCAGGGGTACTGAAAAAGAACAAAGTATTCCATTTAGCATTACCATTATAATGACAATTCCAAGATTTAATCAACCACAGCTATGTTTTTTTGACTCAGTACAGTTCCAGCTTGAAGAAATTTGTATCCTGTTTCACTGTAAAGAGGCATAACTGAGCTCCTTTACATTATACCATGAAAAGCATCAATTTGTAAGAGCTATACTTGATGCTACATAAAAATACCTCTGGCTGAGCTATTTTTTAACAAGTACATGCCAGAACACAAACTTTCTCTTCCAGTTCAAGCCTCACCCTCTCAGATGAACTCAGGTTTTCTGCAAATTAGAGAGCATATATCCTCTCCTCCTCCCACTGCTCCCTCCTCACCCTGTGGTTGCACACACACTTATCAACTAAACATCACTGAGAGTCTTCCCAGACTGAGGCCAATTACCCAAATGTTTTTATTTAGACTTTTGAGCCAAGACTATGTTAGGAGTCATAGAATCATGAAACAGCTTGGAAGGGACCTTAAAGATCATCTTGTTCCAACCCCCTGCCATGGGCAGGGACACCTTCCACTATCCCAGGTTGCTCAGAGCCCCATCCAGCCAGCCTGGAACACTTCCAGGGGTGGGGCAGCCTTCTCTGGGGAACCTGTGCCAGGGCCTCACCACCCTCACAGGGAACAATTTCTTCCCAATATCCAATCTAATCCTACTCTCTGTCAGTGTGAAGCCATTCCCCCTTGTCCTGTCACTCCAGGTCCTTGTCAAGAGTCTCTCTCCATCTTTCCTATATGCTCCCTTCAGGCAATAGAAGGCAGAATCCCCCCTCTCCTTTTGCCCACAGGACTTTGGATGCAGCAGCATGTGCTTCTGTACTCAGTGTCTGAATTACACAGGAGCCCTTCAAAGTGGGGCTATGCTTCCAAAACACACACTTTAAAAATTGTTGTTAAGAAACAGAAAATCACCCCACGAAACAATTCATGCTGGAGTGACCCCATTTGTCATCCCCAAACCTCACCACATCTGCAGGAAGGACAGCAGTTGATCACTTGGTCACAGCGCAGCTCAGTTCCCTCTGGGCAGTCAGGCACATCCATTTGGGTACAAGAAACATTCTTCTGCTGCACAAAAACCTCGTTGTTCACCCGGACACACTCATTGACAATGCAGCGGTTCCAGGGAGATCGCCACTCTGTGCCAACCTGAGGGGAAGTTGTGAGAGGATGAAACACAAGCAGCAGCATTTGTGCCCCTGGATAGAGGGAAGGCCACCCCAGCCACATGCTGGCTTGCCAAAAACACCTTTACTGCATCAGGAACAGTGTCACTCAACAGTTTTCCACAAACCCTTACAGAGCATGCTGAGTTTTTAGAGAATAAGAATTACAGGAGTATCCTTCAAAAGGGACAGGTCAAATAACATTTGAAGAAGGAAAAGCACTCCTAACTGGAGTTAATTCTGCATTTATTCTCTGGTGACTGGCTGCACTGCACTGCAGCTGAGCAGCCTCTCTTTATTCTGCAACCTGCTGCAAATCAGCTCTGCTAAGCCCAAAGGAGGCTTTAGCAATAGGCTCTAGACCTGAAACACTTGCAAATGTAGAAAAAAACAAGATCCTGTTGACAGTTCTCTTATTATCATCACCCACAGGCCAGACAAAGCAGAAACTTCAAGTGTTATTTATGGGAACAGACACCAACAGAGGTGGAAGGAGGAAGATGCTGCCACAGTTCAGTGCTGGGAGGAGCTGCTCACTGCTTTGTGGTTTTATTCCTTCACTGATACCACTCTGATATACTTCAAGAACAGCAAAACTGAAGACCAGATCCCCCAATTGCAATCAATTCATCTTTGCTCAGAAAGTGAGGAAACACATTCTTCTAGTGGGGTAAATGCTTAATTCTTCACTAATGGCAGAAGAGTTACAAGAGGACATAGTAAGGAAGAGACTGCAGAGCATTATTAATGTGTTAGGACAAGAAAAAGTCAGTGAGAGATAGTGGGACACAAAAATAGGACTTCTGAAGGCTTGTTTGATGAAGCAGAAAAGAGTAGTGATCCATATTAAGAAATCCCTTTGTTAAAACCAGAAAAAAGGCAGGTCACAAATTGACACTTTAACAAGCTTTTTTTGTTTTCAAGATGGCAGCAGATTGCAATACAAATTAGCTGGGATAATTTAAACAAATAGCTGATACCCAATGAACATTCTTTCAAGCTACCAAGGCTGAAATTAGTAATTGTACACAAAATATCTGGCCCAGAAAAGGGTGGGGAGGATTCTCATTTGGGAATTGACTGGGTAGGTCACAGGATACCCAAAACATTGTCTCTCAGTGCTGCTTGATGTGTAGAAGAAAAAGCTGATATCATCTTCATCTCCTTCCATGGAATACAAAATAATTCCGGGGGCTTTTGCCAGGAGGGAAAGTGTGCATGCCACTGGTGCCTCACCTCATGCAAAGGAGGATCTTCATCACCTCGAGGCCAAAAGTGCAGCTCCTCACAGGCAGCTTTCTGACATCTCCCACAGCACTCCCCTTCTGGCACAATGTACTTGTAGCCCTGGAGGAGGAAAGGAAAGAAAAGGACTTGCTTATCCAGGAAGAGGAGGCAAACAAGAATATCAATCTCAGCGTCTTCTTTTAAGATCAATGTTTAATGTTAGCAATGTTTTATGAAAAGGAGAGATTGAAAAAGGACAGATATAATTATGAGGAATTTTTAAATATTTTTTTAAAAATCTTT